>JAKSZU010000019.1:37751185-38328685 GCA_026018925.1 Tupaia tana | reverse complement strand
CCAACTACACAGTTCCTCGCCGAAACTGTCGAGAGAGACACACGCTAACACAAGGAGCAATGGGGACCGGCCATTTCTTTTCAAATTATTCAGCCAGAATATTAAACTGAACTAAATACTTATCAGTTGTATGTGTGTGCCTATACATATGAGAAAGCAAAAATACAGTGGCTTGTTAACCATTGGTCAATTTAGGGGAAGAGTTTTAAATTGTTTGCTGTATTAGTCTTTCAACTTTTCTGTCTGTTTGAAATTTTTCCAAGTAAAAGGTGGTGGAAAGAAATATCCAGGGAGAATACTTCAGTCTTGAATGATATAGTGACAGGACACAGGTGTTAAAGGTATAGTAAGATGATTATGTTTATGATGTACGGGACTATGTCAGGTGACATAGGAGCTCATTTAGAGCTTTTAAAAACAATGAAAAGAGAAAGCATCTCCAACCGGGTCCTGACGCAGTGACCTGGCTGCAGCCTCAGGCAGCCCGGGTCATGCACGGCCCACCGGTGTGCTCAGGGAGGCTCCTGGGCTTGAGCCTGGAGCCCTTCCATGTGGGTCAGTCTCCCATAGGGGTCAGCTTTGCAGAGAAGCACGTTTTTGCTGCCACTGTCAAGCCCTGAGAACTTCTAAAAAAATTCACGATAGAGCAGGTGTGTATGAGAGAAAGGGGGAGGGAGGGAAGGAGGGAGGGAGAGAGAGAACACATGTTCAGATACTCTGCTTGTCTTCAGGCCAACCAGGCCGGGGATCTGAACTGCAGTCTGCATGTGGCTTCCAGCTCCACAGTCCGTTGTGCCCAGTGGCCCAGTCCACTCGGTCCCATAAGGCTCTGAACTTAGAAGTGACGCACCTTTAGGGGCCAGCAGATGGTATAATGGTTATGTCGCTGGACTCCCATGTAGTCAACCATGGTTCAAGTCCTGGACCTGGCTATTTAAAACTCACGCCGTGCACATGTGCATGTGTGCCCAAGATCCCGAGAGGAGAGTGGAGGAGAAGGGATGCAGATGGCCATTCCTGCTGGAGGGTGATTTCTTGCTTTCTATTTCTCTGTCTGTCTCTTCAGCAAGTACATGTGCCCTATAGCAAAAATCTCTCAAAAAAAAAAAAAAAGAAGTGATACACCTTTCAGGATCACAGAGTAAAATCCTTGAGCCTACTGTACAAACACACCAAGGGAACCTCTAGAGGACCCAGTCCCCCAACCCTACCCCAGTATTTTGGGGACTGTGTGACACCAGCATCCATACGTCTTACCCTTTGAGTGGAAGTTCATGAAAGGAAAATGTACCGCCCACTCCGCTCACTGCGCAGTGAGGCCTGAGGGTCAGCAGCCTCTGCCTCTCCTGGGAGCAAGTGAGAAATGCAGAGGACTGCTCCAGCCGAGACCCACTGAAGCAGCATCTGAGCTCACACAGGTATCACCCCTGTTTAGATAAAAATGGACTCACTCTGTCTCAGAAATAAATGTAAAATAAATCAACACAAAGGTTTCTTGAGACTTAGCCTACTCTTTAGCAACAAAAAGAAATGTTTTTTTTTCTAAGCAAATATGAAGAGCTACTCCATGAAAATTTAAAAAAAAATGGTGCCAGATGAGTTTCCACATGTGAGCTAAGTTTCTCCCACACATTATTCTGATCACAGAGAGATACATGTTTTAAGCTATAGGTCTAATAAACTAGAAGTGTTTTTAGCTCTAGAAAATAGTATTCTAAAAATAGAAAACAATACCAATTAAGATGCTCTAATTAGTTTTTTAACATATAAAAATGTGCCGCAGGTTATTGAAAGTTTATTGAATGATCTTGACATTTAAAATTCTCTTTTCAGTAGTCCTTTAACTAGAGACAATTAAAAGCAGTTTGCTAACAGTTCAAGAGTTTAGGAAGATTTTTCCTTTTTATCATTCTGTGGTCTGTGCCACCACAGCTAAGGAAAAGGAGAAGAAAAAAAGAGCTTTCCCCCTTAGTTTCCCTAGAAACTCTGCAGCCTCTGGCCAGAGCTGAAAGTCCAGGTCTCGGAGGCGACTACTTTAAGGAAGACAAATGGCGCGAAGCCGGGCGGCAGAGTCATGGATGCTTTTGTGACTTGGACTTGTTAGTGTGGTCCCTGCTAGGATGAAAATTGTGGGCCCTTTTCTAGATAAATATGTCCAGTGCAATTATTAAAGTTAAAAACTGCCAGAGGGAGGGGGACCCTCGCGTTGGGAATCTTGCATCTGGAAGCTTTTTTCTCTCCCTAGGAAATCTTTGTGGCTCTTTGTTCCTGTCAAAAAGGAAAATGTGCTTGTAAATTTCACCCAAGAGGATGCATATCTTTGTATCCGCCGCACCAGGAAGGAGCAGATACAACCCAAGGAACACACGCAGAACGCCAGAAACTTGACCAAAGGCTAGCGGTAAGGGGATGGGGTAGGGCTGGGGCTGGGGGTGGGGAGGAATTATGGAAGAAAAGCCAACTCAGTCTGGCAGAAAATTTCAGTGAGGAAGTTCTCTGTGCCAACCTTGGGCTCAAAGAAAAACCCTCCACCCTCTTAAAGCTGCTAAGATGGCAAGGGAGGCAGGGCCTTCACGGACAGTCCAGGCCTCCCAGGCAGATGGAGCCCCACCCCACGACCAACCAAAGCCAGCTCCCATGACATGCAGCTGCACTGCCCCGTGCACGCAGGCCAGCCTTGTACGTCAGCTGTTGTTTGTGCTGTGATGTGAAAGGAGTGAGGGAAATCCTCCTGGCCTTTCTCAGACTGCCCATTTGGGTGCCGAGACTCAACTGTTATTGGCTCGTTCCTTTAGAGTAAGGATTAGGGTCACCCCGAAGTTGTCTTAGACTGTTAGCTAGGCCTGGGGGGACTTTGCAGGGTTTCATCCAGGCTGTTTGGTATTTAAAATTGAGGTCTTGCTCCAGCACTTACCTCTACACGCAGGGAGCCTTGGGTAGTGATTCAGATGAGAGAGACATTCAGGCATGTATGTTCTTCATGGTGGTTAGGCACTGTCACGTCCACTTCTTAGACGGGGTGAGAAATCTTTGCACAAAGCACAAAGTAATGTACCCTCCAAGTGAGATAGAAAGAGGAGGGTGGAGCTACCAAGGTCCCAGGTGCCTGAGATGCCGCGGTCCCTGTGCTGTGGGCTTTCAGACTGTGACAGTGGGCTCACCTGCAGTTCCTTAGCATTATACCACCGACTGGAACTTCAGGCTGTCAAAGCGGCTTCGCTCGTTTGCTGTGCAAAACCATGTCTTGAATGGGGGCTGTGGGTTATTGCCTCCGGCCTTCCTGGTTAGGAGCAGGGTTGCACCAGGGGCTTGAGAGGGTGCCAGTCCCTCTGCGTATTTTAAATGTTGTCTCTTGCATTAAAAGAAAAATACTCCATTAAAATACTTTTTACTTTTAAATCCTTCCTGAGATGAGGCCCTGTGGTCCAACCAGAAACCTCAATGGGAACATCTATGATATGAGGGTGTGTGCTCCCAATGGAGAGAAAGAGAAAGTGAGAAAGCAACCCCTGGATGGATGGTCACGCCACAATCCCAGTCCACTCCTCCCTCCTTTCGGGATTTTGGGCATGCATGCACACATGCCTGGTGTGTTTTCAGTTTTCTTTCTTTCTTTTTTTTTAAGAGGTTTTTGCCATAGGGCATGTGTGCTTGCTGGGGGCAGGGGATGGGGGAGAGAGATAGCGAAAGGAAAAGTGAGAAATCAACCCCTGGGGGGATGGCCATGCTGCACTCCCATCTCCTCCTGGGATCTTGGGTGTGGGTGCACACACGCCTGGTGTGATTTTTCAAGCCACCAGGTCTGGGACTTGACCCATAGTTGGCCCTGTGAGGGTCCAGCGATTTAAGCACTACGCCATCTGTCGGCCCATCCTGACACGATGTTTCAAGCTGCCTGGTCCAGAATTCAAACCATGCAGTCAACCATGTGGGACCCAGCCACCTCGGCCACCATACCACTGGCTAGCCCGACTGCGTCATTTCCAAGACATAGTCCCAATTAATTGAAGCTGTTGCTTTCAATATTAAATTCCTACCAATTTTAAACAATCCCTTCAAAACAGATATTTTCCTTGTCAAGCTTAGTAGCTATCTCCTCAGAACTCTTACTTGGTCTGCTGCGAGGATTACGTGGGCTCTTTCAGACGAATTTTCAGCATTACCCCTGATTTGAGGGGTGAGACATTAAATTGCCCACAATGTATAGTCCAAGAGGAAAACCCGTCTCTACTAAGGCACGCGGTAGAGGTGGCGTCTACACAGAGAACAGGGAGAGAGCTCGGCCGTCGGAGGGGCAGGGAAGGCCTTCACCTTCTCGGTGTTGTGTAATTCAGACACGGAGTTGAGTCTTGCACACATGTATGTGCTCACGTGTGCACATAATCTCCCATACACACACACAGACTCTCAGGCTCGGAGATCTGAGGGGCACTGATTCACACCGATCAGCTCAGAATTTCTGCTAACAAGGCTCCCTCCCTTGGGTGTCTGCAGGGTGCCAGGCAGGAACACCTGGAACGTCATGTCAGAGAAGCCAGTGAAACCTTAGCAAGAACATCCAGAGCTCTTCAGAAAGTCTCAGTCCGAGCAGAGGGTGCCGTTGCATCTCTGGCCTTGCTTCAATCTCCCCTTCCTATCTCCTGGGCGTCGACCTTTCTCTGAGGGACCTCCCCTGGCCTGCACTGCGGGACTCCTTCTCCCACGTGTCCCAGAATCTCAGCAGGCCGTTTTCTTCTTCTCAACCTCCTGCTCCTTCCCCTTTTTCCACCCTCACCCCCATCAACTTCTACCCTCCTTCTTCCTTGCAAACAATATTGTAACAACCAAGAATTTTTTGGCACCTGCAATTTACAAAAATATAGATAATTATCACATTGAACCCAGTCAGAATAAAACGATCTCCATTTTAACATAAAGGCAAATAGAAGACAGAGCGTTCAGTGGCTTGCTCGGGGTGCAGAGTGAGGGGGCCGCTGTCTTCCTGCTCCACACCCTGGCTTTTACCGTCAGTCAGACAGGCTACGTAATGACTTTGGCCCTGGTCTCCTCTGTATCCATCTAGTCAGGCTTCCCTGGATAGGCCAAAGGCCCCAGAAAGACATGAAAAAGCTTCTTTCTTGGTCTCTATTTTTTAAAGTAAGAAAGAGCAACTCTTAGGTAAGTTTGTAAATAAAAACTTTCTTACTTTTTTTTTTAAAGTAGAAAAGAGCAACTGTTAGGTAAGTTGTAAAAAAGAGCAGCTCTCAGGAAAGTTTGTAAGTTTGTAAACACACACATATAGATACACACGTTTTTCTTTTGATGTTGCGATAGTTAGCTTTGCGTGTCAACTTGACTGTACTAAGGGATATCTAGAAAAAGCATTGCTCTGGGTGGGTCCGTGGAGCTGTTTCCAGAAGGGATCAACAAGGGAGTCTGAGTAAGCCGGACGTGGGAGACCCACTCTCCTTGTGAGCAGCGTGATCCAGTCAACAAGGAGTCCAGAAGGAACAGACGGGAGGTGAAAGGGCCTGTTTGGGGACAGAGCAAGGCAGACCTCTGCCTCAGGCATCAGAACTCAAGGCTCAGCTGCCTTCAGACTTTGGGACTCACACCAGCTGCCGCCAGGTTCGTGGGCATTCAGCCTCTGACTGTGGGTTACTCATCAGCTCCCCCACCTTTGAGGCCTTTGGACTTGGCCTGAGCCATGTTACCAACATCGCAGGGTCTCCAGTTCACAGGCGCCTGTTGTGGACTCCTCAGCTGCTGTCGTTGTGTGAGCTGACTCCCCCTGACGTATCTGCACAAACCTACTGGTTCTCTCTCCCTGGAGAGCCCTGACTAATCCGGATGTTATGTCACTTTTTTTTTTTTTCCCTCATCGCATGACACCCTCACCCTACTGGAAGCACTCCAGTATCTCCTTAATAATTTCTATATGATGTTATCAGAGGCGGTAACATTTAGGCCAAGACTGAATTCCCACTTTGAGAGAAAGGAGGAGGGAGGAGAGAGGTTGGAAGGGGAGGGTGGGGAAGAATCCTGTGGTCTCCTCCCAGTCTGTGTTCCATGGAGAGAATGGGCTGGGGTAGTGTCGAGGCATTGTTTTTTCACAAGTGACTTCCAGAGACTCATGAGATAATCAGTGCTGACTCAGGGCCCAGCTGGTAAGGTGCAAGGGAGAGAAAACTGCCTCCTAATCTGGTGGCAGACGGCCAGGCTTCTGGTAGAAGAAGGCTGGGAGGGAACACAGCTTGCATGTGTGTGGGTGCATGTGTGTGTGTGCACGTGTGTGTGTGTGCACGTGTGTGCCCTTGAGAAAAGCAACAGAAAGGGGCCTGAAGCCGCTCCCCGGGCATAGAAGGAGCACCTCGGAATTCCAGAAGTCTGAGAGGGCCAGCACTGCAAGGAGACTCCGTGAGATTCCCCACCCCAAATAACTGGGCACCTGGCGGGACAGCACAGACTCAGGAAGGAGTCGCTGGTGATATGATCGTTATTACCATGAGCAGCGGGCTCTGAAGATGCCAACATGTGGAAAAAAATGGAGAAATCTCAACAGAAACGTTGGCTAACCTTTCGGTTTTTCATAAACAATGCAATTGCACTTGCAAAGTATTATTTTCAGAAACAAATATTTATTGTCCTCATAATGGAGCAATTTTAGGCAAATATTCTCGGAGAACTGCCCGTCAGGCTATGGCAGGTTCCCCGGACCCAGTGGCCAGTGGCGCTCTCCCCCGCCTGAGGCCTAACTCCCTTCTGCTAAAATCTCCTGTGCATTAGGCAGGCGGCAGGACTCGCCTCATCCCTTAGAGAATGGGGAAAAGAAATGAAGGGAAAGTGCATTTCCTACTGGTGTATTTCCTCATTCTTTTTCTCTTTGGCATGAAGTGTCTTCAGAAAGTTTGCGGAGAGGCCAAGAAGCAGTACAGCCATGACACAACTTGACCCGCATGGGGGCTACCATGGTTCGCGTCCTGGGGCCTCTCTGAGCATGCCAGGAACACGCTGGAGGCCCTAGAGAGTGCATGGCTGGGATTCAGTGCAGCTGAAGCTGACGGTAGATAGCAGCAGGGTGACCCTACTGTGGGGTCCATGTCTCTGTCTCTCTCTCTCTCATGGAAGAAAGAAAGAAATCTTTTCCTCCCTAATGATAGAGAGCGTGCACGTGACACAGAGAGAGAGAGAGAGAGAGAGAGAGAGAGAGAGAGAAGCACCATGACGTGGCCTCGTGGTGTTGCTGCCTCCTGTTCCCAGTTCTCTACTCCTTGGAATTGCGGGTGTCGGTGCGTGTACTCAGTGTGTTTTCAAGCCAGTCCAAGGATCCGAACCCACAGTTGGCCATATGGTTTCCAGCCTTGCAGGACACTTACATTACTACACACATTAATGTACACATGATGTACATTAGTGCACATGATGAAAATTATACCCATTACCCACTGGGGCTTGGTCATGCCTCCATTCCTTCTCCCCCCATTTTCTAATCCTGTTGGGATTTTGGGCACACACACACAGGTGCCTGGAATGTTTCTCAAGCCTGTGGGGCTGAGATTTGAACCACGGTTGGCCATATGGGGTCTGTTTTCCTTAATCACTAAGTCATGGAGCTGGCCCATGAGAGAGATTTCTGCTATAGGGTGCGTGTGCTCACTGGAGAGACAGAAAGACAAAGAGACAGAAAGTGAGTTTTAAGCCACTGGGTCCAGGATTAGAACCACAGTCGACTATGCAGGAGTCCGGCAATGTAACCATTATGCCATCTGCTCATCCCATATTATATTTTGATTCATTTTTCCATAAATTTTTTGAAGTCCCCTTCTAATATCCAGTTTGAAGACAGTTGTGTAAAGGACAGAAGCCCTTGGGGTTGGCCCACTCTGTATTGAATTCCCAGGGTTTGCTGCCGGGGACTGAGGGCGGTTCTCTTGAACACCGTGGAGCACAGAGCAGCTGACGAGTGGCACGCGGTGCAGGGCAGGGCCACGTGCAGTGAGGCTCTCTGCACTCAGACCGCCCCGTGTGAATCCCGCACTACGACTGTGCTGGGTCCCGGGGCAGTGTCTAACCTTTCTGAATCTCAGCTTTCTCTCTGTAGCGTTGGAAAATGGTCCTACCTCATAAGTTTGGTATGAGGATGCAGAGAGAAGAAAATATGCTAGACCCATGGTTCCTGGCACCTGTCATGCACTCAGTAAACACAACCTATCAGGAATTCTGGGTGTTTTTGATGCCTTTGTGTTCATTTATACCTAACTGACATTATTTTTCAATGGTCATTTATCTTCTTTTCCTTAGATGTTGCCTTTCTCATCAAGGAAGTGTTCCTCTCTCTTACAGACCCAAGACCCCCGTTCCCAAACTCATCTTTGGATAAGGGGTTTCTGCTTTGTACTTTTTGTGTGAGAATGACTTTTTTTTTTTTTTTTTTTTTTAATGTTTATTTCTTCCATGAACAAGAGACAAAGAAAGGGAGAGAGCAGCACTCCCAGAGGTCTCCATGCTGAAGCCCATGCCCAGCCGTCAGCCTGCCCTGGTGAGTCTCCGGCCTTGACCCTGTAACCTTCCCATGTGGGTCAGCGTCACAGGGCTGTGTTACTGCTGTGCCTCTGTCTGGGCCCTGGTGAGTACTTCCCATACAGCAGCTGTCTCGGTGCATTTTAATTGTCTTTTTATCTGTTTCCTTCACTAACTATAAATCACTTGAGGACCAGGGCTCTGTCCCTAGTGCCCGGCACATAGTAGGCCTTCACTAAATACTTTGAGGTAAGCACAGATGTAGAGGGACCAGCAGTTAGCGTAATGGCTATGTCACTGGGCTCCCATGTAGTGATCGCGGTTCGAGTCCTGGACCCAGTGTCTTAAATTCATGCCGGGCTAGTGTGAGTGCATGCTCAGGATCCTGAGAGGAGAATGGAGGAGAAGGGATTGCGGCGTGGCCATCCCCTCTGGGGGGTGATTTTTTGCTTTCTGTCTCTCTGTCTTTCTGGCAAGTGCACGCACCCTATAGCAAAAACCTCTCAAAAAAAAAAAAAAAAAAAAAGTGTAGATGCAGGTAGATATCCTTATCTAAGTAGGATTTTGATCAAAAAGGGGTTAGAAGTTCCTGAAATCCTACTCTACCGTATATGTCAGAATATAAGTGGCCTTGCCTACAGTTGACCAGTGGGCCCAAACACAAGTTGCCTTGTCCCCGTTTTCTGCCTTCAGCAGGACTGACTGGCCCCTTGGGCTGTTCTCCTGGGTCGTGGCCATAGAGCAATCTGGGAGGTGCGTCCCCAGCCTCACTATGGCCTCCAGAGAACATGGCTGCACACCGAGGGATTACCGTGTGGGAAATGGAGAACCCGGGACCAGCAGGTGGCATAGTGAGACACTGGTGGATTCTCACAAAGCCATCTGGAGTTTGAGTCCCAGACCTGGTGGCTTGAAAATGACACTAGGTGTATGTGTGGGTGAGCCCAAGATCTCAGGAGGAGAGTGGAGAGGGGATTGTGGTGTGGCCATCCCCCTTGCGGCCTGATTTCTCACTTCCTCTCTCACTGTCTCTGTCTCTCCTTGCCCTGGTGCACACTCCCTAAGGCAAAAAACAAAAACCTCTTAAAAAAAAAAGAAAAGAAAAGATAGAAAATTGAGAACTTGACTGAGGAATTGCAACCACTTGAGGAAATGAACTGGTCTCCTCCCTCTGCAGGTGACTTTCCTCCAGATGGTCTCTCCAGGCCCTCCCCTCAGCTTTCTCCCTACCCCGGCTTGATGTCAAATTCTCCTCACTTGTTGCGGAATTTCTGAGCCGACCAGCCTACGTGTTTCTTCATCCCGTTCTCCACTGTGCTGCTGGGATAAACTTTCCCCGAGGTGGGTCTATCTCCGTCCTTGTCGCCCCATGCCTGCACCTGCTCCTGCTGGCCTCCTGAGAAAGTCTGCCTCCCTAGCGGGGCTCGTTAACCCTTCCCGCCCCTGTTCTCCTTCTTCATCTTGCCTTACTCTCCGCCTCTCATTTCTGGATGTAGTGAGCTGCCCGGAGGTCCTAAACAGCCCCTCACGCAAGGCCATGCTTTCATTTCCTCTAGAAAGCCCCCTCGCCCTCACCTAAGATGCTTTTCTACCCTTTTCCCCGTTAGATGCAGGGGAGGACCCGGATCTGTTCTCTCTCACAGCAAGGACCACATTGGCTTATAAGGAGCGGGTCACTGTACTCACTCCTTCTCTTATTCCATCTTGTTTTGTTTTTAAGAGACGGGATGTTGCTATTTTCCAGGCTGGTCTCAAACTTGTGATTCTCCTACGTCTTGAAGAGCTGGGATGACATGCATGTGCCCCTGGGCTCGCAGCCTCTTTACTACAAACATTTAAGGTGTGTTTACCACACATTCTTTTCGGTACTAGGGACGCATACACATAAGCAAGTCTGACAAAAATTGCTCTTGTGTTCTAGTTCAAGGAGACAAACAGCAAATGCACGAACCATTCATACTCCAGTACGCTCTAAAGGAAACAAATAGGGTGGCATGTTGTTTAGAGAGCGTGAGACCTGAGTGAGCGGGTGGGAGTCAGGGAACGTCCTTCCTAGATAGTTAACTCCATTTGAGTGGAGTTCAAATCCTGGTGAGAAGAAAGCTACACACAGACCTGGGGACAGTGTGGTTGAGTAGAATCCCCCAGGAAGGGTGAGGTTAGTGCCGTGGAGGAAGGAAGAGATCACTCTCTGGAGCCCTCACTCACTGTGAGCTCTCTGTTACTCCAGACAGTATCGCCTACCTTCCACAGTCACAGGGTCTAACCTGGTGCTCAGAAAATAAAAGATGTTACTAAGTACTTAAATGATTCAATATAATTTTTCAGAGAGATTTTTGCTGTAGGTCACATGCACACTCCAGAAAGACAGAGAGAGACAGAGAGACAGAAAGTGAGAAATCACCCTCTGGGGCATGGTCATAGCACAATCCCTTCTCCTCCATTCTTCTCTGGGGATTTTGGGCACACATACACACGAGCCCAGCATGAGTTTCAAGTCCCTGGGTCCGGGATTTGAATCATAGTCGGCCAAGTGGGAGTCCAGCAATGTAACCATTATGCCATCTGTTCATCAATATGATTTTAAAATATTTTCATTGGTATTTAACTTTAAAAGCTAAAAAAGGTTATATTTTTGAGAACTTAAATCCTGAGAACTATAATAAAATATTCTTGTCACTATTCCAAAGAGAGTGGTCTGTGGCTGCGTCCTAGACTCTGCTCAATTCTCTGTTGGCTGCCATTTTGGAAAACAATGTTACCTTGTCTGGTGCTGTAAGCTTACTCTAGTAGGAGTTAAAATGCAATCTGGTGGGACCGGTAGTTGGCATAATGGCTACGTTGCTGGACTCCCATGTAGTCGACCACGATTCGGTTCGAGTCTCAGACCCGGCAGATTAACCTTAGGCCGGGCGTGTGTGCGTGTGTGCCCAAGATCCCGAGAGGAGAATGGAGGAAAAGGGATTGCGTTGTGGCCATCCTCCCTGGGGGTAATTTCTCGCTTTCTGTCTCTCTCTGTCTTTCAGGCGAGCGCATGCACCCTATAGCAAAAATCTCTCTCTCTCAAAAAAAAAAAAAAAAAAAAAAAAAGAGTAAAATGCATTCTGGTAAAATTCTATTGATAAGGGTACTAGATAATATTTATAAACAGATAAATTGCCAAAATACAGTACCAAACAAACAAATAAAACTTGTAGAAATGGTAGGGGAAGCTCTGAGCCCCCAAATACCCTAAATAGACAAATAAAAAAACATCACAAAGTGTGTGGGTTTTTAAAAATTTGGTTTTCAAAGTTAGCCACAGCCTTTTTCCATTGTTTTCTAATGAATCAAAATCTCCATGACCTCTTTAAATCAAAATATCAATATTGTGTCTTCACTCACGGCTCTGTAGAGACCCACAGGACACCTCCCCTCAGCCTTTCCTCACGGCTTCACAATGTCTTAAATGTTTGCGGCCGGCTTACTCCTGAGGTCCTGGGGCAGCCAGTGTCCCTGAAGGGTCGCTTCCGAAGCCAGACACTTCCAGGCCAAAGCAACTTCTCCCTCACATTCTGTGATTTTTGTTTTAAAGAATTATCTCGCACTGAGCATTGTTCTGGAACAGTTTGCAAAGTTGTTTCTCAATAGTAAGTTTTTCTCCTTGATTCTCAACAAGGACTTCTGAATTATTCTCGTATAAAAGAAATCGAGGGTGCTGTCAATTGCCTTCACTGACCCCTCCAGAGACTGATAATGGTGAGATTCATAGCCCAATAACAGGTTATTTTAAAAAGAATAGATTTATCTTTACATACAACAAACACATTAAAATAAATGTAACCCAACACCAAGCTTGTGGAACATTTCTTTACATGGGAATGTAGTGTCTGGGTAGAAGCTCAACAAGGGTCTCAGCTTGTGTCTAGGAAGACATGTCTGGCCAACGGGTAGAGCAAACCCACAGAAATTGACTTGGAAGTGGGCCGGATAGTACCCTGGGAGAGACGTGGCCCTAGGGAAGAAAGAACTAGGTGGTAAGAAGCCTTACACTGTGGAGGAGAGGGACAGCTCTAAGTTCAGGTGGTGTCTGTCACTTAGATTTAACTGCAGGCCCAAACTCCACCGGGGCTAGGCGTAGGCCATTGAGAGAACAGCCTAAGAGCAGCTTAACTTAAAAGTGTGATGGGCCGGCCTCAGTGCAGCGGTTAGCGCTATGCAGAAGGAGCCGGGGCCCTCTGTGGTTTGATTCTCAGCCCTAGTGGCTTGAAAATGACGTGCCAGGCGTGTGTGTGTGTGCGCGTGCGCGCGCATGCCCCAAATCCTAATGGAATGGAGAAATGCAGGAGAAGAGATTGAGAAGTGGCCATGCCTTATTGGGGGATGTTTTCTCTCTTTGATGAGTGCATGTACCTTCTGACAATTAGAAAAATGATGACAGAAGAACCCCCACGTGATGCTGGGACAGAAGTAGAACTGGCTGGCTGCACGCTGGCAAGAGAGAAAAGATTTTTGCCTACTTCCCAACTTAACACCCTGCAGCTTTGAGTTGGGCTTTGTGGCCTCTGCCATGGTGGAAGACAGTGGAGCCCACAAAGCTGGTACGGTGGGCAGCAGCCAGTGGGTGGGAACAGAACAGGGAGTCCAGCTAACAGGGCAGACCTCTCTACATGCTGCAGACCTCTGCAGGGGCTGCTAGAAATAATGCAGGCCAAGGCCACTGAGGTCCTGCAGAAGCAGACAGGGTAAGAGAGCCCGTGACATTGGTATTCATGCAAATATTTACGTCATGGATGGGACGGCATTAGTATTCTCAAGTCGTTGCTGCAGTTTGGGGAAACGTGGATTAAACAAAATCCTGAGGGGACCAGCAGATGGCATGACGGTTATGTCACTGGAATTACACACACACACACAGTGGCTTAAACTCACGCCAGGCGCTTGTGTGCGCATGCCCAAAATGCCGAGAGGAGAATGGAGGAGAAGGGACTGTGGTGTGGCCATTCCCCCTGGGAGGTGATTTCTTGCTTTCTGTCTCTCTGGTGAGCACACATGCTTTATAGCAAAAATCTCTCCTAAAAAAAAAAAAAAAAAAAAAAAAAAGTCCTGAGTTCTGTGCTAGGGCAGAAGTAAAAAATGACTAAAGTGAGATTAAAGAACAATGTGGGCCCAGGGGCGGTGTGGTGGTTGGGGTGCTGGATTTCCCCATGGCCAACCGCAGTTCAAGCCCTGGACCTGGCAGCTTGCTTTCTCACTCTCCCTCTCTCTCTCTGGTCAAGTTGAATAATAATAATAATAATAAATAAATAATTCTTATTTAAAAAAGAACAATGATTTTGTGTAGTCTTTTTTCTATGTATCAAAAGTAGATAAATACATATTTAAGCCATGATTTGACCATGAGTAATGTGTGGATTTACATTTTGCCTGAATAAAAACTAGACCCCAGATGTTGACTGGTGGTCTAGTTTCTTCAGAAAACTTGTAAAGCAAATTAACTACAGAATTTATAGTTGCAAGCACATTTTCTCAAGTTCTGGTTTTGTGTTTTTGCTTTTATTCCAACATGATATTAACATCTGATACACTTATGATGTGGATTCCCTTTTAATGCAGAACACATTTTAATATTCTTGTTATTGGCAAGATTTTGCATAGACATGTTACTTCCAGAAAATGACTGAGACATATTAATAGAAACACCTTTAGAGTATTCATGGCTGTTTAGTCGTAAAAATATGTCAGGTCAGAATAAAAAATTCTGCAACTGCTAACACTAGCATGTTAAGGGACTTGACTTTTATCGTGATAGTAAATGAACAGCATGGAAATGCATGGAAGTTAAAGAAGATGAACATTAATTTAACCCGTTAATATTCATTGTTTCTCTAAAATACAAAAGTAACATTCAAATTGTAGACTATTTAGAAAACTTTGAAACACATTAGTAAGAAAACAAACCATAAATCCCATAATCCCGGCATATTTAAGACAACCACCGTTACAATTTGGGGTATTTCTTTTTGCATTTTTCTATACATATTTATATACATATAATTAAAGAGGATCATATTGTGAACTAGTTTCTATGTCCTGTTATGGTTTCGTGAACATTTTCTTAGCTTTTATTTCTCCAGTCGTTTGAAGGGTGTAATTGCATTTTTTCTATGAGTTTTTTTTTGTTGTTGTTCTTAAAAGCATTTTGAAATACTTTTATCTCCACTTATCAAGGTCAAGAATGAAATTCTATCACCCTCCTCATCGGAATTCTCCAGGACGGATCACATAGGAGGACATAAAACTACACTCGGGACCAGCAGTTGGCGTAATGGCTATGTTGCTGGACTCCCATGTAGTCGACCACGGTTCACGTCCCGGACCCAGTGGCTTAAAACTCACGCTGGGTACGTGTGCATGTGTGCCCAAGATCCCGAGAGGAGAATGGAGGAGAAGGGATTGCGGTGTGGCCATCCCCCCGGGGGGTGATTTCTCGCTTTCTTTCTCTCTGTCTCTCTCTCTCTCTCTGTCTGGCGAGCGCACGCGCCCTATAGCAAAAACCTCTAAAAAAAACTACCTTCAAAGAATTTTAAAAAGCAGAAATCCTATCCAGTATATTTTCTGACTAAGTGGACTAGAACTGGAAGCAACAACAGCGGGAATTGTGGGAAATGCAAACACATAGACAGTAAGCAACAAGCTCCTGAAGGATGACTGGGTCCATGAGAGAAATAAGAAAGAAACTTAAAATTTCCTTGAAACAAATAAAAATGGAAAGATGACATACCAAACCTATGAGATACAGAGAAAGCAGTGCTAAGATGGAAGTTTATAGGAATAAGTGCTCACATTAAAAAAAATGAGAAAGAGGGCAAATAAATAATCTAACAATGCATTTTAAGGAATTACAAAGCAAGAACAGACTTAATTCAAAAGTAGTAGAAGGAGAGAAAAATTAGATACCAGAGAAGAAATAAGTAAGAGAGACCAAAAATTAATACAAAAAAATCAACAAAACCACAAGGTATTTAAAAAAAAAAAAACAGAATTATTTTATTAATTATTTTAAATTTTATTTATTTATTCATTTATTTTAATTTGGCCAGAGGGAGACACACAAACACACACACACACACACAGAGAGAGAGAGAGAGAGAGAGCAAGCCACCAGATCTGGGACTCAAACTGTGGTTGGCCATGGGGGAGTGTTCAGCACTTTAACCACCATGCCACCTGCTAGTCCTGCACATTTTTTTAAAAATAGGATAAATAAATCAACAAACCACTAGCTAGACAAAGAGAGGAGAGAGAGACAAATTTAAAAAAAGAAAAAGAAATAAAATCCTGGTATTTGCAGCAACCTAAACAGATCTGTAGAAAATAATGCTAAGTGAAATAACCCCAACACTCAAAGATAAATCCCATGTATTCTCACTTATTAGTGGAAGCTGAAATAATTGATTCCATAGAAGCAGAGAGTGAAAGTATGGATACTAGAAGCTTGGAAGGGGAGGAGAGCAGGGGACAATGGGAGACCACGGCCAGCCCTACCTGGTGTGAGTAGGTAAGAGTTCTAGAGAACCACAGCACAGTAGAGTAATGACAGTTGGTGACAATTCAACACGTATTTCGAAATAGCTAGAAGAGAGGATTCCAAAGGTTGATAACACAAAAAAAAATGAATAACTTCTGGTAAATGTCTGCAATGGCAGATACATTTATTACCGTGGTGTGGCCATTTCACGCTGTATACATGAAAACCACACCATACACCACACACATGTACAACTATCACATGTCACTTAAAATTGTGATCAAGGTCATTTTAAACACCTACAGTTCATGCAACTTAGATGACTCTCACAAATATACTGTTAAGCAAAATATAAAAGCTAGTACATGCTATAGGATTTCCTTTATATAATATTTACAAATAGGCAGAAACAAATATTCAGTGTTAGAAATCAGGAGAGTTTTATTCTTTGGGTGAGTAGTGACAGAGGGAGCCCCAAGGGTCATCCCGGGATGTTAATAATGTTCCCTGATCTCTGTGCTCACTGTGCAGGGGTGTTTGCTTTGTCAAAGTTTACCGTGGTGTACATTTATCATTTATACCCTCTTTTATAGGATGTGTTCTGTTTTGATAAAAAGTGTAGTTTAAAAAAAAAACAGAAATCAGGGCTCATCCTATGATTTGAAGTCATAATCAGGGTTGACAGTCACTGATTAAGAAATAAATGGTTCCTTCCTGCCTGGATGCTCAGATTCTTATGTTGTCACCCTTAAATCTCGAAACATTCAACGGGATATGTCCAGGTGCCCAAGTCTTTTCATTAATTCTGCCTGGTGACCTTCCATTCTATGAACTTAGCAATTTCCTCCTGCTATTCCTTGGAATACTGTTTGTATCATATCCATTCTGTTTCTTCTTTCTTGCATCCTTAGGACACGTTGGCTGGGTATCTTAGTTTGTTTAGGCTGCTGTAACAAAACACTAAGTGCTGGATGGCTTCTAAACAACAGAAGTTGATTGCTCACAATTATGGAGGCTGGAAGTCCGGCCTCAGGCATCCACAGACGGGCTGTCCGCTGAGGGGCTCTTCCTTTGCTTGAAGATAGCTGTCTTGATTGTATACACGCTGGATTGAAGGGACAAGGGACCTTGCTGAGTACTCTTTTATAAGGACACTAGCCCCACGAGGATTCTGCCCACATGACCTAGTCACCTCCTCAGTCTCTTCTAACATCATTACCTCGGGGAGTCAGGTTTCCATACATAAACTTGGGGAGACCCGTTCAGTCTGTTGCATTGGAATGACTAGATTTCTCCACCACATCTTCTTACTTTTTTCTCATCATTTTACCACGTTGTCTTTGTGGTATCAGTCTGAATTTCTTATTTGTATTCTGATTTGTTCATTGTATTTTCTATAGTATTCGATCTGCTGTCTGTTGCCTTTGACAATGTCTATAATTCTGCAGTTGTGTTTCCCACGGGCCCTCTTTTACTGCAGGATGTTTTTTTTGTTGTGACTGTTGGCTATAGTTTTATAAATAAAACCTCCTTCAAATTGTGTTGAGCAGATAAATGAGAAATTCCCTAAACCTTCTCCCTGTTATCATTAGAATGAATTTCCACTGAGTGTGCAAGTGGTCTAGTGCATTTAACTGCAGGCCTATTCATGTTAACCAAAGAGTGACAAAATTTTACTCCCCTAAACTCTCCTCTTAACCAGACCCTGACTTTTGAACTTCCGTGTTCATTTCTGCTTTGTCAGTTTAGAATTCTGCTGAGTCAGTTTAGTAAGAAGAGCCCCTGCCCTCAATATCTGATCACCTTTGATAGCTCATCACCTGGCCTGCCTTTGGCAAGAGTCCTGATCGGTGAAGTTGGCCAGAATCCCCCCTTATTCTTTCTTTTTCTTTTTTTTAAGAGATTTTTGCTATAGAGTGTGTGCACTCACCTGAGAGACAGAGAGATAGAAAGTGAGAAATCACTCCCCAGGGGGATGATCATGCTGCAATCCCTTCTCCTCCATTCTCCTCTTGGGATCTTGGGCATGCACGCACATGCGCCCGGCATGCGGTTCAAGCCTCCAGATTCAAGGCTTGAACTGTGGTTGGCCATGTGGGAGTCCAGCAATGTAACCATTACACCATCTAGTGATCCTCCCCCTATTCTTCATGTTTTCTCTTAATAACTTTCCACCCACTGACCCCTACCCTGCTCTTTGGCCGTGCATTCCTACTTTCCCTTGTGATATTCAGAGTTGAGCCTGGTCTCTGTTTCCTAAGACAAAGCTCATTGTAGAGCCAACCCTTCTTGAATCGAGTATTTCTTATCATTCTTTTCTTTTTATTTTTAAGAGATTTTTGCCTTAGGGTGCATGCACTTGCCAGAGAGAGACAGAGACAGTGAGAGATAAAGTGAGGAATCACCCCTGCTTCAGCTCTTCAGCCGAGATCATGCACTCACCATGGAGCTAGTGCTACAAGGGCTTGCCCCTTCTGGCTAGTGAGAGACTCCTTGATGGGCAAATATCATACCAAAGCTTCTCCCCGGCCAGCCAAGACTTACCCAGAGCTGCAGCTAAGGCTGATGCTCTTTCCACCCAATTTCCCATCCTTCCTCCTCAAACTGTCAGGCTTGAAGTTTTTCCCACCCACTCCTAGTCCTTGCATATCTTAAATGTCTCTAACTCAATCTGGAGATCTATAAAGTTCAAAAAGTTCATGGAAAAGTGGAATTAAAGTATGAATTTGTTTTGGAGTGAAATATTTGAAATCTATGTGTAGTTGTATCATAGTGTACTATGCATGTTCATGAACATTTTGAACCTCCCCCCCACACACATCTCGGAAGATTCGACTATAGCCCTACTCTTCTGAGTCTAGCATTTTTTGTTCAACGTTGTGTTGTTGAGATTTACCATGCTTTTGCACAGAGCTATAATTTGTCCTTTTCCATATGGATGTGGACATTCTAAGATTTATGTGCTTGTCTTACTATAAATGTTTTGGCTTTATAACTAAGCCTGCTATAACCATACTTGCACATGTATTTTTGTAAGTTTTTTATTTTTAATTTAAACTCTCATTTCTGTAGGGCATATACCTAAAAGAGAGATCCAGAATGGTAAGGTATACATAGACGTTTCATTTTAGTAGAAAATGACACTGTCAAACATTTTTTCTGAAGTTTTTTTTTTTAAAGGCAGTTTATATTTACACCAACAATCTACGAGAGTTCCAGTTATTCTGCATCTTAGCCAACAGTATTGTCACTATTCGTCTTTCCGTGTGACGGATACTGTTCATACGCTCTCTGGTCACTTAGCGATCCACTTCTGTCAAGTGTTAAAGTCTCTCACCGTTTTTACTTGGTTTCCAGTTACATTCCTACTAGCTCGTGGGACTTCTTTGCGTAGTCTAGAGATAAGTCCTCTGTTGGTTACATCAATTGCAATGATTTTCTCCCAGTCTGTAGCTTGCCTTGTCACTCTCTTACTATTGTCTTTTGATACACATAGATCTTCATTTTAGTAAAGTTCAGTCTTTTTAATCTGGCGAATACTTTCGCTACCCTATTTAAGATATTTTGCCAAAACAAATATCATAAAGAATTGCTTTTTTGTTCTAGAAGCCTTTTTGGTTTACTTTCCACATTTATTTCTACAATTCATCTCAAATTAATTCTTAAGTGTTATTTTAAGGAAGGGTCAAATATTTTTTGAGAGATTTTTGTTATAGAGTGCATGCACTTGCTGGAGAGAGAGAGACAGAGAGACAGAAAGCGAGAAATGACCCCCTGTGGGATGGCCATGTAGCAATCCCTTCTCCTCCATTCTCCTCTTAGGATTTGGGCATGCACGCACACGCACCTGGCATGAGTTTTAAGCCACTGGTTCTGGGACTTGAACCAGGATCGACTATGTAGGAGTCCAGCGATGTAGCCATTATGCCATGTGCTGATCCTGGGAAGGGTCGATTTAAAAAGAAATAAAGTTATCTAAACTTAATATTTTGGTTATTATTTTTTAATTTGATGAAAGTGTTGTACCTTTCAAAGAACGCCGCTGTCGGTGACTGCCTGCTACCTTGGTAGCCACGCCCTCATGGTCTTCATGCCCAGTGCCACAGAGGCCGTGAAAACCCTCAGCTTTGAGAGTTATTCAGCAGCACAACTGTTCTCGCCATGCAGGGCTTTCTGCTCAGAGTATGTACCACGGCTGGCCGGCTCTGCTCCCCTCCAGCTCTTGCAGATTTCAAGAGCCAAAGAGTGACTAAGGGTCCTGCCGTTGGCCCTCAGGCCTCATCCACCAGGTCAAGCTGCTCCTTTGGCAGCTGGCAAAGTGGCCCTCGATGTCCTTCTTTAATCTTGTCCCAACTGCACAGGGTTTCAAAGAAATTCTTTGAAGTTTCTGGCATCTGTGTGGTTTCCTTCCCTAGCTTCCAGTACTGATTTAGGGTTTTACATATTTTAAACTTTTCTAGGTCATTTTGGATGAGACTGGGAGGCAGGTGGTTCAAATATGCGCCCTCAACCCCCCCGATATATCCACTGAAATGTAGTGAGACATTTTTACTCTCAGCTTCAGGGAGATTGTGCAGAGAACTCTGTGTTAGTTCCAGGAGGAAGGATTGCTTATTATTCATTGTAAGCTTTATTTATATTGGTAACTCATATTTACTATTCATTTATTGATCATTTATTTATTGTAGATCATTCTGGTCTTTTTTTTTTCTAGGCACTTTTAAAAATATAATTGAGATCTTGCTGTATGTGAAAATTTGTGTTATTTGTAAATTTATTACTATATGAGCATTTCTTCATGTTATTGACACTTTTCTTTTTTATACATATTATAATTCAATCTTTAAAAACCTTGTATATATGAATACATTTTGTATGTGTATCGATGAAGGAAAACTGTGGGAAGATACATTCTGGACTGGAACTTGGGTGTGGTGCTAGAGGAAGAGAATTACTTCATGAACTTTGACAAAATGCCTTTTTAAAGTAAAAATGTTCTGCGTTTCTTAATTTTAAAATTTAATAGATACGCATCTTTTTTTTTTTTTTTTTTTTTTTTTTTTTGGAGAGGATTTTCCTATAAGGCATGTGCGCTTGCCAGAAAGACAGAGAGACAGAAAGTGAGAAATCACCCCCAAGGGGGGATGGCCACACTGCAATCCCTTCTCCTCCATTCTCCTCTCGGGATCTTGGGCACGCACGCACACGGGCCCGGCGTGAGTTTAAGCCACCCGGTCCGGGACTTGAACCGCAGTCGCCTATGTGGGAGTCTAGCGACATAGCCATTAAGCTAACTGCTGGTCCCGAAACCACCTCTGTTTGTAGAGGGTCTTGTCTGTGGAAAATCTTACAGGATACACACACATACATACACACACGTGTGCATACACACATATACACACAAACTATTAGTAGTTATAAACAAGTTTTTATATCGAAGCCCCGAGACAGAAGATCAGCACACAAATATCAATTGTATTTCTATGCACTGGCAATAAACAATCTGCAAATGAAATTAAGAAAGCAACCCCCTTTACCATAGCATCAAACCAGTACTAAAGCTAACAGACATGCAAAATTTATATACTGAAAGCTACAAGTATCTCTGAAAGAAATTAAAGATCTAAATAAATGGAAAGAGATCCTGTGTTCTTGGATTGGAAAACTAATATTGTTATGACATTAATCCCCAAATTGATCTACAAATTTAATACAGCCCCTATCAAATTCCCAAGTTGCCTTTTTCATTTTCTTTAACGAAAGTTGTGTAGTACAGGCATCAGTATAAACAAATAGATCGATAAAATAGAACTGAAGATTCAGAACAAACTCTTATATTTATGATCAATTGATTTTTTTTTAATTGCCATAGGGCTCATGCTCCACAGAGAGAAAAACAGAGAGGAAGAGGGAGAAAACTTACCCAGTGCAACATGCTCACGCTATGATCCCTTCTCCTCCAGTTCTCCATCCTGTTGAAATTTGGGGGCAGTTACACACACAAGTCCAGAATGTATTTCAAGCTCCCAGGGCTAGGATTTGAACTACTGTCAGCCGTGTAGGATCTGATTCCCTTAAACACTGGGCTATGGGATTGGCCTTAGTCAATAGATTTTTGAATTGAGTCAAGATAAGTAATTGGGGGAAATTTTTCTCTTTCTTTCTTTCTTTCTTTCTTTCTTTCTTTCTTTCTTCCTCTTCTTTCTTTTTTTTTCTTCCTTTTTTTTTTATTTTTACTTTTTTTTAGTTGCCAGAGGGTACATGCACTCACAAGAGAGAGACAGAGAGGGAGAGGATGTGGTCACTCCACAATCACTTCTCCTCCATTTCTCCATCTTTCTGGGATTGGGGGCATGCACACACATGTGCCCAGTGTGGTTTTCCAAGACCTCCCCGGGGCTGGGCTTCAACCCCAGGCCATGGGGGATCTGGCCTCCTCCACAGCTCGGCTAAAGGGCCAGTAGGGAAGAGTTTTTAATACATGTTGCTGGGACAACTAGAAACTCATGCAAAAGAATGAAGCTGTATTTGTAGCTCTTGCGTACGTAACCCCGGCCAGTTCTAGATAAGGATTCGGTAATCGTTACTTTAGATAAAATCATTCAGGCTCTGAGACCTGAACTCCTACAGTCACAGAAAACTGCAGATTGTCCATTATCGAGACAGATTTTACGAGGGCAAGGCAAGCCATTGTGAGGAGGCTGAAGTTGCTCTAAGCGAATCGGAGTTGTCACTGGGAAAAATGGAAATGTGACTTTTACTAGGGGAGGGAGGGAGGTGGTCTCAAGAGGAAAAACCAGACCAGGAGCCATACGCATGGACAGAGCTCAACAAAAGATTTCCTGTATTCACTTGGACTCTGGAAATAATTACACAGAGCATCCCCAGTTTTTCTGAGGTTTAGAGTACGTACTGAGTACGAAATTTACAAGCTACACAGGAAGTACGGGTGAGAGACCTCCCCGTCCTGCCTCTGCAGCCTCACCGTTCTGCCCAGAAGCCGTCCTGGACACCAACTTCACGTGCACGTTTGGTCAGTTTTCTCAGGTATATTTTAATTAAAAACATTTTTTTAGAGAGAGAGAGATTTTTGCTATGGGGTACGCGTGTTTGCCAGAGAGACAGAGACAGAAAGCCAGAAATCACCCTCCGGGAGGATGGCCATGCCGCAGTCCCTTCTCCATTCTCCTCTCAGGATTTTGGGCACTCACGCACACACGCCTGATGGGAATTTAAGCCACCGAGTCTGGGATTCAAACCACGGTTGACTACGTGGGAGTCCAGCACCATAACCATGATGCCATCTGCAGGTCCCTCTCTGGTCAGCAGAGACTGTGAGACCCAGCAGCCTCTGTCAGCGTGCTGTGAGGACCTGAGGGCCGAGGCAGCAGGGGGTGTGCATTCTAGCCTGCGCCTCCTCTGAAGCCACTTCGGCCATGACAGTGTATTTGCGGCGGGAAGCACCAGGAGTGGAGGTGGCACTGAGCCCTGAGAGAAGCTGAGAGCACAGCACAGCCTGGGGGAGCGCTTACAGTCTCACGCCCTGACCTTCCCTGATGCGTCCCTCTGCAGAGTGGCCCTCGAAGGGGCGGGGCAGGAGGGAACCTCCACCCTGCTCTCAGAGAAGGGAAGAGAGTCACCTGGCAGACATGTGCACGGCTCAGGAGCCACGTGGCCCTCACACACACACACAACTATTTTCAGCCTCTAGAGCTACAGAAATATTTTTCCTACAACCTTTGACTTCTGTTGGATCTCTGGGTTCTTCCACTCTCCCCTCACCTCCTTGTCAGCTCCGCTGTGCACTGTCCCCAGTGAGGCCAACATACGCCCTGTCTTTATTACCACATCCTTGGTCTTTATCTGGAGAAGAGTGGGATTTTAACAGAAAACAGACTTCTCATTCGACTCTCAAATGAGACGATGTTGGTACTATTTAAGGCAAGTCGTTTAACCTCTCTGAACCTGAATTCCCACGTCCCTAAAACTGATGACTGCCTGCATATTTCCCAGCCTGCTGAGTAAGGCAATTATAAAAGTACTCAGCAATGTGAGAAAATAATGCAGAAGGCTTTGTCCATCAGTCTCTTCCACACAGAGCAGAAAGCTTTGCTGCGAAGAAGCTGCCAGTTGCTGTTTTGGGTGTTTGGGTTCTGCAGACTGGGTGCTTCGTGGCATGTTCTCTGCACAGAACAACTGGTTCTGGAGAAGAGGCCCTCTCCGAGGTTCTGCAGGCCTCACAGGAGGGGCGGGAGTCTAGGAGAGGAAATCCAATGAAAGAAAGAAGGAGCGGAGGGAAGGACGGAGGGAGGGATGAAGGAAAGGTGGTAGGAAGGAAAGAAAATGGAAGGTTGGGGAGAGCTGGGACTGGGGCCTGGAGGGCAGGGCTGCCTCGGTGGCCGCTGGTTGTGCCACTAACTGGAAACTAAGCTCAGGGAGGTAGCCTGGGATTCTAGGTTAATTCAAGAGCCTCAGTGTGGTCACAAGCCCTATGATAGCCTTAGACCCTGTAGAGCATGGCATTAACCATAGGAGGCGACTTCAAAAAGGTGGTTAAAAAAATAATATTAAAATGCAAAAAATTCTGAAATCCATACATAGTTTTTTCATAGTATACATTTTTTGAGAGGTTTTTGCTATAGGGCATGTGTATTCGTCAAAAAGACAGACAGACAGAGAGATAGAAAGTGAGAAATCACCCCCCACCCCCAGGAGGGATGGCCACACCACAATCCCTTCTCCTCCATTCTCCTCTTGGAATCTTGGGCATGCACACACACATGCCCAGTGTGAGTTTAAGCCACTGGGTCCAGAACTCGAATTGCGGTCAACTACATGGGAGTCCAGCGAAACAGCCATTACACTAACTGCTGGTTCCCATAATATACATTTTTAATGAACTTTCTAAAGGCATCTTTTATAAGGCTAAGATAAATGAAAAAAGTAGAAGTCAGATCTGTGTGTCTATCACAATTTCATGTACGAGTGATTTTTATTATTTTCCTTTCATTCCAAAGTTTCTACAGTTGGAATATTTATCTATATAGGCAGGAAACATGAGCTTAAAAATAATTTAACAATGGATGCAATTCAGCAGCACAAAACATAGAAATGATAAATAGCATAACAATAACCCTTTGGAAATAATCAAAAAAAGATAAAACAAGTCAACATAAAAAATTACTCTGGGCACCAGCAAGTGGTATAGTGATTAAGGTCCTGGACTACCACACGGCCGGCCGAGGTTTCAGTCCAGGACTTGGTGGCTTGAAATTCATGCCATCCCAGGAGGAGAATGGAGGAGAAGGGTTTGTGGCACACTCATCCCTCTTAGGGTTGGTTTCTTGCTTTCTGTCTCTGTTTCTCCAGCAAGCGCATGAGAGAGCAAGCTTCCAGGTCCAGGACTTGAACCGTGGTCGGCCATGTGGGAGTCCAGCGTCCTTAACCAGCCACACCAACCAGCCATCCTTAATAGCTCTTCCTCCCACCTCCCCCTTCTCTGTCTCTGCCGGCACTGTCCGGGCTCCCAGATGATTTACGTCTAGGTGACTGCGATACCCTGGGGACTGGGTTCTTAAGAGCTCCTCCCCAAGCTGTCAGAGTATTGTTTTTCCACTAGATGTGACCATGCCCCTCTCATATTTAAAATCTTCTGCGACCCTTCATTGACTACAGGGTACAGTCTAAATTTCTAAATCTCAGTTCCAGATCCTCTAAACTTCTCCCCATTCACATTGCTAACTTCACCTTTCACTACTGGCTCATGTTCTAGTTACACAATATTATTTAGGGATCCTTCTTTTCTTCTTTTTTCGTTCCTTGCTTCTTTCCTCTCTCTCCTCTTTTTCTTTATCTTCTTTCCTTTTTTCCTGCCTTCCGTTGTTTCTCTTTCTCTTTCTTTTAGGGTTTTGCTGTAGGGCATGGGCACTCACAGAGAGAGACAGAGAGAGGCAGAGAGAGGGAAAATGAGAAATCAGTGCCTGGGGGTGGGGGTAGGGGGATGGCCCCACTGCAACCCCTTCTCCTCTCAGGATTTTGGACACATGCGCACATGCACCCAGTGTGATTTTCAAGCTACTGGGTCCAGGACTCCAGCTATGGTTGGCCATATAGGAGTCTGGCATCTTAACCTCTATACCAGCTGCTGGCCCCCATTCTTATTTTTTAAAATAATAGGAACAATAGAAAATCCTTTAAACATGGGAAGTAAACATGAAAGAAAGGACAATTCATAATTCAGTGACCCTAACAAATAATTACTTTCATATCATTTCATAGTGATTTATAATTTCTGGATGTGTGTACTGATCTTGGGATTTGTAGACATTTCTTAGCTCCTCTTTTGAAGAAAACAAAACAGAGTTTCAGAGAAATAAAGACATGTTTTCTTCACTTTTAAAATATCACTTCTTAGATCTTACCTATTACTGTCTAAACCACATGTTAGAACATAGAAAATTTAGTTCTTAAGGGAAGAACAAGACTCCTTGCTTTACCCCTCTCTGACTCAGCAGTAGGTTCTGTTTCAATGGCCGTTCTCCGGGTGTGGTGGAGATGCACCTGCAGTCCAGTTGCCCTGCCTCTGCTCTTCCCTCAGGTAGCTTCAAGTCCTCAATGTCATTGAGTGACACGGACATCTGCTGTGATGTCCTTTGTCCTGCTTGTCACTTGAGCACTGTCTGATGCCTGATGGCCACCGTCCACTGAACAGAGTCTCCTGGTCTTACCCATGTGGCCCATCTGATGTCAGGGATCCTCTCTGCCATGTTTTCGTGTTGGGGGATCCCTGGTCAACTCCCACACCACATTAGGACTGGGGAACTATGTGGGGTCCCTACCACTCACCACACCTCCGGTTCTCAGGAGTCTTCCCCCTCCCTGGAGCTCAGCCGGGAGTGAAGCAGGGGCTCTTTCTGGTACTTGACGGTGTCACCGTCCTCTTTTCTTCTCCAACTCCCCTTTTCTGAACTTGTTTCTAGGCTAGACCCTTTCTTTACTCCTAAGGAACTAAATTTTAAACTCTGAGACCTGAAAAGATCCTTTCTCTGGCTCAGTGCTATCCTGACTTCTTTCTGAGATGCATAGAAGGTCTAATGTGGTGTTTGAGTGAAGGGAAAGGCCAGGCCAGGCACTGACATACGGGGGAGCTGAATAGTTCAGACACACTCTGACACGTGGCATAGATACAACGTCGCCTTCTGCTTTCTTTATGGATCAGAAGTATTATCTAAATGTTACTCCTTAGTCTTTAAAATTTTAATCTGAGATACTTGCTTAATACCATATTGCTTAAATTCTGTGAAGACATGGGGTCCGTGGTGTCCCCTTGGCTGTGAGGAACGGCTGCAGACGGTGGAACGGGCTGGCTTTGCAGAGGGCCCTGGGGGAAGGGCTCTGCTCCAAGGACCACGCTAGGACCCTCGGCAGCTCTTTCGTTGCCACTAGTACTGAGACTTTAGAAGCATGAACAGAAACAAGACATGTCTATTTACGTGTCTGCTCTTCTCTATATTGAACAAGAAGAGCTATAGTTACAAGTTTCCCACGAACCTGATGCTTTCTGAAATTTCAAATATGCACCCCATGTTTTAATGCAGTTCACAATTGGGTGGATAATAACAAACAAAGGCATCATGGGTATTCAGGGAGCCGAAGGGTTAAGTAAAAAGGCTCAATTACTATTTACAAATGGAGTTTGTGACCCACCCAGTGTGGTGGTTGGGGCACCTGGATCCCACATGGCTGACTGCATGGTTTGAGTCTGGACCTGGTGGCTTGGAAAATGTACCAATGCAGGTGTGGCCAGAATCCTGAGAGGAGAAGGAAGAAGGGATAGTATTGTGGCTAGCACCCATGGGGCAGAAGGTGTGATGGACTTTTTACTTTTGTTTTTCTCTCTGGGAAGTACAATATCAAATTTTAGAAAAATTTAGTTTGCTTTACTTGTCATGTGACATTGAGCAACCGACTTAACTTCTCTAAATGTCATTTTTCTCATTTAAATACTGAAACACTAAAGCCTGTCTACCTACTAAGGTTACTGAAAAGAACAGAGACAATGTAAAGTGCCTACCACGTAGCAGGCATTCGGGTAGCTTATTGTGGATATTATTATTGTCCGCAAAGCACTCATGAGCATGCATGGGATGATTACGCAGGAAAGATGAGGCTACAAACACAAACCAAAGACAACCCCAGCAGCGAATCACTTAGCCTGTGCTGACTGTCCTTCTGGGAGCTGTTACAGCCGATCGTGTTTGATTTGATGATATTATATGTCTCCGGGCCCACAAGTATTTTGTGACACGTTTATTAGTTTAAGTGCTTTTGCTTCGTGAGATTTTAGAATTTTGTAAGTCTTTGTGCTACTGAAGATTCTCTGGGGAGTTGCAAAACCAGGATTGAGATGTCCTTAAAAATATTAGCAAAAAGTAAACCAAGGATCTCTCTTTTTCTAACACAGACAAAACCGAGCCTGGGCTGACAATAGAGAGCATTAACCACTTGCCCTCTTTCTATCTTGCTACTTTTTCCTTCCCACAAAATAAGCGCTGGAAATTAAAAGCTGTCGTTCTACCCCAAAGCCATTGTCTGGCTGACTTCTGGACAGCACGTTCTAAAAAGCAGAGCAGAGTGTGATTGCAATAAGACAAGAAGAAAAGCCAGAGCGTAGGATCAGAGACCATAGGATGTTTTCTTTGGTTTGTTTGTTTGTTTAGAGGTTCTTGCCTTAAGGCATGTGTGCTCAGCTGGAGAGACAGAGAGAAGGACGCAGTGAGAGGAAAAGTGAGAAATCCCTCCCTGCCCCAAGGGGGGATGGCCATGCTGCAATCCCTTCTCCTCCATTCTCCTCCTGGGATTTTGGGCACGCATAAACACTTGGCCTAGTTTTCAAGTCACCAGGTTCAGGATTCAAACTGTGGTCGGCCATGCAAGAGACCAGCAATGTAACCACTATGCCATCTGCTGGTCCCCAGAGGCCATAGGGTTTGATGAGTAGCTCTGGACAGAGAGAGATAGGAGGTAAACCCGGAAAGGGTTGGGAGGTGTTGGGACCCAGTCCAGAAGAAAGGACAGCCGATATGTACAACCCGCTCACCCTCCTGACACCCACAGGGAAGCTGGAGTCACTAAGCTCGTCTTTGAAGCTCCTGCTCTCAAGTGATCTCTTCAAGAGCACAAATGCCACCTGAAGACCCAACTCCTACATAAATGTCAGTGGTAACTTACGGAGAATATGCTAACTACCCTTTGAAATCAGAATTCTTTGCAAAACATGAGTACTTGACTCAACTCTGCTGTCGACAATCTGGGAGGGTTTGAAGAAATTGCTTCACCTGCTTTGACCTCAGCGCCCTCACTTACAGTCTTTGTTAAACAAGCACTTGTGTGGCACCTCCTGGGGCCGAGAATCGTGACCGGTCCTGTGACAAAGTGGAGATGAAGAGAGACACGGTCTTTGACTCCGTGGTACTTACTGTAGAGCGGAGGTAAATCCAAACCAAAGCTAAAATAAATACTTACAGCTGATGGTGAGTCCAGTGAGACGCGAAGGAAGAGCGTTCAGGCCACGGCAGCGTGAGCGCAGAGGCCCTGAGGCTTGCACGGCAGGGGAGCGAGGCTGGGAAGGAGGCAGGAGGTGAGATCCGAGAGGCCTCCTGATAGCGTGAAGCCACAGGGCCACGGGCACGGGGCGTCGTGCCGTGTAGGCACAGGTCAGGCCGTGGGCTCCACCTGAAGAGCAGTGGGAACCCCTGGGAATCATTTAACAGGGCTGAGATGATTCATCTGTGGTTTATGAATGTCTCCACGTGCCTGTTCAAAATGATGGAAATTCTTACCATTCTGACCATCCCTTACAGCCCAAGCAGTCCCTTCAACAAGAGAGAATGTTTTTCTGATTTGAAGAATAGTCCTTCGACTAGAAAAATCCCTGGCTAGGCATCCTCCGACCTCTTCTCCCGCCTCCCCCACCCCTCTGGAATGTTTCTCTCTCTTCTATCGTGACAAATCCTTGCATCTGAATTAAAAAAAAAAATTTTTTTTTAATTGCCCTAGGATGCATGCACTCACCAGAGAGGCACAAACAGAAAAAGAGAGAGAGAGAAAAAGACTAAGAGAAAGAGAAAGAGAGAAAGAAAGCATCCCTCAGGAGGAATGGTCAGGCTGTAATCTCTTCTCCATTTTCCTCTCAGGATTTTGGGCATGCCTGCAGACACACACACACACACACACACACACACACACACACACATAGTGTTCCTCAAGCAACCTAGTCTGGGATTCGAACTGCACACTGCACAGCCGGCCATGTGGGATCCAGCGCCTTTACCACCAGGCCACTGGCTGACCTACATATGAAATTTCTTGACACCACTTATCAGGTCCCACTGCAGCGTTTCGGTCTCGCACCTTACTGACGTTTGACGATGTTCCTGCTTCCTTCAGCTCCTGTAACCTGGAGCGTCAGCAGACTGAAGCCGCTAGGCTTGTAAACCACAGTAATTTTTCTCCATGAAGTAATTTACTTTCCCATACAATTTGCCTGAGAACTGTTTGATAAGCTTGTTTTCAAGGAAGGGAGGAGGAATCTGACAAACATGTGCATTGTGCCCTGAGTCTCCCACCAAGATAAAGTTGTTCTTTCTAAATTGCTGCCTCTGAGGACACCCTAAACCCTTTAGGCTTAAGTGTTTTAGGATATCCAGTGAGAACTCAGCAAACACCACGTGGTAAAGATCGAAACCACAACGTCTACGTGTAAGTAAATTAGCTCATGGGATACGAGCAAAGGACTGGCCTTTCAGGACTGCATTTCTCACAGAAGTACCTGCGGTTTCTCCCTCCTCTCAGCTATTGTGTGGCTTTTCTGTTCGACAGCTCGACACCAGGAAAGGACAAGGGACGACTCGAATGCCTTTGGATTTTGTACAGATCTAGGGTGCCCAAAGCCAACCTTTCTCAGCAGCTGGTGAACCGCTTTAAGATGTGGGATCTTCTTTTTGCTCCCATTTGCCTGGAGAGCCACAAATGTCCAAGTCTTGTCGCTTCCTTGCAAACAAAGCCCACTGGCAAAGTCGGCAGAGCAGGCTGGACGTGTGCTCCTCCCAAGAAGGTCAAGACACTTCTTCGCCTGCTTCCCCATGGCCGAGAGAGGAGGGAGAGGATGGGACGCCAGCACAGCTCACAATGACCCACATTTTGAAAGCTTAGTTGAAAGATATACTTAGCACTGGGACCAGCAGTTAGCGTAATAGCTATGTCACTGGACTCCCATGTAGTCGACCACAGTTCGAGTGTTAGACCTGCTGGCTTAAACTCATGCCAGGCGTGTGTACATGCATGCCCGTGCCCGAGATCCTGAGAGGAGAATGGAGGAGAAGGGATTGCGGCATGGCCATCCCCCCGGGGGGTGATTTCTCACTTTTTATCTCTCTGTCTCTCTCTGTCTTTCTGGCAAGCACATGTGCCCTATAGCAAATACCTCTCCAAAAAAAAAAAAAAAAAAAAAAGAGAGAGATATACTTAGCATTCAACTGAAACAAGAGAGTCAGATGCAAGAGCTATTTTCATCAGGTTTTCTGATAGTTTGAACAATTCGCAATAATAAGATTGCATTGTTCGGTCAGGAATGAGGGCAATTACAATGCACAGACTGCCTTCTAAAAATGGCTGTACTTATTGAATAGAAATTAAAAAGCACAACCACAACCACTTTCCTTGCTTTTCACACTTGTCCTCATCTTTTCCAGAAACTCCTACTCTACCTTTTTCTGTAGGTTTATGTCTCAGTGGTGGTTATTTTTAAAATTTCAGTCTCTTCTGAATTATCTTCTCGTCCCCCACCCCTGCAATGTTAAGTCTTCCCTGCAAAGTCATACGATCTATTTTCCTTGAACCTATAAGAACCCTGTTAACTATGTGATATGGGGTAAACCAAACATTCATGTAGTGGCTATCTGTCTAGGAGATAAAGCTGTTCTTGCAATTAAAGTCCTGGAAGACATCAATAAACTTGCATGCTTAGGCATTTCAGGAGAGTTGCCAAAGAAGAAGAGAGAGAGAAAGGGAGAGCAGAGAGAGAGAGAGAGAGAGAGGAGAAAGAGAGAGAAGGAGAAAGAAAAAACAACCCCTAAGGGAATGAAGAGTCTCAATTTTTGCCATAAGAAAATGAGTATCCGGGGCAAATACGCATCTTAAGGAAAGAGTCATACAGAAATGAACATGTTAACTATTTTTCTTCTTCAGCAGTAACACGATTGCACAGTTCTGCAAAATAAATTATTTTGGGCCAGGTTTTTAAAATAAAAGCTACTGTTGATCTAATATAGCAATCCCTTGATTTTTAAATTTTAGTCTCATATATAGCTGTGTGCTGAATTTTCTAGAATCAAAACTGTTAATTAATTCCAGTAACTAATAGGAAGAAATATTAATTTATAATAATGTCTTCAGTTCTTTGCCAAAGATTATGGAAATGACCAGGCCTAATTCCAGATTTTAATAACAATTTTTTCCAAATGTCACAAATCCAAAGGATTAAAATTCAATTTTGAAGGCTTCTATACATCACTGAATTTTGTTTGAAATGTTTCTTCAGAGTCATGGCAGTTTGTAAACTGTCCTTAAAGACACAGTGATCTACTCTGATGATTAAAATGCTTTGCTTAGGAAGCAAAGGATATATTTCAAGATAAACACACTAAAGAACACAATAACTACAACAAAATGACTATTAAAAATGATTTATCTATTGGTGAATTCTAGTTTTCTGTTATTCTGGGCATGATAATAGGAAACATAATGTGTGGTGAAGTGTGGTGTGTGTGTGTGTGTGTGTGTGTGTGTGTGTGTGTGTGTATGCGAGTTGGGGGAGAATGGATAGGCATTATGATGTGGTCAGTCAAGTCAAGTCTAAATAATTTGTTTTATTTGAAATGAAAAAAGTTCACTACAACTCATGAGATGGTCAAACCTGGAACAGCCAAAACTCACTTCTTGAGGATCAGCAGTTGGCATAATGGCTATGTCGCTGGACTCCCATGTAGTCAACCACGGTTCAAGTCCTGGACCCAGTGGCTTATACACGATCATCAGCAGATAACTTTTCATCTTTGTGTCTATAAATATGTTGCTGTATGTCCCCTGATCCCATTCTTCCCACTCCCTATTACCCAACCCATATTGTCTCTAGTATTTACAGTTGCCCTCCCTGCCATTATACCTTCCAATCTTTCAATGTCTACTACAGAGCACAGACATTTGGTATATATTCAGTGGGGACATACACTGCCTGTCTTTCATAGTCTGGTTTGCTTCGCTTAGCATTAAATCTTTCATGTTCATCCACTTTATATCAAATGTCAGAGTCTCATTGTTTTTTATGGCTGGGTAGTAGTCCATAGAGTACATGTGCCACATTTTTTTTTTTTTTTTTTTTGAGAGGTTTTTGCTATAGTGCATGTGCGCTCGCCAGAAAGACAGAGAGAGACAGAGGGACAGAAAGCGAGAAATCACCTCCCATGGAGGATGGCCATGCCGCAATCCCTTCTCTATTCTCTTCTCGGGATCTTGGGCACGCATGCATACGTGCCTGCTGCCTGGCACCAGTTTAAGCCACCAGGTCCGGGACTCGAACTGTGGTTGACTACATAGGAGTCTAGCGACAAAGCCATTATACCATGTCCTTGGACATTTGATTGATTCCATGTCTTAGCAATTGTAAATAATGTTGCAATAAACTTGGAGTTTATTGCAAGTGTTTTCCCAACTGAGAGTTTTCCTATCCTCTGGGTAGACACCTAAGAGTGGAATTACTGCTAAAGCCCATCTTCAATTTGAAATGAGGTCTTCAAACTGGTGATGTCAGCATTTTGCTAAAGTACTTCATTGATATATCACAACTCACTTACTACAAATAATAAATGGAAAAAGGAAGCCAGCAGGTGGCGTGGTTGTTAAGGTGTTGGACTCCCACATGGCCAAACATAGTTTGAGTTTTGGACCTGGTGGATTGCTTTCTCACTTTCCTTCTCTCTCTCTCTGTTTGTTTCTGGTGAGCATGTGTGCCCTATTAACAGATTAAAAAATAATAATAAATAAAATTTGATAAATCATTCTTCAATTAAAAAATGGCAAAAATCGATTACAATCTGACTTAGATACAATTTCTTTCTCTCTCTTTTGTTATTGCCAGAGATTATATGTACTCACTAGAGAGAGAGAAAGAGAGAGAATACCTCCAATGAGGCGTAGTTATGCTGCAATCTCTTTTCTTCCATGTCTCCATCACAACAGCATTTGGGGCATGCATGCACACATATCTGGCATGTTTTTCAAGCAGCCGGGGTCAGGACTTGAACAGCTGTCAGCAATGTGAGATTGGGCTTTCTATCCTTAGCACTTAACTGCTGCACTACTTAGCTGGTGCTAGATCTAATCTTTGTACACATTAGGTTGAAAGGTGCCAAGAGGAATTTTTTTCCTAATAGCATCAGGCAATATTGACAGCTAGATCGGAAAAGCCGGGTGTTGTAGAAGTCCCGTGTCAAGCTCTTTCTGGAAAGCATGAACTAAGTGTTTGAGCTCCTTTGTTGGTAGGATTCTGTGTTTCTGAGATGTAAAAGCCCTAGAATTCCCTGGGAACAACCACAAGATTTCTACATTATTTCCCTAGTGCCTCAGGACAATTGGGAGTGACCAGTACTTTCATTCTTAAGCAGACTAGGGCTGAAGGCAACAAGGAAGGGAAGAAGAAACAAAGGAAGGGGGATGGTAGGGAAGAAAGGAGGAAGGGAGAGCTGAATGAAGAAAAAACAACGACAACAGAAATGCACTTAATATTTAAAGGCCATGGCATGATTACTTCTGAAAAACCTCCCCCCTCATGTTTTCTGTATGTGTGGAGGGTTGGGGAGAAAGAAAGGGTACTATCGGCTTGTACTTTGGTCTTTGTTTTAATTGCTTCACCCAAGCCATCTTCAAACTAGTCCTCTTCTCTCAAACATTTCTCCTGTTTGCTAACCATCTACTTACCCGCCCCCCCAACACACACACCCTCTCACCACCCAGCATGCGCTACTCACCAGGATCAGTGTTCATCCTGCTTGTGCTTTGGTTGTTCTTAGAAGAACCTCTCCTGACCACCCGAGTCTGAGTAGTTTGCCTCTTGGTCTCCCACCCACTATTTGAACTAGCCATTTGGCCCATATCAATGAAAACCTGGTGGTGTCACTTACCTCGTCTAATGTACACATCTTATCTGTCCAATTAGATGCAGAGCTTCAGGCAAGAAGTATTATCTGTGTGTGTGTATGTGTGTGTGTGTGTGCAGTATTTTAAGTTGTATCTCACATGAGGGCTTAGCACAATGCTTTGCACATAGCAGCAGGCGGTCAATAGTCATTGGCTGGTGGATTGGTTAAACAGTTAAGGACGTAACATTTCTCAAGACCACCTCGTTGGCTAAAGAATGACAGTCTGTTTAACAATCTTCATGAGGAGGATATTTTTCTTTATAGAGAACTGAACTTCAAGGTTCACATGTGTGACTTCCTGTTTAAGATAACCTCACCTTACTCTCACAGTCATGCCTCACATTTAATGGAAGAAACACCCACTGCAGTAGCAGTAGGATCCTTTTTTTTTTTTTTTTTTGGAGAGTTTTTTTTTTTTTTTTTTTTGTTTTTTGTTTTTGTTTTTTGCTACAGGGCACGTGCGCTCGCCAGGAAGACAGAAAGAGACAGAGAGACAGAAAGCAAGAAATCAGCCCCCAGAAGGGATGGCCACGCCACAATCCCTTCTCCTCCATTCTCCTCTCGGGATCTTGGGCACGTACACACGTTCGGCGTGAGTTTAAGCCACTGGGTCTGGGACTCAAACCGTGGTGGACTACATGAGAGTCCAGCGACATAGCCATTACGCTAATGGTTGGTCCCAGTAGGATCTAGTTTAAGTAATGTATTTTAACAAAAGAGAATTTTCGAGAAGATCTGGGTTGAGCTGGATGGGAGAGAACAAAGAGTCAGGCGTTGGAGTGGTATTATTTGCACTTTTACAGACCTCTCAACAGATCAAAATTTCCTTCTTCAAATTTCTCTTCAAAAGCACCATTTTTCACAGTAGTCAGAGATTTACTTAAGACTAATTTCCTTTGCTACTATATTTTTGCCCAAATCATACTGTTCAGTTTAGATTAGAAGTCAGAGGTTATTTTATTTATTTTTTGTATCCTAGACTGGTCTGAAAATAGAGTTCGTCACAATAAGCAGTAATTACTGAGCACTTAATATTTCGAAAGTGCTCTCTGAATCTTTTACCAGGTCACCTTTGAAACAGTATTGTTGATGTGGGCTACGTATCTTCTGAATTTCCAGATGGAGAAAGGGGCAGAGAGGTTAAGTGGCTTGCCTGAAATTTAATAATATGTTACTGGTAGTGCTCCAGTATTAATGTTGCACAGATTCTGAGTGAAAAGTGTTACCCATATTTCCTTTGTAATTGTGAAGAAAAATACAATCCTAGGACTACCCACTAGCCGCTGTTTTGAAGAATGGGAGAAGTATTTAGTTTGTGGTGTTTGCTAAAAGATGAGAAGGCACTTTCAGAACCAAAACTGATTGTGAAAAGTTCTAAGCAGCTCAGCGCATGAAGAAAACGATCTCGTGGTGTGGAGGTACATACAGAGCTACACAGGGCTTCCCACCCCAGGAGCCAGGGAATTGGAACCACAATTTCAAAGTTAACAGTAAAGCTCCCCTCACTGAACACTCAAATAAAACAAAAACCTCACTTGATTTGAGATCATCGAATGTGTGGAGAGAAGGGTGGGTGGGTTCAGCCCGCTGGTGTGGGTAGATGGAGTTGGAGAAGGTGGTCTCCCACTGGACCTGAGCTTCCGGACGGAGTTATCACTCTTGAACTCGGCAAGGGATGTGGAGCCTTAGACTTGATTCTTTGCTACATTCACCTGGTGAATCATTATTAAGGAAGCCTCTTGGCAATGTTAACAGAGCCAGAGAATCCCACCCCTCCTGGCTTAGCAGCCCAGAGTCACCTTGATGACCGGGCTTTTCGAGAAACCTTTTAGTGGGTCTCTGGAAAGACTGGAAGAATCCTTTCTCCACTCTGTATAACGAGACATGCTTTAGAAAGAAGAAAGGTTCAAGGGCCAGTAGTTGGTGCAGCAGTTATGTCGCTGGACTCCCACATGGCTGACGGCTGTTTGAGTCCCAGACCCGGTGACTTGAAACCCACACAGGGCGCATGTGCGTGCCCGTCCAAAATCTCGAGAGGAGAGTGGAGGAGAAGGGATTGCAGTGTGGCCATCCCACCTGGGGAGTGATTTCTTACTTTCTCTCTTACTATCTCTGTCTCTCTCACTCTCCAGTGAGTGCCTACACCCTAAGGCAAAAACCTCTCCAAAAGACGAAAAAAAAAAAAAAAGAAAAGGAAAAGGGAAAAGGAGGGTTTGTATACTTAGGTCTCCACAGCTCAGATTTTAAATTGGCCAGAGGGCGTGTGTGCTTGCTGGAGAGAGGAAGTGCAAAGAAGCACCTCCCCGCCCCGTGGAGAATGGTCAGACCGCAAACCTTCTCCTTCAGGTTATCCCTCCTTTTGGGATTTTGCGCATGCGCACGTACGCACTTACTGTGTTTCTCACGTGGCTGGGTCCAGGACTTGACCTGCTGGGTCAGTCATGTGGTATCCGCCTGCCTTAACCACTAGGCCATTGGCTGGCACCTGCTCAAATATTCTCGACCCCATTTTGGAAACTCACCACCTGTTGGTGGGCCAGACAGTGGCGCAGCAGAACCATGACTGCACACCAGTGGGAGAGCCCCGGGTTGGGTCCTGAGCCCTCCCTGTGCATGCCGAGGGGCACGCGTGAGCTGGGCTGACAGACCGCGGTGGGTCGCAGCACGAGGGCCCACTGGAAGTGCTCCTCTCTCTTCCAGAAGACGTCAATGAATAAACTTAAAAAAAAAAAAAAAAAAAGTCTTAACAATCCTAATACACTTGGGGAGGAAAAACGACTAAATTAAGCCAGCCACGAAATCATTCCGATGTGGCTTTTAGGGAAAATATAAGTGCTCTTATTTGAAATGATGGGTCTCTTTCATTTTCTGAGAAAAGACTTTCTGGTCATCTTAGATAAATAAGTTCCCTGTGATCCTTAGACTTTATGTGGAAGGAAAAGGTACACGCGTTGTCTTCTGCCTTTCTGACAGCCACATTTATGCTCTTGTGCCTACATAAAGCCAAGTCTTAGAAACACGGTGTTTGGTCATATCAATTAAAGTCGAAAGACTTTATAATCTTAATATTGACTTATTGTTAATGAAGTATAATTCTTCTTTTTTCTTACTATATCACTAAAGGCCTATCAAATTAGAGGCCTTTCCTGCCCCGGGAGATACAGAGTCAAATGGAAAAGTCGTTTTGGAAGGGACACCCAAAGCCATGTCACTGTGATAGCTCGAGGAGCCTGTAACCACAGAACGTATTTCTCTTCCGTTTTACAGCTGGCGCGTTTATTGCCTATTTATTTCACTCTGTCCGTCTCTGGAAAAACCTTGACATTAAAGATGTTTTTCCTTTTTTCAAAATGTGCTTTTGGACCGTGTAGAAGAAACTTGAGAATTGTGGTGGGGTATTATATGGACACTAGTAAATCCCAGCATTTTTACCTCCTTGTAGCAGGGTAATTTTTTCCCTTTAAACCCAGACCTTTAGGATAAGGATTCATTGGTTTGGCTTCTGCATTAAAAGCAGAAAATAATAATAGGTGCCATCCACTAGGTGCCATCAACGTGAGAGGCAGTGAAGCCTTCCCTTTACACGTAGTGCCCCGCGCACGGAGCCGACGGTAATGCTGACACAGAGCCGATGACAACGCCAGCGCATACTGTCCTGAGTGAGCCGAGGCATGCAACGAGAGTTTAGGAGGCTGAGGAAATGGTGTTTGGTCACATCCTGCATAGGAAATGGAACCGGGACCAGAATTCGGCAGTGGCAGGCCAATGCCACAACCTGCTTGTGGGCGTTGCACCTGGGAAGGTGGAAGGACACGTCTCCACAGTGCCGTGGTCTGGAGTTGGCTGAGCACCTTTTCCATGTCCATACTGGACGCACACTCTCAAGAAAAAAAATAACCACAGAATAATACAGAGAATGGAACAGGGGGTGGTAAAACATGTACGTTTGCTCTGGGCTGGAAGAACCAAAGACCAACGTCCCTAATTTTGGGGGACAAAAGTCATTTCCTCAACATCTTGAAATTGCTCTTTCATTCAGACCCATGGCGCTGCCAGGATGGGTAAGTGTCACGGTCTTTGTCCTGCCAGGAAGCTACCTCGTCGCCGGCAGGACCAGAAATGACGTGATAGAAACAGGACAAGAGTCCATTCGACCACAGCCCCAAAGGCCAACCCTCTGGAGGTGTTTCCCACGCGAAGGGAATTGTGCTGGGAAAAGCATGGGGTGAAACCAAACAGCTGAATTCTGTCATCACAAAGTGACCAAGAATGAGGACCAGCAGATGACATAATGGTTACATTGCTAGACTCCCACATAATTGACCATGGTTCGAGTCCTGGACCCAGAGGCTTAAAATTCACACTGGGTGTGTATGCATGCGTTCCCAAAATCTATTCCCCGGGGTGGGGGAGGGGTGATTTCTCACTTTCTGTATCTCTGTCTCTTCAGTGAATTTACACACCCTATGGCAAAAATCTCTCTTTAAAAAAAAAAAAAAGTGACCAAGAATGGCCAGAAGATCACAGCCTCTGTACCCAACAATGGTTGCTTAAACTTTCTTGAGGAAAACAATGGTGTTTTGGTTGCTGGATTTGGTTGAGAAGGTCACACTGTTGGTGACATTCCTGGGGTCCTATTTAAGGTCGTCAAAGTAGCCATCATCTCCCTTTTGACTTTGTACAAAGGCAAGAAGGAAAGACCGGGATCTTCCATTTTGAGGGTGAAAACAGTAGTGATCCATTTCCATGTGCCAAAGAAGAAAATCTTGCAATTACTGTTTAATGAGGAGATGCCGGTCTGCCAGGCTTCAGGAGCAGTGATGAGGAGATGCAGCGTCTCCACGCAGGCTCCATCAGAAAAATGGTTTCGGGAAGCCATGAGCAGTTATTTACAGACATACCACCTTACCGCCAGTGGCTGAGGGGCCTCAAGAGTAATATAATAACCTTAGAAAAGTCAAGATTGGAGAAATAATGAATGTATTTAGTGGATCAAATTATACCAGGATTCCATAAATAAATACATTAGATATATACATGTAAAAAAAGAATTTTGGCCCTTACTTCACACCATACTAAAAAACAATTGTTGATGGATTATAGAACTACATGCAAAAGGGAAAGCAATAAAAATATGAGGATGTAATATAGGAAAACAACTTTGTGAACTTTGGAGTAGAAAAAGATATCGTAAACAGGACACAAAACTACTAACAGTACAAGAAAAGTGTTACAATGGATGTCAATAGAATTACAAGCTTCTGTCATCAAAAGAAGCCATCACAACATGAAAACAGCAAGCCACAAAATAGAAGACTGTATGGGCCAGGCATAGAACCCACAAAAGACTCATAGCCACTGAATGAACTGATCCAAATCAATAAAGAAGAAACAAACTATCCAGGAGATAGTGTGCAGAAGGCTTGAACGGGGAAGTCACACAGTAGGTACCTAAACATCCAGTAAATATTCATAGCTATTGGGGAAACAAATGTGATTTAACTGTATCCTCACCAGTATGGCTAAAATGAAAAGGACTGACAATGGCAAGGTGGCAAGGGTGACTTCTAGAAGAAATGTCATTCAATGTAAGAAACATTAAGTACAATCGCTTTACAGAACGGTATGGAAGGGTCTCCTAAAGTAGCACATATGTATATCCTGATCCGAACAATTTCATTCTAAGCATATCTCTAATAGAAACGCATTCATAAGTTTTTAAAAGACATGTTCAGGGGCCAGTGGGTGGCATAGTGGTTAAGGTGCTGAAAGAAGAGATAAACATTCTCAGACCTTCGTGGTGGGCATGTGGCATTATTAATCTGCATATCTGAACCAAATTTTAGGTAGGCATTTATCCTACTTTTGAGAAATAGCCACAATAAGTTTTAGGGGTCTGTTATTTTTGAAGAGAGAATAACTGAGGTCCTGAAAAAGTTCAGTTTCTAAAAGGTAAATATACAACATGAGAACAAACCTCTTCTAATTCTTCATCACTTTCCTTTCTGTCCCAGGTTAACCAGTTAACGTGGCCTCTTATTGACAATGTTAGCCATCACTTTTGAACTCTCAGTGGTCATGATGAACAAAATCACTCAAGGTCTAACCAAGCACAGGAGAAATGATACAACCAGGGACACGGTATGCATGAGATGTACGCTCCTGGCAATACAGGGCGAACCTTTACAGTATGCTTTTCTTAGTAAGAAGAAGGTGTATACTCACACATAATGATGGAAACATCTGTGTAGTGAATACATAAAACAGCAGCAGCATCCTTTATTATCATTATTAAGTATAATGTACTGTACCTAATTGTAAGTGCTAGTGTTACAACTGACAGTGCAATCGGTTTGTTTACACTAGCACCATCACACACACGTGGGTAATGCATTGCACCGTGATGTTGTGAGGCCTATGAATTCACTATGGGATGGAGATTTTTCAGCTTCAATAAAATCTTATGGAACTATTGTGCCTATGTTGTCCATTGCTGACCAAAATGTCATTATTTAGTGCATGTTATCACTCTATTTTCTTCTATCTTGGATGACTAGAAGAATACTGATGACATTTCATAGGGCATAAAGAAAAACATGAGGGAGATTAATAAATTTGCTTCTAAAAATACTGAGCTTGACATCCAAGTATGGAGGAACAGAAACTCAAAAATTACCATCTAGCAGCTAAGAACAGAGACAAAACCAGACTTACAGATCCTACATAACATCTGATAGTGACAGTTGAAGCCAGAGAACTGGAGGAGGTTACCCAGGGAGAGACCACATAGTTAGAAGAGACGAAAGATCAAACTTTGGAGAACACCTACATTTAAAGAACATGCCGATAACCCAGAAGCTAGTAAAGAAGACCAAGACAAATCTGTCAGAGATGAAGGAACACAGACTTCAGGAAGAGACGGAGTCAAGAAAAAGACAAGTTGCGCTTAGTCTCCAGCACTGCCAACGAGACATTTAAGAGGAATGCCAAGTATTAATAGCTACCATTGGACTGACGGTTGAGAGGGACACGTCATCTTCGGGAAAGCCATTTTCATAGAGAAGTGGGGGTGGAAGGCAGCGGGATTATTGCGAGAAAGGGAACTAAACACATATGGATTTTACTTTTGGTAAATTGGTGACTGGAAAGAAGCTACGTATGGAAAAATAGCTTAAGAGAAAGGCAGGATTTCTGGAAAGCCTAGCTGTGTAACTTGGCACCCCATCTTACACACTTCCTTCAGAGCAAGGGATTTAGTTAAAAATAAATTATGCTAACGTCTAACCACAACTTTTGGTAAGTCCTAAAGCACATCATTAGTGCCTCCTAGGTGTGGCCAAGCGGAGATCCACGGGGGTGTCTCAAGGGGACCAAACAAAATCTGCCCCCACAGTGTTGTCCGGAGGGATCCAGAATTGTCCTGCAGGGTTTGGAAACTGGGCGAGTGTAGACTGAGAGTTGCCAGGGCCCTCTTTTCCATTACAGGAATGAGCATGCAGAGGATGGAGCCAACACTGAGGGAAACAGCTGAGCAAGAGAGTCTGGGAGAGGAAGAGAGTCCCCAGGCCTGCCTACGTCTGCTCCAAGCAACACAGGAGGCGGTACTTTTCCATTAAGTTAGCGGACCAATTCCCCTTGTATTAAAACTAGTTTGGGTTGAGTTGGGTGTCCTGCTATTTATGACTGAAAGTCCTAATACGTGACATCATCTACAGCCAGGTATGAATGCTCTCCACGAATACCTTCTCCATCACAGGTGAGAATCTAAAGAGCTGACTAATACATGTTAAAAACTGGGAAGCAGCATTATTCACAATACCCTACCCAAATGTCCACAAATGAATGAATGGACTGAAAAATTGTGGCACATATACTCCATGGAATACTATTCAGCCATAAAAACAAAAACAAATCAAAAAAAAAAAAAAAAAAAAAAACCAAGGCCCTGGAATTTGATAGAAAGTGGATGAATATGGAAGATTTGTTGCTGAGTGAAGCAAGTCAGGCTATGAAAGAGATACATTGTATGTCTCTTCTTAACATATACCGATTGTCCACACTCTATGGTAGTGGCTGAAGGACTGGAGAATATAAAAACGTTAAAAATTGTAATGGACACTAGAGAGAAAGTGGAAAGAGAGTGTAAGAGGGGAAGAGCATAGGAAAGGAAATTTGGGGAAAAAAAATAGAGAGGTAAGACACTCGTGGGACACAGATATGGTTTATTATCTGTTGACGAGGATGTGTATAGTATTCTCAACTGGGCTGGACTAAGGTGTACATCAGGCTTGGTAAAGTCTCTTTACCATGTAAATGATGTATAGCAATTGAATGTATGAACAATTATAGTAATAAATTTTAAAAATACTTCATGAACTCTGAAAAAAAGTTGTGAAGGTGAGCTCATGAGAAAGAAATTCACAACTGACTTGAACACTTGTCTTTCCTTAGATTGTTAATGGGTTCCACTGTGTGAACAGAAAAAATGTTGCAATAAGATAAACATTAATTTTGAGCATCAGTGTACATAATTTCCTTCCTTCCTTCCTTCCTTCCTTCCTTCCTTCCTTCCTTCCTTCCCTCCTTCCTTCCTTCCTTTCTTTTTTTTTTTAGGAGAGAGATTTCTGCAGCAGGGTGCATGCACTTGCCAGAGAAATAGAAAGAGACAGAGAGACAGAAAGGGAGAAATCACGTCCCAGGGGGGATGACTATGCCACAGTCCCTTCTCCTTCATTCTCCTCTTGGGATTCTGGGCATGAAAACACACGTACCCAGTGTGAGTTTTAAGCTGCCAGATCTGGGACTTGAACCATAGTAGACTAAATGGGAGTCCAGCAATATAACCATTATACCATCTGCTGGTCCCTGCCATTTTCTTTTGAAGTATAGTTATAGGGAGTATGTACATCAGATTATTTAGTACTTGTTTTCCCCAAATGGAGTCTTTTGAAAAAATGACATTTTTACTAACGAAGGAATATTTTTGGTCTTTTTAAAGAAACTCAATTTCCATCTTTATCATATAATTGCAAGTTCCAAGATTTTAAAAGATCTCTCACACACACTGCATGCGCTAGGCTTCATTATTTGTTTTTCAATTAGTTCTCAGTTGACATCAGACACAGCAACACCGATTTGTGAATTTGTAAATATCCAAACTCTCTCCTGAAGATTAATCTTCACTAAACTGCCCAGGGGACAAGAGATGAGGAATTCCTTCTCTATTTGCAGAATAGAAAAAAAAAAAAAAAAAAAAAAAAAAAAAAAAAAAAACAAAAAAAAAACCTCCAACTTTCAAGAGGAGCAGGAAGAAGCTTGTCCGTAATGAATCACCAGCGAGCAAGTGTTCTGAGGAGGAAAAGGTCGATATTAATAGAGGCAGTATTTTTCCTTCTGTAGAAAAGATATTTCAGTAAATTTGGGACTGACAGCCTTGAAACCTAGGAAGCTAAGAATTCGAGTGACATGAACTTCAGAAGGGTTTCCCCGTGTTTATTTGAGCATGCCTCTTCCTCTAACTGGAAGGTAGCTGCTTTCAAATGTGCAAATAATCTACAGCATTCATGAGGGCCACACATTTTTTGTTCATATGTCAAGGAGTTCAGTTAATACATTCAATTATCAATGGGAATGAAAGTCGCCATAGGATTAAAAATGTGGCATGACAAAGAGTTGGTCCTTGTACCTTGCATACAGTGCTACAGAAATTTTCTTAATGCATCGGGATGTATTGGAGAGGAAAAGCATGGTTCTAGTGTCAGAAGACTGGGTTTTAACCTTGCTTAACTGTCAATTTAGTACCTTGGATGAGTGAGCTACTTTCTCTAGATTCCAGTTTCCTCACTTGCTATCGGAGGTTTCTCGGGGGGAGTCTATCGAGGCTTTGATTAGTTTCTCAGATATTCTATTTTTGCTGAGTGAGGCAAGTCAGGCTATGAAAGAGATACATCGTATGTCTCTACTTAACATATATGGACTGTCTGCACCCTATGGTAGAGACTGAAAGACTGGAGAACATAAAAGCATTAAAAACTGTAATGGACACTAGAGACAAAGTAGAAAGAAAGATATTATTTCTTATCACTCTTCTCACTAAACTGTTTAGAGCAAGAATTCCCTAACATAGTATGTCCAGTCCCATAGTTTCTTTCATTTATTCATTCATTTATCAAATATTCTCGCCCCAACTCTGTACCAGGCATAATTGGAAACCTACAGAAAAACTGGGAGGAGAAAACAGAAACATAATCCCTGCTGTCATAGAGCCTATAGTTCAATGAAGGACGCACACAATAATCAAATGCAGGTACGTATAATGTTACAAATTCTGCTAAGGGCTGTGGAGAACGAGTCAGAGGATCTTTGAGGTCACACAACAGAGCAGCCTCATTTGATCAAGGTGTCTTCCCTGCAGGATTGTTTGCTTTGAGATCCAGTAATGGGCTGGAGTTGGCCAGGTGGGTGATATGAATACATCCCTACACAAGATTTCCTCTTGTCCCTAAATTTTGACTTTCTAATTTAGAAGACTTTATTTCCACCCCACTTCATCAGTTCTTAGCATTCATTTATTTCAGAAGTTACTCATTCTGGGGCCAGCAGGTGGTGTGGTGGTTAAAGGTGCTGGATTCTCACATAGCCAACTGTGGTTCAAGTCCAGGACTTGGTGGCTTGCTTTCTCACTTTGCCTTTCTCTCTGTCTCTGTCTCTCTGTCTCTCTTTGATCAAATTTAAAAAAATAATAATAACAAATGAGATTAAATAAATAATTTTTAAAAAGCTATGCATTCGCTGTTGAACATGCACACTGCCTCCGATTTGCCGTTGTCATCTTGAATGGCTGTTGGCTCTCACTGCTAGCTGCCCAGGGTCAGTGGGTTGGCATGCCACGGAGAGCCCACCATGCACAGGCTCTACTCTGGCTCTCGGGCCTCAGCTCCCCTACCCCATTGGGTGCCATGCCCAGCATACCGCCTATTTTCACTTCCCAGGGCATACATTAATTTTCACGTCTCTGTGCTTTTCTTCTCACTGATCTGTTTTTGAGATGCCTTTCTCACTTGTTCCCACCCCCCATTAATACACTATTCACTTCTGTGGGTCCTGCTCAAAGGCCATTCCACTGTGCAGCCTTTCCTAATCCGGGGCGTCTATCCTTTCTGTGTCTGTATCACCCTGTATTGTTATTTTTTTCTCCATTCTGCTTTGCTAGCTGTTTCCTCACTCCCTCTAAATTTTAAGATCCCTGAAGACGGGAAGTATGAGGGGACTTCGAAACATTCCTGGAAATGGAATTAAAGTATGAATTTATTTCGGTGCAAAACTATTGAAATCCATACATACATTTTCCATGCATTTTCGTGAACTTTTTGAAGACCGCTCCTGTCTTAATCATGCCTCTCACCTCCGAAGTGCAGACCGAGTGCTTTCTGCCTAGTGAGCACACAGTAACCGTTGGCCGAGTGAATGCACGCGTGTCATTCTGAAGATGATCGTGCTCGGGAGGGCAGGGACCTTGGCTATCATTTCTGCACTCAGTACTCAGCATTTACCATCGTGGGTGGTGCCCAATATTGGTGTTTCACTGTAAATGAGTTTTAGCTTTTCATATGTGCTTTTTTTTTTTTTTTTTTTTTTTTTTTTTTTTTTTTTTTTTGTGGTGGGGTATGTGTGCTCACTGGAGAGAGAAAGAGAGAAGGTGAGTATAATCCCTTCTCCTCCATTCTCCTCTTGGGATTTTGGCATGTGTGTAACACATGTTTGCTGTGATTTTTTAGTCTCTGGGTCCAGGACCTGGACTGTGAAGTCAGCCATGTGGGATCCAGTCACCTTTCCCTCCAGACCACCTGCTGGCAACATATGTGTACATTTTAAATACTAAATCTATTAAAATGTTTGTACACAATGCTGCTTACATTTTTAAGCATTTCCACTAAATAATAACTATTTGGGGCAAGAATTGTGCCTTGTATACATGTGTGCCTTTTATCCTCCCACATACTTGTTTTACATCTAAATCACTGATGTGAAATAAAGATACTGGTAACTTATTTTCTAGTTTGAAAGGTATTCAGACACTTTTCTGCACTTGTTATATACACAACATGTGAGTGTGGTTCATACACTCGCACATATGAGAGCTGTGTAGATGTACCTCACCCCCGATCTTCACGTCATGAAGGAAGTAGGATGTTCTGCAAAGGGATTACCATTTTTAGCAGGTGCAGATATAACTCAGCACTCCTTAAGTAGGTCTCAATCTTGTCCTTCAGGGTCATACTATACAAGTGTTCCCTCGGCCCTTGTTTTACGTGTTTTTTGTTGTGTCTGAAGATGGCAAGAATGGGGTCTGTGGAGTCATAGAGCCCAACAGATAACTAATGCCAAAGACTCGCAGTTCAGCTCCCTTACTCTGTGGGTGAGGAAACTGAGGCTCAGGTTTACACTCTTGCCTTTGAACCCCACGATACTCAATCTTTGGGAGTCTGACATGAAAAAGGAGACCAAACAGATTAAAAGAGGCACAGTTCATTGGTTGTTTTTTCTCAGAGGGTCTCTTCCAAATAGCACTGTTCTAGAACACACCTGTTGGGTCCCAGTCAGAGCTGCTTAAGTGCGTACTTATTTAGACCACAAGTGACATCATCCATCCATCTTGGAAGCTGCAGTGTTCATGGCTATAGGTTCTCAGTGGTTGTTAAGATGTCCCTTGATTTCATTGACCTCTGTGTGTCTTGAATCCTTGACCTTTAAGGCTTCTTGGTGCCGGAATGTCTGCAGTTGGAGGATCAAAGACCCTCAGGGGAAAAAATCCAGTCTTAAATGAGGTAAAGACGGGGTGAGTTATTAGGAAAATCAGCTATATGCTTAGAGCCCTTGTCCATCTGGAAAATGCCTGAGCTACATCCTACGAATAAACATCAAGTTGTAAGACAGAAACACAGCACAAGTCAGAGACAGAGCTGATATTAATGCTCAGGTCTTCCACCTGCCACTCCAAAGCTACCTCTGTCTGCTCTTTAAAAGGACTGAATGTGCCTGACACAGGGTAAGTGCTCAATAAATCTCTATGAAACAGATGAGTCGACTAGGTAGCATGTAATGAAAGCTACAAATATGACAGAACTGTTAAGAGTATGAGATAAAATAAAAATTTTAAAATGAAAGACACAGTTGGACTTTATTTATTTATTTAGATTTTTGCCATAGTGTGGACGAGTTGTGGGAGAAAGACAGAGACAGAGGGAAAGTGAGAAGTCACCCTTCAGGCGGGATGGCCATGCCACAATCCCCTTTCCTCCGTTCTCCTCTTGGGATTTTGTATGTGTATGCTCGTGTGTCTAGCGTGATTTTCAAGCTGCCTGGTCCAAGACTCGAACTGTGGTTGGCCATGTGAGAATCCAGTGCCTTAACTACTGCATCACCTGCTGGCCCCAATGGTTGGACTATGTAGTCCTAGAATTGAATCTAAGTTCTGTTTCCTGGTAGACAAGGGAAAAAGGGTGATGTGCTGGGCTTCATCAAGATTTAATTATGTATGAGGACATGGCGTTTAAGAGCACCACATGTTTTCTGCAATTTTCTAACTTTGGGAAAGATGAATGGGGTGGAAAATCTTTCTATTCCATCAAAGTGTTGCTTTTATCTGAAGATGTAAAGATTCTTCCCTGGTTTGCAGCCAAAGTGATTATTTGCAACTGTTTCCTGGGTCCGTTTCCTAGTGTGGTTTGACCACAGTCTGCTCAGAGAGAATAGCTTCATTTTGGATACTATTCCCAGGCTGCCTGCAACTGCCATTTCTTCAGAATCCTTAGCCGGGACCCAGTGTTTAAGCTGAACCTCAGAGCATTCTTGAAATATTTTCTAAGCCCTCTCTGGTTATAGATGCTTTGCCTCTGTTAGACTTGCAGAACTCAACGCTAGGGTATTTTTGCGATACTATACTTAGCATGGTCCATAATCCTGGGCTATGCTATCTCAGCATAACCCTCTCCCCCTTAAGAATCCCTTAACTAATAAAGTAACCTGAGTAGAATGAAGTCCTTGTTGACTGGCTGATCTGAGCTTTGCAGTGTACTCAGCTCAGTCTTCCTTTATAGCTCTCTTCCCTGGCTCCCTCCTACCCAGACCATCCATCCCACTTAGGTATTCTCTTCCATTTACAGCCAAGTTCCGTATTTCCCCCCCCACCCCCGTTGTTCAGTATGTCTACAGTAGTGTTCATCTCACTAGCTGAAGCCATATTCCCCCCGTTGTTCAGTATGTCTACAGTAGTGTTCATCTCACTAGCTGAAGCCATATTCCCCCCATTGTTCAGTATGTCTACAGCAGTGTTCATCTCACTAGCTGAAGCCATATTCCCCCCGTTGTTCAGTATGTCTACAGTAGTGTTCATCTCACTAGCTGAAGCCATATTCCCCCCGTTGTTCAGTATGTCTACAGCAGTGTTCATCTCACTAGCCGAAGCCATATAATTCAACTTCGAGCTTATCTTCCTTATGAAATGTGTCACATAAAACATGTGAGGACTTGCATGGCTTAAACTGACTTTAATGCCATCATGTATTTCTTTAAGTCTCCGAATCTCAGACATTATGATTAATGTTGGCTTCTTTACTTTATGGGTAAGAAAACTAAGACCTAGAAAAAAATAAAATGATTTGATTTTCAGTTTATAGCCTAGTAAGTATTTAACCTGTTCAACTTCTTTGTGGTGTTTATTTTCTACATCGTCTTTGTTTTGTGGACGGGGAGATTTCATTTCCCAATTCATTGCATCTTGTCTCCTGGCTGACACCCCACATATTCTTTATTGATGATAAATTAGTAAACTAAATGAACTGATAATATCATCATTTATTTTGTATTCTACTTTGGCATCACTAATGCTGAATTAACAAATAAATTAGGTTCACTTTAAAGTAAAAGTGAAATACATGAAATATTTCAGTCACGTGATTATTTCAAGGAAGAATCAATTACATGAGTTTTTTGTTGTTCTAAATCTATCTTATTATTACAGTATATCAGTTACAAATACCTTTCTTAATCTACTAGTTCTGATAACTCTCTGCACTGAAAATATGTTTTTAATACTATGATTTTAAAAAACCATTGTAAAGAGGAACCAACAGATGGTATAACAGTTACGTCGCTGGACTCCCATGTAGTCAACCGCAGTTAGAGTCAGGCCCTGGTGGCTTCAAAGTCATGCTGGGCACATGTGAGTGCATGCCCAAAATCCTGAGAGGAGAATCGAGGAGAAGGGAGTGATTTCTCACTTTCTGTCTTTCTATCTCTGGTGAACACACACACCCTCTAGCAAAAAATCTCAAAAAAAAAAAAAAAAAAAAAAAAAGAAAAGAATTTTAAAAAATCATAAAGAACCTATCCATATGGGTAAATTTCCTTTTCCAGGATGCCAAATGGGCAGTGAGAGTCCGGTTGATCAGAAGATTTATGGACTAGCAAAACCATGCTGACTTTGTAGGAGCTTCTCCCAACAGGAGATGTGAGAAGCCTTCAGAACAAGGAAGGGGGGTCATCCTTAAAGACACAGGAAGCTTTGATCTCTCTCCCTGCCTAGAGCAAGGTGAAAGGGCAGGTCTTACACGGGTCTGATCCGTGTATGCAAGATAAACAACACTGCCAACATGTATGGGCAAGCAAGGGTTATTCAGACGGCCAAAGTACAGACTGCGGATTCTGTGACTATACAAATATTTCAAGTGAAATAAATCCCTTTTCCTCCCTGGTAGGTTTAACTATAGGAAATAATGAATCCTTAAAAGGGAGTAATTAGATAGTATAAGAATGCAAATTTGGCAGAGTAGTGAAACCTCAGTGATTATGGACGTTGTACCTTCGTGCCTGTAACTTAGCATTTTAGACTTCGTTCTAAGCGTGGTATGCTCACTCGCTTTATAACCACTGATACTCTCGACAGATCTTGGAAACAGTGACTCATCTGTGAAGACCCACAGTAATTAAGAGAATACCCACAGGATAATAGAAAAGAGGGGTGACGGATATGCTGACATTTGGACTCATTCTCGGGAAATGTACAAGCCCTGTGGATGCTTGCTAGTTTTCCAGAGACAGCGTATTTGTCACCGCGGCGCATGCAAGTGACCGCGTGGTTTGTCCCCGCACTGCAGATCTGAGGGTGCTGACACCTGCCTGCTCAACGGCCAGAGTGAGCCCAGATGGGTTTGGCAAGCCCAGCACAATATCAAGAAACAGTATTCCTAATGTATAAGTCTATCTTAGATGCTAGACACTTACATGTTTGAAATCCTAACTATTTGATTTTTCTTTTTAGAATTATTTATTTAATTTTATTTATTCATTCATTTGTTTCAATTTGACCAGAGAGAGATGGAGAGAGAGAGAGACAGAAAGTGAGAAAGCAAGCCACCGGGTCCAGGACTTGAACTGTGGTCAGCAGCCATGTGGGAGTGTCCAGAGTCTTAGCCACCATGCCATCTGCTGGGCCCCAATGTTTTCTTTTTTTTTTCTTTTTTTTTTTTTTTCTTTTGCTTTTGCTATAGGGTGCATGTGCTCGCCAGAAAGACAGAGAGACAGAAAGTGAGAAATCACCAGGCAGGGGAGGATGGCCATGCCGCAATCCCTTCTCCTCCATTCTCCTCTTGGGATCTTGGGCACACATGCACATGTGCCCGGCATGAGTTTAAGCCATCTGGTCCGGGACTCGAACCGCGGTTGACTACATGGGAGTCCAGCGACATAGCCATTACACTAACTGCTGGTCCTGGTCCCTGATTTTATTTTTAACAGAGCTCCCCATTCCTGCTAATTCTCTTCCACTCATATAAAGTGACTAAATATTAACTATGTTTTGAAAGGGGCAGAAGAAGTATCAAGAAGCTGTCATGTCTGCAGACTTTGCGTGGTGAGTTCTAACTCCCAGGAGGATCCAAGAAAGAAGTAGGCGAAAGTTGGCAGAGAGTTCTAAGGCTCAGTATTTTGGTCCCGGGATTTCTGCAGTCCCTAGTAGGGGACTAGACACTCAATTCCGGGGAGCACCAGATACGAGACAGAAGCCCAGTCATCTAAAACCGAGCCAGGAAGCCTGTGGCAGCTCAGTGTGCTGCCCTGAGCCCTAAACTCTCCTTGTCTCCATTCAGACGTTGGAGCAAGTCTGTCTGCACACGGAGTCCAGGTCACGGTCTACCACACGTGGGGCTAGTGGTGCCATTACAGTTGTGCAGTTTGCACAAACAATCATGGGCAGGCTGGAACCCAGCCCAGGGCTCTGGTTGACTAAGTCACGTGCCATGCCCAGCTTATGTGGGCTCATTGGAAACACCTTCTTGTAAATCCAGGAAGTTCCTTATACGTTTTGGGCAACCCTGCCAGGAGGCATGTTTTCTGCAGGCTCACACTCAGGTGAGCTCACCCTTCTGAAGGTCCCCCAAAAGAGTTTAGCTCTAGAGTCACAGCATTGAAAGAAGGAGACTTGTTTATCCTTCAAGCTGAACCCTTGTCCCATTTTAAGAGCACCAAACATAGGTGGTGTGACATTTGTGTGAATCAGAGAAGGGCTCATGCAGCCCCCCACCAGATCCAGCAGGCGGAGAGTGAGCCGGAGTTCAACCCTCCCTGTACCCCTTAAGTTCCCCTGCACACTTACACTGGGCTCTTCGTACATGTCACTTAAAAATACATCTGGAAATTATTTTGTACAAGGCAAAATTATATTAAATTATATCTTTTTGTTTAGAGTGTTCACTGCTTAACTAAGGCAAATATCCCACAAGTTTTTAAACAAAATTTCTTCCTTTCTTCCTTTCTTTCTTCCATGAGAGAAGGGCCCTCCACGGTCTTCATGGTCTGCCCCAGCCTCCGCCCGCCCAGATCTTGAGTACCTCTGTGGCTTTTCAGTGTGGTCTGGTTGTATTAATACTGTACCCCTGTGGAACCCTGCACAATTTTTTTTTTTGTAGAGGTTTGTTTTTGCCTTAGGGTGTGTGTTCTCACATGGAGAGAGAGAGAGAGACAGAGACAGAGAGAGAGAGACAGAAACAGTGAGAGAGAAAGTGAGAAATCACCACCTGGGGGGGTGGCCACACCACAATGCCTTCTCCTCCATTCTCCTCCTGTGATCTTGGGCGTGCCACATACACCCGCCCAGCAAGATTTTCAAACCACTGGGTCCAGGACTCAAACCGCGGTCAGCCTTGTGGGAGTCCAGCGACGTAACAAATATGCCATCTGCTGGCCCTGCCCTGTACCATTTTTGTAACCCAGTTGTCCCACACCTTTAGTTTAAAATGTGACAGTCACACCTCGAAAAAGGGAGGTGGACTGGCTCCCTCTCTGGCTCTGAGAAGCCCAGCCAACAGGAGGGAGAAGGCAGGCCTGATACCTTCAGCTGCAAACACTGGCACCAGCTGAGGCTGCCTGTCATCTCCACTAATCTTTTCTCCAGGAAATGTGATTGCTTCATTGCATTGCGAGAAAATGATGTCAGTGTGTGGGGCCCTGATCTATGTCCTGACTTTTAACCTGAGTCCCGTAACCTCGCTCAGCTGTACGGCACCCAGAGAAAATGAAACACATCGAGATGTAAAGGCCAGTGTGTCTCAGAAAGGCCTTTGAGGCGCCAGGGAGGGGTTAACTTCTGCATATAGAATTAATGATCAAAATACAGTCTTGTTTGGGTGTCACATCCTGGAGATGGCATGGACCCAGTACCTAGGAAACAGAAAGGAAAGTCTGCAGGATGTGTCTGCAATTTCTTGGCAGAAATCCCTCCTCTACCTATATTGGGTTTAATGAGTAGTGACTATGTTCAATGCAATTAGGATACCTTGCTTGGTTTTTTGTCCTGGTGGTGGTTTTTGTCATTAAACTCTGCGTAAAAGATGAATACTGGTTCCCCTAACTGGTCTTTTAAATCCTACATGCTGCATGTGTGTCTCTCTGTCTTAGGATTGGTTACAGCCCCAGACCAGATGACATTATGAAGCTATTTCCTGGAATGTCAAGGGCTGAAATTGCCCTGTCGAGAATGACTGTTCTTGCAGGGATTTCAGAAAGCGAGGGCTCAGATTGCATTCCTGCTCTGTTATTATAAGTTTTTCCCTGGCAGGAAACCACTGGCTCTCCCATAATTTGCATATATCCAATGAGAGCGATCTGCTATTCTATGGAGGTTTTCAAGATTGCATGACAGCACCATGAAAGAATCTCATATGGGTGAAGGGGATTTTTTCCCCCTTTCCTTAAGCCTCATTTTAAACAATTTCCTTCCCACAAGCTGATGTGTCCACATTCAAAGAGTTAAGTGACCCAGCCCGTTTTCCTGCCGTGGCCTCCGTCCCTCGCTCAGTAATATCAACAGCCACGTGCAACTGGAAACAGGCTGTTTAAAGTAGAAGTGCCTGATTCCTTCCGGTCTGGAAAGCAGACTTTTCTGGGACATGATGGCGAGAAGTAACCATTTAGTTCTCCTTGGTAAGGGCATGGTAAAATATCTGCTCATTTCCTTCTGCAAAGTGAGAAATCATCCGTACTTCTTGATACCCGCATATCGTTTTTAACATTATACACAGGATTCTAGTTAACCCGAAGCACGTGGTATGGCACTACTTCACTTAGGACCATTAAAACTCCGTGTCTGTCTGGGACCCACAGAGCTGTGACATCTTGCAGAGATGTTCCAGAAAGCAGCGCGTGAACTTCACTAACCATGTAGTCAGTGCTGTAGTGGCCACAGCTTCAGCTCTTTCTTTTTTTTGGAGAGGTTTTTGCTATAGGGCATGTGCGCTGGCCAGAAAGACAGAGAGACAGAAAGTGAGAAGTCACTCACCAGGGGGGATGGCCACACTGCAATCCTTCTCCTGGGTTCTCCTCTTGGGATCTTGGGCACACACACACACATGCCCGGTGTGAGTTTAAGCCACTGGGACTCGAATCGTGGTTGACTACACGGGAGTCCAGCAACATAGACATTACACCAACTGCTGGTCCCCCAGAGCTTCAACTCTTTATAAAATCCCTAACTGCTGGTCCCAGGGAACAAGAGAAATTTAAAGAACATATTCATTCACTGCAAATTTACATTTCAGATTTTAAATTGCCTCTGACAATGATATAATTTCAATCATAAAAAAGTGGGTACCAGCAGTTAGTGTAATGGCTATGTCGCTGGACTCTCATGTAGTTGACCGCGGTTCGCGTCCTGGACCTGGTGGCTTAAAACTCACACCAGGCGCATGTGCGTGCGTGCCCAAGATCCCGAGAGGAGAATGGAGGAGAAGGGATTGCGGCGTGACCATCCCCCCTGGGGGGTGATTTCTCGCTTTTTGTCTCTATGTCTCTCTCTGTCTGGCTGGCGAGTGTACACACCCTATAGCAAAAATCTCTCCAAAAAAAACCCAAAAAACAAAAAACAAAAAAAAGTTAATAATCAAAAAGGCTAGAGTGTGCAATTATTTCAATTTTATTGCATAACATACAGAGGAGAAAAGTTTAAAGATCAAAATTACTTTGTAAATATTTCAAAATAATGACCAAAAATAAGGCAAATTTAAAAAGAAGCACTGCTTCAAACGTATTGTCCATTTTCTTGACCTTAGGTGGAAAAAAAGAGAAATGTTTATTTCTGCAGTTTATCAGAGAAATAGAGTGTCACTTCTGGCATTTAATTTGGTCTTTTTTTATGTCCCAGGGACGCAGTGAAGGATGACTCAAGTAACAGCATCGTGGTGCCACTTAAGGGTTTAAGAGGAATCCGCTCAGAGAGAACTGGCGGTCCTGGTAAAGAGGGGTGGCAGAAAAGTATAAACTAGAAATATGGGTGTAATGTAATATCTGGCGTAAGCAGAAAGCACTCAGAAAGTCATTGTTGTGGGGGCAAGGGTTGTCTAAGGAAGTGGGGAATCTCTCTGTTGACTGTCTCCTTTGGTCATATGCTGTTTGTTTGGTCTGCTCTAGGTTGGTTTGGAGCTTTTCAGAAAGTAACAGAAGGTTAAAGAGCAATTTCTGAAATCTTTGATTGGGAGCCAAGAATTGAAATTTGTTTAGGAATGAGAAGGAAGCAAACACCTAACAAGTGCCATGCCCTATGCCAAGCTCTTTCTAGAAATATTTCATTTTAGCAGCATGTCAACTAGAAGGTTCTACAAATGAAGACCCTTAGGCTCAGACAGGTTTAATGCTGATTTGCTCAAGACTACACAGATGGTAAGGGATGAGGAACAGAGGAGACAACTGGATCTCAAACTGTCTGACTTTCACAGTGCACTGAACATCAGGTCTCCATGTGGCAGAAATAATGGTGAAAGCAAGTCTTTTTCAGCAAACCACTACTCCTTGCCATGGAAATTCAAATCTACTTTTTCAGAGGACATCAGGACGTGTCACATGCCAGTGTTAAATATACACACACACACACACACACACACACACATATATAAGACTATATATGCTTTAGCCTTTAGTTCACTGTCAGTGAAGGCAAGTGAAGGCAAGAAACATCAACGATATGCTATTATATTTGCAGAGAAGTACTGACAAATATTAACTTAATACTTTCTCTCTTATCCCAACCTGTTTGTTTGCAAAAGTAAATCAAATGTAATAGTTCCAAATCTTAAATCATATAATAACTATGGTTGATTTTTGATTGAGCACAATGCATAGTTACAGGTAATTCTAAATTTTAGTAGATGCTGCCTTCCAAACCAAACACAATATATGTTGCTATAAAATTTCCCCCCCAATCAGGCTTTTAGTACACATTCAATTTAGTGTCAACTAAATAGGATGCCACTCGGTCAATGGGAAAAGTAAAAACTTACCTGACTGCATTGTATTTTACTTTGCATTATATTTTATAAGATAGTCTTAAAAACAACTTTATAACATAATAAAATAACAACAATTATTTTAAGCGAGCTGGTCCACCTGGTTTTAGAGGAGAAACCTGAGGCCCTGCAAGTAGTGGGCTGCCCCGTGGGTTCCCTAGACGTAAGCTGAGGCCCTGGTCAGGGCGAGGCTTCACGCGGCATTCCTCTAGGGGGCACCACTCAGGCCCTTGGGCGCCGCTCACAAGGGCTTTGAGGACATCCGTGGTCCTAGAGTTGGATGGTGGCAGTGACCTTCTTCTAACTTGGGCAGAACCGAATCAGTAAAAATCTGGGTTATTAAATCTTGCTTCCACATTTTTCTAAAATTTTCAGTATATTATTTGTAAGACCTATACCTTCCCATTTTTTAAGCAACTGAGGCCCAGAGTGGGGAAAAAGCCACAAAGAAGCATTAGTTCGCAACTTTAGTTAGTAACTTTAGTGAGATCTTTTTTCTTGTCTTTTTGTTTTAGTTTTGTTACAGGGCATGTGCACTCACCAGAGAGTGAAGAGGAGAAGGCACTGCCAGGTGGCCGTACCACAGTTCCTCTCCTCCACTCTCTTCTCTGGATTTGGAGCTCACACACCTGCAGAGTTTTTCAAGCCGCTGGGTCGGGGGCTCAGGACTCGATCTGCAGAACCAGCCATGTGGACTCCAGCTGCCTTAACCACTATGCCACTTCTCTTTCAAATCAGGCCTTATGTTGAGAGGTAGGAATTAGAGTTAAATTGTCATGATCTTTCCCTCAGAAAGACTGAACTGTACCAGGAAGAGTTCTATTCTATGGAGAGAATGTTAGGGGGCGATATTGGGGGATCTGCCCAGATGCAAGGTTGGCTCGGAGGAAGAGGGGCCTGCTCTGCTCAGGGCTGCTGAAAGGAAGGCATTTCAAAGGGGAGGCCACACCTGATTAAGGTGGCAATTTTTTCTCTCTCCCCGTTTTTCCCTCCCTCCTTCCTTCTCTCTCCTTTCTTCCTCCTTCTACCCCTTCCCCTTTAAGGCGCGCCCAGCGAGAGCCAGGTGCCATGAAGGAGGGCGGGACCTGCACACACAGGTGTTCACAAGGTATCTGCAAGCCCGTCTGTCCTCAGGACTCACAGGCCTGGAGAGGAGCTTGGAGGCACCTAGATGCCACGCCCGAGTGTGAGGGCGCCAGTCTGCCTGGCGGAGTACACCTTTTCTTTCTTCTCTTTCTTTTCCTTTTCCTTTTCCTTTTTCTTTTTCTTTTTCTTTTTCTTTTTTTTTTCTTTTTCTTTTTCTTTTTCTTTTTCTTTTTCTTTTTCTTTTTCTTTCTCCTTTTCTTTTTCTTTCTTATTTTCTTTCTTTTTCTTCCTTTCTTCCTTCTTTATCTTTTTCTTTCTTTCTCTTCTCTCTTCTTTCTTTTTTTCTATTTTTCTTCTTTCTTTCTCTTCCTATTCTTTCTTTGCCTTTCTTTTCTTTCTTTCTCTTTCTTTCCTTTCTCTTTTCTTTGTTTCTTTCTCTCTTTCTCTTCCTTCCTTTCTTCTTTCATCTTTTTCTTTCCATTCATCTTTCTTCCTATCTCTATAGCTTATTTATTTCTTCGATCAGAAGAGAGAGAGAGACAAAGAGAGAAAGACAGTCACCCCCAACAGGGTCCTCATGCCACAGCCCACCCCACGCTCAGCCTCACAGGTGTGCACGTGCGTGTTCCGTGTGTGCAGAGACCTTGGAAGGCACGTCTGGGACCGCCCCACGGGGCATGACGGCTGCACCACCAGGGCTGGCCGGTGCAGGACACTTCCTAGGACAGACAAGCCTGGTGGCAAAGCAGTGTGAGTGGGAGAAGACGCAGGCTGAAGCAGGACCACCATGGTCAGCACAGATCAGGGGGACACATGGAGAAACCTGTTCAGCAATAGGAAGGTTTGGTTTCTTCCTTTCTTCTTCTTTCTTTCTTTTTCTTTTTTAAACAGGAGAGCCGACAAGAGAATCCTGGTTCATTTGAAATGACGCTAGAATCCTGGCAGAGGGCGGTGCTGCCGTGAAGGGGTCGAGAGGCCTGGCGTCTGCCACTGGTCGGGTGCCGTTTTCCGGAGTCACGTCCCGGGCGTGTGCGGTGTCCTGAGCGAGCGTGGTAAGGCGGTGATGGGATGTGTCCCAACCCATTTTTAAAAATCCCTTTTCACTTGCTTTGTGTAGCCTTCTCTTCTGAATGCTAATCTTCACAAATGGGATGGAGTTGTGTTTCAGAGACTCCGACTGAGACAGATCTGAAGAGATCCTGGGGACTGGCAGCCGAGCCCTGCGGTCTTTTAGAGGCGGGGAAGCTCAAATCCAAGGTGGCTGATGGGGACAGGGGTAGAGCTGTGGGGCTGCCCGTCCCTGCTGGCTCCTCAGCCCACCCAGGAGGGGAGTGTCACTGTGACATTCCTCACCTCCTTCCCCATTGTCTTCACCCAGATTACTGCCTCTGTCCCTCTCCTTTCTTCACACAGGAAGTGGACTTGGGCATCAGTCCTCCATCACGTAGTTTCCTCCTTAATAAATTCACAGCACCAAGCCGGCATCACTGTGTTCGAAATGGCATTTTATTCACATATTAATCACACTCTCATCATTCCAAATTACTCCTCAGTAAAAAAAAAAAAGAAAAAATGCAGTTTTTTTCTTTTTTTATTCCTTATAAAATACCTTATAGAAAATGGTTTTTACTCAAGTTTTTTTAAAAACTCGTGTCTGCCCTTAAAATAAAAATTTCTTCATTGTGTTATATTTCTTAATTGTCTTAAATGTAATATATTTAGTATCTATACAATAATGCATTTATTATTAACATTTTAGATTAAAATTGGAGAACAAGGGAAAAAAAACTCCACCAGGATATTTTATAGTAGCAGATTAATTGACTGTATGTCTAGGAGAAAATGTGTTGGAGCTCACGATAATTTATGAAGTAAAAAATTACAGAAAGCAGATCGTGGGATTCTGACCCTCCCCACCTACCACTCCATTTCAAAAATATCAAAATTACTACAATATAGCACAATACATGTTTTAGTTTTTCAGTTTCTCAATAAGCTGCTATCTCCCATAAGTCCCACTGATGAAATGAAAGGCATGTATCTTTAGGAAAAAATCCTTTTATTTCTAAAATGTGAACGTCAACTTTGGTCTGTAAGAAGCCTAAGAAAGATTGTCCCAAGGAAAGGTAACTATGCAAGGTCGCAGGGACTAGGCAGGACTGCAGGGGAGCCACCTCCCGCAGGGGCGTGGCCTGCACTCCGGCTGTGGCAGGACCACAGGTGGAGTTCTCGGCTCTCCTCGGCAGCCTCCAGGTCCTCCTCTGTGAAATGGGCAGGATGCGCTTCGGAGTGCTGTGGAAATAAAGGAGGGAGAGCTTCTGACAGTGACTGCCCGATAAATGGCACCCACAAGTGTTCTGTCACCTAGCTTTTCATGCCACTGCGTTTCACAGAAGAAAAAGGGAAAAGGAAGTGCAAGCACTATGCCCTGAATCGTGGTTACTTCTCTGGGTTCTGCTTTCTCCCTGACCCATTGCAAGAGATCACATGATAGAGTGTGTGAGAAGATGCACATTGTCATATGTTCCAGTGATTCCTCAGTCCTGCATAAGCTGCCCATGAAGACTTAGTTCCCAGAAGCAGAGGAAGATCTTATTTGAACCAATCTGAGGCCTCAGACATTTAGGTCCAGAGTTATAGATAGATTTTCTAATGTTTCAATACAAATTTCTGCTGCTAACGCTACAGTGTAAGGCCACTAGAAGAGGCAGAAGCCAACAGAGTGCTGCTAATCTGTCTTAAGTTTGGGGAAGAGGGGCCTCATTGACAAATATTCTGTCCCTATTCATTTCTGAGTAACATTGAAAGGGTTTTCTTACATCTTCTATGTGAAACAAATATTTCTGAATACAGTGAAAAAAAAAAAAACACTGTATCACATGACAAGTAGGGAACATATTTTCCTTTCCCCTTTCATTAAAAAAAACACACACCAAACACAACAAGGAATAATGAAAGGAAAACAAACAGAGCCATTCCATTCCAAGGAGGAGGGGCAGAGTGGCTGCCTAGGACAGCTGCAGTGTGTCTGGCGTCCCAATTCTTTCCTTTCCCATCATTTTATCACTTAATGGACCAAGAATGTGGACAATTCCAGCTATGGCTGTTTTGCGTTTTCATTTCTTGCCTTAAATTCTGTGTCCTGCTTTTTTGCTCCCTGCACTGAGTCCTGGAGCCGACAGGGGCACTTCAGAGGTTGCTCGAAGCCTCCCAAGCCAGTGGCTCTTGTTCCTTTTTCAGCCTCCTCTTCCCAGGAGGCCTCCAACAGTCAGAAGGGCTCACACCACCTTTGTAAGTGCTTATCAAAGTCCCCAAACCCTCCAGAACCTCTTTCAAGCATTTCTCACTGTGGCTTTAGTTGGGTACCAATTGCCTGAACATTCACACACCTTTCACTGTGTGACCTTTAACAAGATGACCTCAATTCTACAACAAGACAGCACAGGGAGGGCAGAAATAATGCATGAGGCGATTCCTTAGGGGGTCTTGGGGATGTTTCCGTTCTGAAACATGCTTCCTAACTGATAGGGAAAAACTCGTAGATGTGAATATTTTCCACCTTAATACTGATTGTTACATATGGATCTTCAAAAAATAATAATTGCCTTTTTTCTACAATTCATTACAACACAACGCAAAACTACCACTTCTCCGAATTTTCCTTCAATCCATCGCTATCTTTTTCACAAATCTTTATGACTTTTTAATTCCCTGACTTATTTACAGATAAAAATTTATTTTCAGGGGTGACACTTAAAAGTGCTAAAAGTGTAGGTTTTTAAAGCATTGCCAGTGTTTTGTTTGCAAAAAGGAGGATTTATTTTTAAGAAAGAGATTTTTGCTGCAGGGCACATGAGTAGAGAGACAGAGAGAGACAGAGAGACAAGGAGAAAGAAATCACCCTCCCCCCAGACGGGGATAGCCATGCTACAATCTCCTTTTCTCCATCCTCCTCTCAGGATTTTGGACACACATGCACACGCGCCCAGCGTGAGTTTCAAGCCGCCATATCTGGGACTCGAAACACAGCTGGCCATGTGGGAGTTCAGAAACATAACCATTACACCATGTGCTGGTCCCGCGGAAAGGAGGAATTTTTAATAAAATCTTAAAGTATTGCTCATCACTTGCAGAATGTGAGGAATCTAAAAACACAGCTATGAGGTTCATTAAATCTACAATCACTCTGTGGACGTCTGTATCTGGACAAACAGTTCACTCCTTCTAAGAGCATTGAGATTTTTTCTGAAATTTTGATACGTAATACATTTATTTCATTGCTGGAAATTGTACCTAGCATAGCTGACATTTCTACATGGTAGCAGAGGGTTTCTCAGGCTGCGCGTGTGTCCCTGGGCGTGGGGCAGTGGTGTATTTCTTAGCACAGAACATCAGATCCCATTATGTCAGCCGCTCGTCCTCGCTAATGAAACATGATCTGCCGCCATCACGGATTAAGCGGTGTCAAGTCATCCACAAACGCTCACCAAGGAAATTGATCTAGAACTCCTACCCAATTTAGCGCTGTTTTTCATGCAAATGGAAAAACTGAAACTGTCCAGAGTGAGACTCTGCCCAATCTTGTGCAGGGAAGAGAAGTTTATAAAAAATAAAGCACGGTCCTTCAACTTCATTGGCCATCAGTATTTCTTGGGCATGTGTTACAAATGAAGATTCTGTGTCTCCAACCCCGGAGTTTTTGACAGATGGGATCCTAAACTCGGGTTTAACAAGAACCCAGGGTAAATCTGACATCCCTTGTCTTCTTTGACAAATGCATTATAGTTGTGTTGGGTCCTATATCTGACTGAGACATCACACACCAGGAAGTCGTGTTCTGAGCAGCGTGGACAAAGGCAACACTCTGAAGTTAGAGAGCTTTGCTACTGACCCTAGCTCATTTCTGTCCTCTACTCATTTTCTCTTTCCCCAGGGACTTTAGGTGTTCCCACTGTTGAGTCTCCATGGAGCTGACTTACCAAGCTCTGAGACTTTTATTTTTTCTTCATTTCTCCCTGTCCTCCACCCCACACTCAACCTAAGCGTTATGAGTGTCATGCTTAAGGTGACAGTCAGATGTCTGAGGAACGTCCATGTTGAGGGGTTATGACTGTTACCACTTCAATGTGTCTCTCCGAGGCCCATGTTCTTTTTAACAAAGGGCTCTAAAATGTGTGGGATGGAACCATAAGGGAGAAATCTCAAATGCCAAAGTTCAGATGCCCTGGCAGTACCAGGGGAGAGATAATTTTGGTCTCCTTTCCTCTTGGCAGGTCTCCTTGTAAAATCAGCTCTGTTCTTAAGAATGCACAGGATTTCCTTTGCAGACTAATGTAGAAGTTAAAGAGTACAAGGCTGACCACAAAGGCATGAAGAGTGCCAAATTCTTGTATTTCAGCTTTGCTGGTTGGGGTGGATGGGCTCAACCTGGAAAAAAAAAATGGCTAACATTACTCAAATGCAGTTGACTCTAAAATGATTCTAATCCGAATTATATAGCCAGCAAGAGAGTTTGCAGTGGGAAATAGCTCTCTCCAGAGTTAGGCTGTTCAGCCAACAGAAGATCAGCTTCCGTCACAGGAATTTAGGATCAAAAATCACCGTGCTCTTTTCCCAGAGAGCCTGCTCCAATGCTCCTGGAGGCCAGAGTCATGCATTTGCCCTGACCAGCAGAGGGGGAGAGCTGGCGGAAGTGACACGGATGCTGAGATGAACCTGGTCTGATGAGGGTAACACCACTGGTTCAGAACTGGCCCGAGTACTCGTTAGCTGCGCCAACTCTTAGCCTCAGTATCCTCTCTGGCACGTGGGAAGCACTATATCATCATACCATTAGTATTATTATTAGCCCTCCTAGAAAAGTTAGAAAGCTAAACTTCATGTTGGGGCCCATCAGTCTCTCTGCTTGGGTAGGAGTAGAAATATTGTGAGAATTTCTTTTACGTATTTTCGCCACAGAGCATGTATACCTTTTGCAATTCATGGGATAGAAACTAAGGTCTCTTGGGGCTGGCAGGTGGTATGATGGTTAAGGGTGCTGACTCCCACATGGCCAACCGTGGTTTGAGTCCTCGACCCAGCGACTTGCTTTTTCACTTTCTCTTTCTCTCACTCTGTCTCTCTCTGGTCCAATTAAAATAAATAAATAAATGTTAAATAAAATAATTTTTGAAAAGAAACTAAAGTTTCTGCATTTGCGTAATATTAAAATATTAATAAATTGATTGTTGCCACAATCAGCTTCTTCAAAATCGCTTAGAATTTGTCTCTGTTAGTATTATTTTATTGTGTTAAGTCGAATTGATTAAAAAAAAACTATCAACTTTAACATCTTAAACTGCAAAATGACATTGCAAAGCATTACAAACTTTTGGTTTAAAATTCAAGGTTGGTTCCTGTTCACATATGTTTTCTCAGGGAGAAAAAAATATGTCCTTACAGCCTCTTGAACTTAGAACAAGGTAAGGAGATGCACATTCATTGTTCGTAAAAAGTTCAGTGTTTCTTATCATTTTATTCTTCTTTAATATTTTTTCCAGCCTCATCAAGTATAACTGACAAATGATATAGTATAAATTCAAGGTATATGGTATAATGCTTTGATATATGGAGATAGTATAAAATGTTTCCAATGCATCTGTGTTCCTGTTGTGAGAACATTTAATACATACTGTCTTAGCAAATGGCAATTATGCAGTGTATTGTTAGCTGTCGCTGTCATGCTACACATTACAGCCTAAGAACTTACTTATTTTATCACTGAGAGTTTGCAACCTTTGACCAATGTCCCCATCCCATAGCAACAACTGTACTACTCATGGTTTCTATTCATTTAACTTTTTTGGAGTCTCTATATAAGTGAGATAATACAGTATTTGTCTTTTTCAGCCCAACTTATTTCATTTAGCATAATAGCCTTAAGTGTCATCCATAGTGTTGCAAAAGGCAGAATTTTCTTCATTTTTAAGACTGAGTAATATTTCAGTGTGTGTGCATATACCACGTGTTACTAATCAATTAATCTGTCAGAAGACACTAGTTATGTTCATCTCTTGGCTATTATGAATAATATTGCAGTGAACCTGGGAGTACAGCTGTCTCTTCAATACATGTTTTCATTTCCTTCAGATATATACCTAAAAGTGGAATTGTTAGAGTATATGGTGCTATAGTTTTCTTTTCAATTTTTAAAGATACCTTCATATTGGGACCAGCAGATGGCACAATGGTTGTATTGCTGGACTCCCACATGGCTAACCATAGTTTAAGTCCCAAACCCGGTGACTTGAAACTCATGCTGGGCCCAGGTGCATGTGGGCCCAAAATCTCGAGAGGAAAATGGAAGAGAAGGGATTTTAGTATGGCCATCACCTCTGGGGATGGGGGCGGAGTGATTTCTCACTTTCTGTCTTTCCAGCAAGAACAAGCAACCTGTAGCAAAAATCTCTAAAAACAAACCCAAAAAACTCCACACTGTTTTCAATAATAGCCATACCAATTTACATTTTTCACCAAAAGTGCACAAGAGTTCTTTGCTCACATTCTCACTAACATCTATTATCTCATATCTTTTTGATAATAACCATTTTAACAGGCATAAAGAGATGTCACATTGTAGTTTTGATTTGCATTCCACTGATGAAGTTGAGCACCTTTTCATGTGCCTTTTGGTCATTTCTTTTCTTCCTTGAAAAAATGTCTATTCAGGTACTTTGCCCATTTTTAAATCAAGCTATTGGCTTTTGCTATTGAGTTGTACAAGTTCCTTATATTTTGGATATTTACTACTTAATAGATACATGGTTTGTAAATATTTTCTCTCATTCCATAGGCTGCTCTTCACTTTGTTGATTGCTCACTTTTCTGAGCAGAAACTTTTTAGTTTGATATAGTCTCATATGCTTTTTTTTGGTTTTGTTACTTATGCTTTTAGAGTTGTATCTAAGATAGCATTGCCAAGATCAATGTCAGGGAGCTTTTTCCCTGTTTGTTTCTAATAGTTTTAAAGCTTCAGGTCTTATATTTGAATTGTTTATCCATTTCAAGTTAATTTTGATGAGTAGGATAGAGGTCCACTTTTATTCTTTTGCATGTGGGTGTACAGTTTTTCCAACAACATTTACTGTAGAGACAATCCTTTTCTTATCTTGTATTCCTGGCCCCCTTCTCAGATATTAGTTGATTATATATGTGTGGGTATATTTCTGGACTGTATTCTGTTCCATTGGCCTACTGTCTTTTTTTTTAATGCCAGTACATAATGTTTTGATTACTATAGCTTTGGGATATAATTGGAAATCAGGAACAGTGATGTCTCCAGCTTTGTTCTTACTCAAGAATTCTTGGACTATCTATGATCTTTTGTGGATGCATAAAAACTTTAGACTGATTTTCCTGTATCTGTGAAAAATGCCATTGGCATTTTGACAGAGATCACACTGAATCTATAGATTATTTTGCATAATAAGGACATTTAGACAATATTAATTCATCTGATTAGTAAACATAGTATATGTTTCTATCTATTTGGTACTTCAATTTCTTTCTTAAAAAATTTATCCATTTACTTGTTCCATAGGAGAGAGAAAGAGAGAGAGAAAAGAGGAGATAAAGATCCACCTCAGTCCCAGACAGCCTGAATCACAGTTATGTGTTCATGAACCAGGCATGCTCAAGTGAGTCCTGGAAAGTGAAATGCAGGATACTTCGATATTGATCCAGCTATGTTACCACCATGCCTGGCCCTCTCTTCATTTTTTTAAAAAAAGCATCTTTTAGTTTTCAGTGTATATACAACTTAGCTAAATTTATTAAATATGTTGTTCTTCTTGAAGTTATTATAAATAGGATTTTTTAAAAAATTATTTCCCAAATTCTTGTTATTAGTATACGGAAATACAACTGATTTTTTTTTTTTAATTTTGAGTTTGTATCCTTCAACTTTACTGAATTTGCTGTTAGTTCAAACAGTGTTTTTGGTATTATGTATGTGTGTGTGTGTGTGTGTGTGTGTATGTGTGTATTTAGAATATATATATATATATATATATATATGTATGTATTTAGGGAGATTTTTGCTTTTTTTGCTATAGGGCATGTGTACTTGCTGAAGAGACAGAAAGACAGAAAATGAGAAATCACCCCCCAGGAAGGATGGCCATGCTGCAATCCCTTTTCCATTCTCCTCTTGGTATTTTAGGCATGCATGCACACAGGCCTGGCATGAGTTTTGAACCACCAGCTCCAGGACTGAAATCATGGTCAACTATGTGGGAGTCCAGTGATGTAACCATTATGCCATATCCTGGTCCCTTTTTAGTAGTTTTAAGGATTTTCTATATACATGATTATATCTGTAAACAAACCATTTTACTTCTTCCTTTCTTATTTTTATGGCTTTGATGTTTTTTTTTTTCTCCCCTAATTACTCTGGCCAGGACTTCCAGTATTATGTTGAATGGAAATGGTGAGAGTGAGCAATCTTGTCAAACTCCTATAAATAATTTTTTGAATAAGAGTTTGGGATACAAGTCGTCTGGTGCTATCTACAGCCATACCTTCGGTTATCATATCAATATATTTCCATTTACCCATTCAAAAATAATCATGGGGTACGCATTGTATGATAGACGTTGGATAGTATGGCCACAAAGTATACAACAGTAGATAACAGTGAGGAGTTTATTCCAGGCCTTCTGTTTTTGCATTCATGCTAGAACAAGAACCAGCTACCACTTTGTTGGAACTTACGTTTACGTGTCCGTTCCGGATAAGCCTTACGGAAAGCTTGACAAACGCTGTCAGAGCCACACAGAGCAGGGCAAAGCTCAGGCACAGGTCCAGGACTTGGAGTGCCAAGTGATACTCTTCATAGTGCGGTGGGTCCACACAGACAGAGGGGAACTTTGTGTATGGAAAAGGAAAGGCAACTGCGTAGCCAAGGTAATTGGTCCCCGCAATTCCTGAAAACGAGTAGAAGCAGTATGGGCCAAGGAGCGCCGATTCCAAGGCAATTACAAAATGCAGTGGGCATCCCATAGTGCTCAGAATCACAAAGGTGAAACCCGCTTCCCACTGAAAATAAGGCAGAAACAAATCGTTACTTCAGGGACAGACACTTCCAAAGCTCTGGAATATGAAGAAAGAGAAGCATGGTCTACGTGTTTCCTACTGGGAAAAGAAGTGGAGACGGGTTACAGCCTTCTCTTTAGGCTCTTGTGTTCTCATCCCCAATCTATACCGCGGGGAAATAACGTATCGGGCAACTGGGGTAAAAATGAAATCAACTCATTTCAATAAACATTTACTCATATGTCTCCCACCACATGCAGAGAACTGACCTGGACGGGACCGAATAAAAATGATTAAACAGAATCCACACCCTAGGACCTTTCTTTTCAGGGTGTGATCCATGGTCCACTAGCACTGGCGTCCCCTGCAAGCCTAGCAGAAATGCATACTCTTAGGCCTTGGCCAGATCTACTGAGTCAAAATCTGCGTTATAACCAGTTCCTCAGGTGATTCACGTATATATTAAAGTGTGAGAAGCACCACCTTAGTGGTGTGAGAAGAAAATCTATAATTGGCTAAGTTCGGTTTTCTGTACTATAGAATTAGTTGGCTCTATACTGTGTCAATATAAGATGCCATAGACCTTTCTGCCTTTTTTAGATGGAGAGATAAGTGATAGAATGAAAAAAGACCTTGGCTTGACTTGAGATTTGAGCCTGTATTATTTATTTATTTTTAGTTTTTGGAGAGGTTTTTGCCATAGGGCACATGCGCTCGCCAGAAAGACATAGAGAGACAGAGAGACAAAAAGCGAGAAATCACCCCCTAGGGTGGATGGCCATGCCGCAATCCCTTCTCCTCCATTCTCCTCTCAGGATCTTGGGCACACATGCACATGCGCCTGGTGTGAGTTTAAGTCACCAGGTCTGGGATTGAAACCGCGGTCAACTACATGGGAGTCCCATGACATAGCCGTTACGCTAACTGCTGGTCCCTTAAACCTGTATTATTGAAAGCAGAGGAAATTTCATTAGTGAAATTTAGTAGAATTAACGATGGCTTTTTCTTCCTCAAATACAATAGTAATCAGAGGAACTTGCAGGAAATGTTTAGTGAGAGATCAGATAAAAATGATTTCTTTAAAACATAGTTTGCTCTTGAGAGCCATCATAGTAAGTCACCAGTTAGGTCAGGTTCAGTGATCATTGAAAATCATGTTCACTCTTACCCATCCTTGTTTCTCCCTCACACCCACTTTCCCAGCCCACACCCACTTCCCCAGCCCACTCAGTGCCTCCATTTACCAGGGACCTCTGTGTCCACTCCTTACAAGCCAGTAGTAGCAGCGCACCAGCCGTGCTGGCCTGTGAAAAGAAAACGAAACCATGACGTCTATGATGGAAGGTAGCCCTGGAAGGGGCTCGGTCGTCTCACAGGTCGACAACTTTATCATGAACTAGAAGGAACAGCGAATGGCTACCTGGATTTACGGCTCCGATCTCCCCTCATCCCTGGAAGAGACTGATGGCAATGAGGAAAATACGCCATTAGTGTCAGGAAGGCGTGATTCACTTCAGCTCGTGTTTGGATTCTCTCAGTTGCCTTTGTCACCACGATGATAAGCTCTGCTACCGTCAGGTGTCGCCATAATAGAAACCTGACTTTATAACCCTTGCCAGATGTTCCGTGTTGATTCCTGTCTGCTGTGCATCTTTCTCACAAATTGCTAACATTGCAAATGGGAAACATGGAATGGAAATGCAGAACCCTGAAAACCCTCCCAGTGGCGGTATTCTCTCTATTTGCTTTCTTTCGAGATTCTACAGTCTCGGCCTGCTGCTGGGACACAAATACATGACCCTGTTTCTCAAGTGACAATTATCATTAGAATGAATACATCACGTGGCAGTTATTGTTCGGGGTGCAGTGGTGTCCAGTTTTTCCAGGGAGACTTCTTTCTAGTGTTCATTGAAGGAAAAAGACCCAAAAGTGCAGAACGAAAATAGTTCAACAAAGGAGGCCATGATGTCACCAGAACTGAGCAGTAGATAATGAGGACGCAAGACCTCGGGGCTCGCTGGTTCTCACCAGGTCTGATGAAGGAGACCTTTGTGGTCTTTGAGGCTGGAAGTTGCTTGTTCCCCATCCACGTGAATCAGTTGCTCTTAGTCAAGGAACGTTTTGAAATTGAGAGCAAAAACCAGGAATAGATGAGCTTAAGACATAGAATGGAGACAGGCCTAAAAATACTGTGATTTTGGTTTTTGATAGAGAAATAAATATGACCGTATGTATAGAATCAACAAATTCATGGCAAAAAAATAAAAATAAAAAATCAGTGCTTTTTTGCCCAATGTGGCTTTGTGGTATGTGCTTTCGTAGCTCAGGGTCTGGCATATTTATTGTTTTGAGACTTAGCTTTTCATTTTCTGGCAGATTTTATTTTGAAAGTTGGATTCAAAGAATTTGAGAGAGGGAAAACACACGCACACACACACCCACACCACACACACACACACGCACGCACGTACACACATTTAAAGTCACCCCAAACTTCTTATGCAGCTGAATCTGAAATGTCTGACTTGGCATCACCATACCATAAAACTCCCATGGATAAAAACTGAACCATCTGTAGTCAAAAGAGGTTCCTGGCTTGATTTTGTGAGGGGAAAGTTTCCAAGGGACCCTATGGAGGTTAGACCATAAATAGTGCAACCGAACAGGAGAATTATTGACAGCAGCTATTAACGCTGCAGCCGTGGAGTGAGCCTGGGCTGGTCTACGCTGTAAGAGACATACCATCAGCTCACACATCACGCCTCTGCCCCTAATCGAGAGAAACATGAAGGCAGGATAAAGGCGAAGGAGCTGGGGTCCACACCCTCCTCTGACTGAGCTCTGAGCAGACAGCCGCCATTATCAGATGCCTAGATTCCAGGCTGCCTTCACTACTCTGGCTTGAGTTGGTTCTTTCCTTTCAGAAGTTGAAAAATGCTGTGGAACTGCAGTTGCCTGTGATTTCTATGGTAACTGCCAGCTTGAATTTTGCTTTGTTTACACAAAACTTTGAAAAAGATCTTTCATGGTGCAGGCTGAGTATGAATGCAGTTCAGTGACTGATTAAACCCACCCTGTGGACGGGCTGGCAGCTCGAGGGTTGAGCACACCCAGCTTTATGGTGCCTGTGCAGAGTTAGAGCGTGGGGTAGTTCCCCCAAGAGTCACAGCCTTCCCCTTTTCTTTCTTCCGTTAGTTTTGTTTATTTTGTAAATTTTATTTTTAGATAGGGATGGACAAAGAAGTTTTTATTTTTAGTTTTTTAGATTTTTGCCACAGAGCATATGCGCTCACTGGAGAAAGAGATACACAGCAAGAAAGAGAGCAAAAAAAATCACCCCTGTGCGCACAAGGAGAGAGCCTCAGCACAATCCCTTCTCCTCTGTTGTCCTCCCAGGAATTTGGGCACTCAGGCACAGGCACCTGGTGTGGCTTGCAAGCTGCCAGGTCTTGGACTCAAACTGCGAAGTCGCCCGGGTGGAAGCAGCACCTTAACCACCACAGCACACCACCACCTGCTGGCCAGGAAAATAATTTTTTTTCTAATTGTTTTAGATTTTTGCCATAGCGTGTGTGCACTTGCCAGAGAGAGACAGACAGGGAAAGTGAGTAGTCACCCCCGGAGGGATAGACACACTGCAATGCCTTCTCCTCTGTTCTCCCCTCGGGACTTGGAGCACACACGTGCACCTGGACTTGAACTGTGGTTGACCAAGTAGGAATCCAGTGCCTTAACCACCATGCTACCTGCTGGCCCCAAGAAAATAATTTTTAGAAAAGATTATTATTATTATTATTTGCTATAGGGTGCATATGTTTGCTAGAGAGACAGAGAGACAAAGAGAGGGAAAGCGAAAAGGCACCTTCCAACAGGGGAAATGGCTACGCTGCAATCCCTTCTCCTTCTCCTCCATTCTCCTCCCAGAGTTTTGAGCATAGACACTCAACATTTTTATGTCCTGGACTCAAACTTCACAGTTGAGCATGTGGGATCCTTCTGCCTTAACCACCATGCCGCTGGCTGGCCCGAAACAAAGGGATTTGAAGGTAGGGAACACAAGAGGGAAGAAGTATATGAGAGAGGGGTATCTGAGAGGTGCAACTTGGGCAGAGGCACGTAGCCACGTTGTGAGGAAGGAGAGCACAGGATGCACCTCGCTCTGAGGGGGAAGGAGTCCCAGACCTGCCCTCCTGCTCAGCTCTTAACACGCTATTGACTGGGACCAGCAGACGGCATAATGATCATGTCGCTGGACTCCCACGTAGTCAACCATGGTTCATAGTCCCAGGCCTGGTGGCTTAAAACTCACATCGGGTGCGTGTGTGCGTGCCCAAAATCCCAAGAGGGGAATGGAGGAGAAGGAGTTGCAGTGTGGCCATCCCCCCCAGGGGATGATTTCTTGTTTTGTGTTTCTCTGTCTCTGTCTCTCTGGAAAGCACATGCGCCCTTAGAGCAACAATCTTCCTCTTAAAAAAAAAATAATGCTGTTGACTTGTGCTTTCTGGGACATTCCTTGGTTTTTACAACAATTTCTGCTGCTCTTTAATTGCAAGATAATTGTGAGACCTCCCGCTAAATCTTTCAATTGCCTAAGGATGCAGTTCCCAGAAGCAAATGAATTGAAGGAAGCAAAAGCAGTCACAACAGAAATAGAAACTTTAAGAGACATCATCGTAACAAGGGAGACTTTACTCACTCAGAAGCATCGATTGTGGCTCTGGCTCTCCTACAGACAAGAGGTGTGGCAGGCATGCCACAGATAAAATCGTAGTAGTCGTTAGCACAGACGGAGTGTTCAGTCCGTGCCAGGCACTGTGCTGTACACTTCACATGTGCTAGTTACTTAACCCTAGTTGGGACCCTTTCGTGTAGACAGCCTCCCACTTTTTAAATAAGGCACAAAGAGGCTAAATAAGGTAAGCTCACCAAATAATAACTGCACAAATGTCTCCAATGTGCAGGAGAACTTACAGCGCAGGTGTGAAAATAGCCCATAGACAAGAATGTCCACAAAATTAGGCAAGAAGAATGAGCATTTTTCTACACAAGCTCAGTGGTATGATACCACTTCCAGGAGAGAAACGGATGGTGAAGGCACCATGGGGAAGCAGGATCTGAAGTGGGTTTGAAAGATGCATGGTTTCCGGTGGAGGTGACAGTGGCCCTTATTATATGTGCGGTAGTCTAATACTCTGCATTTCTTTCTTATTCTATTCTATTCTATTCTATTCTATTCTATTCTATTCTATATTCTATTCTATTCTACTCTAAATGTTTCTAGCTAAGAAACAGATTGATTTTATAATCCACTAATGGTAGATTCATACAGTTTAGCTATCGAGGTTACCTGAGCAGGAGTGGGAAATAGGAAGGGGGTGCACGGAGAGAAGGAGGACAGACCGCACTGGGGTACACCTCACGGGGAAGGTCAGTGACAGAGCAAGTGACTGGAGTGGGGCTGGAGGGGGTGGCTAGGGCACTGCTCCCCAAAGGGCAGTGCTAGGATTAGCCACGGGGTACCCTCTGGCAACTCCTTCAACAGGCAGACTCCCAGCCTGCACTCCAGACCTACTGAATTAAAGCCTGCATTTCAACCAGAGCCCCTGGTGGTGGTCTGCATGCACTTTAGAGAACACTTTAGAGGGAAGGACAGAATTAGAAGTCACTCTAAGGCCTCAAACCGAGTTCCTAAGACAATGACAGGAAAGTTGGAGATGAACCAAATGGTTTTTGACAAGATTAATTTGTTTTTAGACAATTTGACCTTAAAAAAGCTTAGGACATTTATATGGAAAATTAACAGAATTACTAGGCCGTGTGCGGATACAGAAGAGGGGATTTATAGGGGGAATCAGCTCACACAATTATGGCCACTGAGAAGTCCCACAGCAGGCCACCTGCAAGCTGGAGATTCTGGACTACTGGGCACTAGAAGCTGGATCAGTTCAAGTCCAAAAGCCTCAGAGGCAAGGAAGCTGATGGTTACTCACGGACTGAGGCTGAAAGCTGAGAAAACAGGGCGTGGGTGTTGGTGTCAATCCTGAAGTCCAAAGGCAGACGGGCTTTGAGTTCTGATGTCTGAGGTAACAAAAGTCTATCTTGTACTGTCTCAAAAAAGACGCAGTTGTCTTCTGGTTTTCGGCCCTTCTTCTCTCCTGGCCCTTGTGGGTTGGTTTGTGTTCACCCACATTGGGGCAGGTCTTCCATATCTGGCCTACACAGATCCACATGTTAATCCCTTCTGGAAACAGACACCCAGAGTGCTGCTTTTCGACAGTAGATACTCCTGAGTCAGTCAGCTTGACACCCCAAACTCTCCATCACCGGCAGTTTAGCAAGAATCCCCTGCTTCGTATCTGATCACCTTGGGATCTAGTTGGGCTCCTCATCTTCTGCTATCACCCAGAGCCTAGCCTGACCACCTCCTCAGTGAGCTGAGCCAGAATCCCTTTACTCCTGATGTCTCCCCTTAGTAATTTCCATTCACTGACCCCGCCCTGCTCTTTAGTTGTGAATTCCCACCTGCCCACCATATTTAGATCTGACCCCAGTCATGCACTCAGATCCCCTTTTCCCTACCGCAATAGTCCTGAAAAACTCATCTTTATTGCTCTGAGAACTGTACAGCTCTGTTTTTTTATTTTTTTTATTCTTTTTTGTTTTTTGGAGAGGTTTTAGCTACAGGGCGCGTGCACTCGCCAGAAAGACAGCGAGAGACAGAGAGACAGAAAGTGAGAAATCGCCCCCCCAGGGAGGATGGCCACACCGCAATCCCTTCTCCATTCTCCTCTCGGTATCTTGGGCACGCACGCACATGTGCCCGGCGTGAGTTTAAACCACCAGGTCCAGGACTCAAACTGTGGTCGACTACATGGGAATCCAGTGACATAGCCATTATGCCAACTGCTGGTCCCACAGCTCTGGTTTTTTGGGTTTTTGTTTCACACCATCAGGTGTTGGAAGTCACACAACCACTGAAGTGGTAGTAGACAAGCCTTCTGTCTAACAGTTGAAGAAACAGGGAGGCCAGCATGGCTACATCTAGCCCTGACCTTTCTCCCAAATTCCTGTCTCTAAGCAGATTCTGGGTGGGGCAATGTTTCTTAGTATTGGCCCATCTCAGGACTCTGCAGGCCTCAGGTCTTGTGTTTAAACTCTCCTCGTCAGAGCCTGAGCTACAAGCCACATTTCCCAGGATTAATAGAGCTCAGTCCTTGAGGTACCATGATCCCCTTGCTACATACTTTCTAGCAGCTGATGTCTTTAAATAACCTAGCTCAGAAATTCTAGGAAAACGACTTGTCACGTGACTGTCAGCACGCAGCTCGGAGAGTCTGAGGACCAATATCTGTGAAATACTTAGGAAGTCTTGAGTGAAAGACACTGAACAAATAGAAAGTACCGCATCACGTGGGAAAATGTATTGCTTACAAGTCTCAAAAGAAATATGGAGTCATCTGCAAAAGGAAATGTGAGTATGATTGATAAGTACAAATCATCTTTTCACCGGAGGAAGACGTTCTTTGGATGCAGGTTAAGACGTGATTGGCCAGGGAGCTTGTAGAATGAGTCAGAGACCTTTGAGGTTGACCCTGACCAGACAGAACTGTGGTTTAGTAGGAAACTCACTAGGAAAAAAAGAAAATCAAGTCGATCCAAATTTAGACGTTATTGAAAGAATGAGCATTCTTATGGCTTCCCTTCTCGTGAGGATTCTTTTTCTGCTTTAGTCTAAATACAAGCTTAACCTTGAGTCCTTGCAACCTAACCAGAGTTCAACGATACCAGAAATTCTGTATGCCTAGACTGGAGAGCATGGAATTTATTCATTCATTCAACAGTATTTATTAAATACGTAGTCTGTGATCCTCTCTATTCCAGGTTCTGAATGTACAACAGTAGAAAAACTAGAAAAAAAAATTCCTGACCTTGTGGATGGGAAGGAATTAAAGCAATAATAACTAAGTAAATTATATAGCATCTTAGATGGTGTTAAGAACTATGGGGGGATAGAACAGGTATGAGAAACTGGGAAGGCCAGTTTGGGGCAGAGGTTTGCAATCTTAAATAGGGAAGGGACCAGCAGATGGCATAACGGTTACATTGCTGGACTCCCACGTAGTTGACCGCTGTTTGAGTCCTGAACCTGGCTGCTTAAAACTCATGCTGGGTGCATGTGCGTGTGTGCCCAAAATCCCGAGAGGAGAATGGAGGAGAAGGAATTGCGGCAGGGTCATCCATCCAGGAGTTATTTCTTGCTTTCTGTCTCTTCAGCAAGTACGCATGCCCTATAATGAAAATCTTTCTCTCTAATATATATGTGTGTGTGTATATATATAGTAATAAAGGAAATCATCAGTGAGAAAGTGATGTCTGATCAAGAGTCAAATTGATCCTTTGAGTCAAGTTCAGGAGAAGGCTTCGGGTAAAGAGCTGGCAGTGCGAAGACCCTGAGGCAGAACACACCTTGGCATGTTTGAAAATATCAAGGAGCCATTGTGACGGGAGAGAAATGAGCTAAGGAAGAGCAGTAGAAGAGTTCCAGGACATAACAAGATGGGACTCAGCAGGTCGTCAGGGCATGGGAGAGGACAATGAAATGGATTGAAGGGATCAAGAACCACGGGTTTGCTCAGAGAGTAAGGCCCAGATGGAACGCCTGGTACTAACTAGCATTTGAGTGGGGCTTCAAAATGGGCAAACTCTGCATTATACAGTCTTTACTCAAACAGTGTTAATTCTCACTGATCATCTCCCACTGATTTGCACACTCCGGCTCTCCTGATCTGTCAAATCTCCCGTTTTATACGTAAAGATAATGACACACTGGCTGACCGAGGGGCCTGTTTTTGGTCACCTGCCAAGAACATCAACGTCAGGACTTGAACACAAGCCCATCTCTCCAAGTTCTGGGTCTATGACTCTCCTTTGCCAGGCCACCACCCGGGGAATCAGTAGCTGCCAACCGGCTAAGTACTGGAGACACACCAACCTGTTTCTCTGGGCCTCATTGCCAAGATAGATATCAGGCCTAGAACAAGCCTGAGTTCAATAGCCTGTCATCTTAATAAAAATCGCCAGTCATCATTGAGTGTATTATGATGGACCCTGTACGGACAGGCAAAGAGCTCTAAGAGTAAGAGGAAAGGCAGAATGACAATTATGGTTTTGTTAAACTCTGGGTCATTCATGAAATCAGAATTCAAAACCAAATGGAATAGAAAATACACATTTCACATAAAGGGTTAAGCATTGTTTCGTGAAACTTTTGTGATATGTATTTAGATACGTATATATAGGTATTTATTTACCTAGAAAGAAATATGGAGATGTATTTATGCGCCTTCCAGGTCTTCATGCGAAGCATACTCTGACTCACCCACAAACAGTTTGGAAGCCTAAACCAGTGTAGCTGCTATTTCTGCATTTCCATAGAAATGTAATAAACGTATTTTTGTGAATGTATAGTTTAGGGTAGGAATTGGGGAAAAGAAAGGAAAATTGGTACTGGGGCGGTAGATATTAAGAAATGTTCTAAAAAATAACAGAAGGAAGAAAGCCCCACCCATGGTTTGCTTCTTCAGTCTTCCCTCCCTCATCCTACTTTTCTCCATCATTAAATTCCACTAAACCAAGTACTTTCAGATCAAGACCTTGTTTTATCCTTCAGGTAACTTAAGAACATGCTATGCTATTAATGAATATTTATTTAATAAATACATTAAAAATTACATTTCCGGGCCAGCTGGTGGCATGGTGGTTGAACAACCGTCAGCATGGAAAACTGTACATGTGTGCACATGCCCCAAATCCCAAGTGAGTAGAGGAGAGGGATTGTGGCATGGCCATCCGCCGGGGTGTAATTTCTCACGTTCCCTCTCTCTATCTGTGTCTGTCTCTCTCTGGTGAACACATACACTCTATAGCAAAAACTAAAACGTAAAATAAAATTATATTCCTTGGAGTCTTGCATTTTGGTGGTATCCCACTCAAAGTTAATTATTTGAAGATTTAAGATGTCATCTTTCCTAAGAATGACTACATTTTAACAGAAATTCCCTAAGATCAAAAAGCATCAACAATTGAGTCTCTGGTGGTGACTGGAATCAATGAGAGGATTGGTTGAGGTGGGCCGTCGTAACCCCACCTACGCCACGTCACCCTGGGAGTCACTCACTCCCCAGGCTGCGTGTGCTGGTTTCTGTGGCCGTGGCTGTGTCAGGCTGTCGTCTCTCTGTGCAGTCACGTGGGGAGCAGACAGTGAGGGCCTCTTCGGTACCCGGCCCTGTACTCGGCCCACACTCACTCTCCCAGTGAACTCTGAGGTCGGCGAAGACTCACCTTACATCTGGAGTTACTTTGTTCACACAGTTAAGTGCAAAGCAAGAGGTGGGAGAACAAAGGTTTGGGGGTGTCAAATTTTCTGGTACTGTAGACACACTTGAGTGTTTCTAATGAAAGTGTTAGTCTGAAGAGCATTTTGCCTTGTTCTTCACTTTAAAACTATGTTTCATGGTTTACTTTTTCGAAAATTCAATATTCACATCTGAAAAGATAAATTCTAATGTCTCTGAATATCAAGGTAAAAGGATTAAAATGGGGACCAGCAGTTAGCGTAATGGCTATGTTACTGGACTCCCATGTAGTCGACCATGGTTCGAGTCCTGGACCCGGCGGCTTAAACTCACGCTGGGTATGTGTGCGTGCATGCCCAAGATTCCGAGAGGAGAATGGAAGAGAAGGGATTGCAGCATGGCCATTCCCTCTGGGGGTGATTTCTCACTTTCTGTCTCTTTCTCTCTCTCTGTCTTTCTGGCAAGTGCATGCACCCTATAGCAAAGACCTCTCAAAAAAAAAAAAGGATTGAATAAAATAATATTTTGAAGAATTTTTTGAACAGCATTTCATTATAATAATATGATATACATGCATATATGATAAAATATTATTTAAAAAGTTCTATATTTAAAATACAACAGAAATGTTTAAAGGTGAATTCTTATTTTCTATAGAATTTCAACTTCTTTGGATTATTGGAAATTTTTAAAAGAACATGGTATTCTCTTTCTTTTTTCCCTCCCACTTTCCTTAATTCTCTCAATATATTTAATAAAATATTTTCCTACCAAAGCTCCATTCCAGATGGGACAAGCAATCCAAACACTCCATCCTGCGAACCAAAGCTTGTACGAAAAGACAGGAAAGAAAGCCATCACTCCAGAGAATATGCTGAGACTCCCCAGGATCACAAGAAGCCAGCCAGCAGCCTGGTACAAGCCCTTCATTTTCCTGTGACTTGGTTATCCTTGAAAATGTCTTGTTACCAAAACAGGAGGGTATGAAAGGCCTCAATAAACAGAAGTTTCTTAGAAACGGTAGCCATGATACATGTAGACTATTGATCTTGGATATACGATTCTATTTGCTTCACCAAAGATGAAATGTAATTAGCTAATCCTAGGCAAAAGCTTGACACAATCCATTCGATGCTAGTTGATTTCAGGGGGGAGAGGAAAAAATCACTCCTTGTTTTGGAGCTGTTGCCTTGATTCCCTTCATCCTGCCCTGTCCTAGGAGTGACCACTTCCTGGCTTAATCACACTCAAACGCTTGCTGACTGCCCTAATTGTTTCTCAGCTCAACCTGCCTGGTCGTTCCAAGCATAAAGCCAACATCCTTCATGCACAATAGATCCACATTCCCGGCACGATTTCCCACAAAACAAAGTAAAATAAGCAGTCTGATGACTTCTCACTGCATTTAATTTAAACAATTTAAAGCCAAAACAAGACCCTCATCTCTTCCCAAAGTTTAATTCTACTATAATTATTTTGGAAGTTTTGAAATGTACAGCGTTATAAAATAAACTTTGAGGAGTAATTTATTATTCGGATAAAACACTGATCTTTATTTGTTCACAAATCATCATTTTAATTGGAGATGCTTAGTGCACTTAGGCGACAGCAAAAGTTCATTTTTAAATTTTTCTTGTAGTTGGGAAAGTGGTATGTATTTGCTTTCGACGGAAAGGATCTTTTGAATGTCTTTTTTATGATATTATCTTGAAAACACAGACAAGTTTCTGAATAATTTTCTTATTTAATATTAATATCTTTTTACTTAAATAAAATGGTGAAAAAGAGTTTTGTAGATGAAAGTAGAGTGCTTTAAGAGGTGGACTCTGATTCCCCTTCCATTCCCAGCCAGGTGTCCTTGGGCAAGGGCCAATTACTCAAGGTTTCTAGGCCTCTTTCTTCCTATAAAAAACGGGAATACAATTAGCATTCCTCTCTAGGTGGTTGGTTGAAAGAATTAAATGGGCTGATACATGTAATTGCTTAGCAAATATATTCATGTATCCCTGTTTTCATATTGGGACGTTTGATTTGTGAAGTTCTTTCAGCATGGGGCAAAGACACAGCCCTTATTGCTTCTTTTATCTACCATCTTATAAACCCTACATTTGACTGTTCCTGGTCAATTTGCTAAAAACCCTCAGAGGACCCTCCCCTGTGTGGTGGGGAGAGAAGCTTTTCTCTGATACTCTGCTTTTTTCTTTCCGTCTTTCTATCTGTAATAGCTGCTCTGCAGTTTGACCCAGATTTTGAAGCAGTTGCATTCCTGGATATACAGGATCCAGGAAACAGCTCAGACTCTGGTGTAGCTGCTGTTTCTCATCTCCTCTCAGCCCTGTGGGCTATATTCCTTTTTCTTTTTCTTTTTTTTTCTGATACCACTAGATAAATTCCACAAGGGCAGAAACCTTGTAAGTTTTATACGTGCCCTAAATCTCCCCGACACCCAGAACCATGTCTGGCATAGAATACATCACATGCTGCCACATATTTGTTGAGTTAGTAATGACTAGATAAGACTTTCCAGCTCTGCATTTGGGGCCTGCCTAGCTGCCAAAGTGCAGATCAATGTGTCCCCGCCATTGTCAGGGGTGTGAATGCCAGTTAGTTCCCTTGATTCAGGACAAGGGGTCCGGAATGAGGAACGACTTGTTTGTGTTAGTCTTTGGTTTGAGTTGTTTTGACTTTTTCTTTACTTTTTATCTCAAGGTTATAGCTGTGTGGTATGTCAGTGTACTGTGGGTCAGATCACTCTCTTCTGTTTGCATGTTTGGAAAATAAAGACTGTTGAAATATGTTCCACAGAGCAAAGATGGCAAACAAAGAATAGTTTTTGTTTTAATTGTGGGAAGGGGTTTTCTAAGTGCTCGTAACACTCATAGGCTGACAGTGACTCTGTCAGTGTGACTCGGGCACCCGAATTTATGCTGGTTAGAAGACTGGTTGTTGCTCAAAGAGAAGGGGCTGAGGTGCAACCAGGGTTTCTCTCTGCGTTGTCCTGCAAGATTCTAGTCACTCTTTTCTTTACTCTCTCTCTTCCTTCCTTCCTTTTTTCTTTCTTCCTTTCTTTCTTTCTTCTCTCTTTCTTCTTTTTCTTTCTCTTTCTCTCTCTCTCTCCCTTTTTTTTTTTTTTTTTTTTTTTTTTTGCCAGAGAACGCCTGCACTCAGAAAAGAGAGAGAAGAAGAGTGAGAGCACACCTGTGGGGAATGGTCACACCACAGCCCCTTCTCCTCCATGTCTCCCTCCTGTTGGGATTTCTGAGGGCACACACATGCCTGGCATGTTTCTCGCGCTAGCTGTCGGGATTCACACGGCGCAGTCAGCCCTGTGGGATTCAGTCTTTACCTACCATCCCATGAGCTGGCCCCACACTACTTTATTAGCAAGGACACTTCCAGCGAGCCTGTCTGCTGGAAAAGAAGAGAGTGAAGTCTGCGCCCCTCTGTCCCTGGCTTCCCCTTGGAGCGGCCGTATCTTAGCGTGCCCAGTATCCTAGTGGCCACCAAGCCACGCAGGCACTGTTCCCTCCCACACTCCATCCAGCACTGACTTCCTGGAAGGTGGGTCTGTCAGTTCTTCCTGAAAATGGTGAAGGCAATGTCTTTGCAGGCTTCTTTGCAGACCCAGCTGTCACCATCACCCAGAGGATCCCAAGAGCTTGGCTCAGGAAAAAATGTTGGAAGCTCCACCAGACTCTTCAGTCCAGCGTGGCCACTAAAAACAAAAGGAACAAAGACACCCAAATTAATACTTTGATTTGAATACCCCTACACGCAAGCAAGCAAACTAGACCCAAGGCAGTGGGACACCGTCCGGGGATGCTGAGGGAGAGAAAGCGAGCGGGACTCTCTCCCCTTTCAGGATCTGCTCCTTTACATGTGAGCTCTGAAAATCACAGCCGAGTAGGCCCTGCAGTCCTGGCATTTTTCAAGTAGTTTTCAGAACGACAGAAGGGTCCGTTTTTTGCCAAGATAAAAGAAAATCGAGCTCCAGATGATAGATGAAATTAAAATGTTTTTGTTTCCTAGTGGCTTCGGATGACTAGCTTCCTGTTTACACATTGGACAGCTAGCTAATTAACGGACAGAGCGTGAGCCGGGTGTCAGAAAGACCCGGGTTTGATACTGAAGAGTCCATTTGATAGATATAAAAGGAACAAAAAATTAGAAGAGTTAACGCTGCTTCAATAATCAATTCAGGCAAGCACCACCAATAGATGTTAAAACCACTGGATGAAAAGGGGACCTCTAAGGGCTAGCAGGTGGCACGGTGGCTAAAGTGCTGGGTCCCACACGGCCTTCTTGGAAGAGGAACAACAGCTAGGCTGTCAGGCTATTTGTGAAGGCTGTGAAGGCACGCCACCCGGCAGACACAGGGCGGGCTTTTTTTTCTAAATTTTTTTAGAGATTTTTGCTATAAGGCATGTGCACACACCAGAGAGACAGAGACAGAGACAGAGAATCACCCCCCAGGGGAATGGCCATGCTGCAATCCCTCCTCCTCCAGCCTTCTCTTGGGATTTTGGTCACGCAACCACACACACCCAGTGTGAATTTTAAGCCACTTAGTCTAGGACTTGAACTGTGGTCAACTATGTGGGAGTCCAGCAACATAACCACTGTGCCATCTGCTGGTCCCAAGGGTGGACATTGTTAATACAGTTTTGTGTCTTTGCAAATAGTTCAGTTTCTTTCCTTTTTGTTTTTTTGCGAATAATCTTTATTTTTCTAAATTAAGCCACAGTTTTGTTGCCCATACTATGACCTTATTGAGATTTTCTAATGACTTCTCATAGCTTCCTATCAAATCTTTATTGGGAGTTGCAGATAAGATTTCCCCGACTCTCTTGCCAATAGCATTTCCAATTACATCCCCTTTTACTATTCCTCAAACAAGTCAATTATAATCTTGCTTCAGAGAATTTGTAACTGTTTTATACCTACTGAATATCCTTTATATGAGTAGTCACACGATTTCTCTTCCTTACTTCACTAACCACCCAGTTCAGATTTTAATAAGACAAAAGGAGGGACCAGGTTATGTTGCTGGACTTCCATGTAGTCGACCATGGTTTGAGTCCTAGATTCAGAGAGTTAAAAACTCAGGCCATGTACCATGTACATGTGCATGCATGCCCAAGATCCCTAAAGAATGGAAGAGAAGGGATTGTAGTGTGGCCATCTCCCCCTTAGGAGAGTGATTTCTCACTTTCTGTTGCTCTCTGCCCCTCTCTGTCTCTCTGACGAAGGTATGCTCACGATAGCAAAAAACAAAATAAAACAAAAAACTGTCTTAAAAACAAAAAGACAAAAGGGCCTTTTCTGGCTATATTTTCTATTACAGCATGGCTTTCCTCTCTATATCCTCTTCTCTCTTTTTCTAAATGTATTTTTTATTTCAATTTCTTTTATACATTCAGTCACATATGTCACTTAGTTTGCAAAGTGAATATTTCAACATGTATACATTTCTCACCAATCATTGACAATAGCCCATCTCTGTCCCACAAATGCCCTGCCCCTCCATTTCTCTCCCCAGTGTCCCCCCTCAGTCCCTCCTCTTTCATCCACCCTCTTCCCACACTGTTTCCAGTATTTATAACTATTTTCTATATTTCTATATCCTCTAGTCATTCAGTTCCGGCCAGAGAGTTTGAACAGTCAGTATATATTAAGTAGAGACATACAATGTCTTTCCTTCATAGCCTGACTTGCTTCACTCAGCAGTAAATCTTCCATATTCATCCACTTTCTGTCAGAAGCCAGTGTCTTGTTGTTTTTTATGGCTGAAGAGTATTCCATAGAGTATATGTGCCATACTTTTTCAATCCATTCATCTGTTTGTGGGCATTTGGGTTGGTTCCATGTCTTAGAAATAGTGAATAATACCACAATAAACATCGATGTGCAAGCCCTTTTCCAACTAACCATTCTTCTGTCCTTAGGGCAGATACCAAGGAGTGGGATTGCTGGGTCATATGGTAGTTCTATTTGTGGATCTTTGAAGAATCTCCATATTATTCTCCATAGCAGCTGGACCAATTTACCTTCCCACCAGCAGTGTGGGAGAGTTCCCCTTTCACCATCCCCCTGCCAGCACTTACCACTTTTTATTTTTTAATCTTAGTCATTCCAACTGGGGTTAGGTGGTATCTCATTGTGGTATTGATCTGCATCTCCCTTATAATGAGGGATATTGAGCATTTTTTCATATGCCTTTTGGCTATTCATATGTCTTCCTTAGAGAATGGTCTTTTCAACTCTTTCTCCCATCTTTCAATAGGGTTGATCATCTTTTTTCAGGACAGCTGCTTGAGTTCCCTGTGTATTCTGGTTATTAGTCCCTTATCTGATGCATAGTTTACAAAAATACTTTCCCATTCTGAGGGTTGTCAGTTAACATTGATTATTGTATCTCTGGCAGTGCACAAACTTCTTAATCTGATGTAATCCCACTAGTCTATTTTTGGGATCATTGGCTGTGCTTTGGGGGTCTTATTTAAGAAGCCTTTGCCTACCCCAATGTCTCTCAGAGTTTCCCCAGTGTTTTCCAGCAGTAATTTTATACTTTGAGGTCTTAGGTTTAGATCTTTGATCCACTTTGAGTTGATTTTTGTCAATGGTGAAAGGTTTAGATTAATCTTTCTGCAGGTGGATATCCAGTTTTTCCAGCACCATTTGCTAAAGAGTTCTTCCTTTTCCCACTACGTTGACTGGTACCCTTTGTCAAAATTCAGTTGGGTGTATGTTTGGGAGTTTATTTCTGGAGTCTCTATTCTGTTCCATTGTTCCACCTGTCTGTTTCTGTGCCAATACCATGCTATTTTGATTATTACAGCTTTGTAATGTATTTTCAGGTCAGGAGTGAGATGCTGCACACTCCACTCTTCCTGTGCAGGATTGCTTTGGCAATATGAGGACTTTCATAATTCCAGACAAATTCTATGATTGTCTTTTCTAGATTTGTGAAGAATGTCTCTGGTACTTCAATGGGGATTGCATTAAATATGTAGACTAATTTGGGTACTGGAAACCCTCGCCAAGGCAATCAGAAAAGAGAATAAAATAAAAAGCATTCAAATAGTTTAGTTTTTAAAAAACTGAGCTATTAAAAACCTTTCCAGTACTCACCCATAATACATAATTCCCTGTGTTTTTTACTGGCTGATCAACTTCAACTTTGAGTGAACCCTCTCTTCTCAAATGGCTTGGGGTTTAAGGAGAGCAGAGTTCAATTTTTATCATCCCTAACTGGAAATTGTCAAATTTAAAGCCTTCCAATCTGCAAGATGTTTGGACCTAGATAGAGATTTGTGCATGTACTTATACTTACCTAATTCCTATTTTATCTGTCTTTTGTACATATGACCCTCAAATCTGTTTTGAAATCATCTGGAATTTATCAGCATTTTCCCATGTTTTTGCAAAGCAAAACAACTTGATTGTGTCCCCAGCAAACACGCAGTTAGCTGTCGGTTCGTTCTCCCGGCTTTGCAGCTGCAAGGAAAGGCCCCTATCGGCAGGCTCGCCGTGCCAGGCAGCCTCCCGCAGGCTACCGTGGAGGTTGTCTGTCTTGGAATGACCACTCTGGTCTTGTTTTAGCATGGAGATCGAGGAGCCACAGACAGAATTGTGACCAGGACAGCGGCTGTGATTGATTGGTACTTGGGCCACCACGGAGAGGGGAAGAAACTGAGAAAACAGGAAGAGAGAAACAGTGGGAGTGTCAGGGGGGAGAGAGTAAAGATGGAAAGGGAAGAAGGATAAGAAGAGAGGACTTGGAGGAAAACATGCCTGAAGCCAAAAACAGCTTCTTGCGTCACTCACAGAGCCAAAGCCTGGGTCTGGGTAGAGTTGATCTGGGGACAGAGGATGATGGAATTCATGTACATTTTATAAAAGATATCTGTGGCAAAGACAAAAGAGAAATAAATAGCAAAAAAGGGGAAGAAAGCAGAATAAGAAAAGCTCTAATTATCCCAAAAATGTTCTCAGATAATGCTTATTCTTAAAACTGCTTCTAGGGAGAAAGTTTTAAGTCCGCTTAAGCAGGAAATGTACATTCATTTAACTTCTTCTCTTGGCCTTTTTGAAAAAGGAATGAGCCAAATTGTTCCACAAAAAACTAAGCACGCTTTTTGATCTCCTTGTCCTTGTGACAGGCAAAGGGGAGGGAGGAACAGTGAGGACGCACTGCGAGCCCCTAATGGTGTGTTTTTAGCTTCATTTCAGAGATGATGAAACAGAGGCCCTGAGATGTTAAATAATGAAAGTGATACGATTAATAAAAGTCAAGTCCTGGTTTTGAATCTAGGAATACTTGACTCCGAAGTTTGTAATTGTTTTTCCTCACTAAATGAGCATGATGACCTTCTATGTCTTAAAAAAAAAAAAAAAAAGACCAAACTTATAAATCCGAAAATTTGGTCATGAAGCATACCAGAGCACACAGACCATGCTCAACCCAAGGGCGTGATGGGGATGGAGCTGCTGCGGCAGATGATCGAAGTAGACAGTGTCAGAACTGCTGATCCCACTACCAGTTGTGTGTGTATATACACATGTGTGTGTATGTGTGTTTGTATACATGCATATACACATGTGTGCGTGTATATGTGCATGCATGCACACGCGCACGTATGTATATGCATACGTGCACGTGTGTATGGGTGTATATACATATATGTGCATGTACATGTGTGTACGCACGCATATAGGTGTATGTGTGCATACATATATGTGTGTATAATGCACACATGTGTGTCTATGTATATATGCACATCTGTGTGTGCGCACGCATGTGCACACATATGCGTGTGCATGCGAGCACACACAATGCACGTGTGCGTACATGCATGTGTACATACATGTGTACGTGCACGTACATCTACATACATGTGCACATGTATGTATGTGCACATGTGTATGTGTGTTGGTGTATGTTTGCACATGCATATATGTGTGTATACATATGTGTATACATGTATGTACATATGTGTATGAATCAGCACTGATTCTCTTTTTCTGTTCTTTTGTGTGTGTGTATGTATATATGTGTATATAGAACACAACAAAGAGAATCAATGTTTTTTATTCTTTTTTTTATTTTAATGAGACCAAAAGAGAGAGCTGAAACCAGTTTTATTTCTGCACATCGGTAACGGTAACAATGATAAATTCCAGAATTCCACCCAGAGCACTGCTGCGGGTAGTGTTGGGGCTCAGTGCCTTGTGTGTGCGTTCTTGCCGTCGATGTGGGCTGGACTAGAATGCCCGCCGTGCACAAAGCTCCACAACCAGGTGAGGGGCAGTATGGCTCAGTAGAAAGAGACCAGGGCTACATGACCTTGAGTAAACTCACACTCTCACAGTCTTGGGGGAATTCTCATTAAGATCTAGAATTTGGGGTGGATAATGTCTGACTCCTTCTAAGATTCCATGACTTATAATAATTCCACAAAGGGCAAAAACATACCTTTGTGGCCCCAAGCAGTCCTTATTCCATGCATGTCACCTCTTCACAGGCTGGGAGCAGGTCAGCCAGTTGTGCCCCTCCATCTGGGCCAAGCCACTGGCACGTAGTAAGCACTGCAGCCTGATCTGGCCGATCGGAGTCTCAAGTCATTTCTCCTGAAATTCTCACGAGGCCCCACCCTGACCCCATGGAAGACAAAGGGGCGGTAACTGGGAGCCGGCGATAAATTGTAGTTAGCAGCCAGAGAGCAATAAATTGGTGATCTTGGTCCAGATCCTAGAGTGTCATAAAATGATTAAAATGTGTCAACAAACACTTCAGACGGCAAGATGGCCAAGGGATGTAAAACTGTATCACTCTTCCTTCCCGGCTTTCTGAAAAGGATGAAAAGCCGAGAATGAGCTGGAGACACGGAGAGGCGGGGAGTTCAGGGGTAGCTGGAATGGAGGGACGAGATCCCTACGAGGACTTCCTGGGGCAGAGACCACAAAGGCAAATCTTCACCCACTGGCCAAGACCAGGAGGGGGAACCACTCTGATGCAGTTTCTGAATGACCGGGAGACAAAGTCCTTTCTCTGAGTTTTCCAAGCAATGCTAGCAATAGCGCAGCCTCAGGTTTCTATGCCCTGAACGTAGATAGGAAAACGAAGTGAGCTCAGGTGTTACAACGCGGCCCACCCCCTCACTTCGTCCATGTCTCTGCTCAGACCTGCCCTCACTCATCCTCCTCTTCTCCTTCGCTGAGCTCTCCCACTCTTCACAGCCTTACAACGGCCCAGCTTCACGCTTGGCAGCTCTCAGCTTCTGTGTATTGTGTGTGTCTTCTTGATTAGAAGGAAAGCTCTGGGAGGCCAAGGACTTGGCTTTGTTTTCTGCATCTCAGAGCCAAGAACGATGCCTGGTTTATAGTAGATGCTTAAAAAAGACTGTTGATTGAATGAACTAATGAGTGAGTGCGTGCATGAGGCCATTGCTCATCACGACTGCCAGTCACGCAGCCATTTTGCTATGAAGGTCAGTTCCTCGGGCCTTAGAGACTTACAGTGCCTTGAGGTCTTAGACCGCTCCAGACCTCTTGGAGAGGAAAGGAGCTCTTCCATGCCGGCTCACTGACATGAGCAGTACACTAAAGGTAAGTCCGTGTGCGTTGTGTGCATGTGTGTGAGCTGCGCTGACGTGACCATGGCTGGGGTGGTTTTGGCCCTGCCCCATCAGCACATGACACCCTGCCATGTGACTGTTAACAGAGGAAGACACCAGATCACAGACTGACTAACTGCCTGAGAGTCCCATGAGAACTTCTGCCTCTGGGAGAAAACTCTGATGCAGACCTTTTTAATCCACTGGTAATGCCACTTTTTAAAAATGATAACCATTGCAGGACCAGCAGATGGCATAATTGTTACGTTGCTGGACTCCCATGACTGCAGTTCGAATCTCAGACCCGGCAGCTTGAAACACACACTGGGTGCATGTGCGTGCGTGCCCAAGTTCTGGAAAGGAGACTGGAAGAGAAGGGTTTGAGGCGTGGCCATCCACCCTTGGGGGTGATTTCTCACTTTCTGTCTCTCTCTTTCTCTGTCTCTCTGGGAAGTACACACACCCTGCAGCAAAAATCTGTCTTAAAAAACAAAACAAACAACAACGAAAGAGTTCTATTTATGGTCATCTATCTAATTCAATGACTCTTTCAAAGGGTTTCTCTATTAGGCCATTGGGAAAGTCATGGCACATTTTTCTATGTTTTTCAGTGCAAGTGTGCGTCGTGACTTTCCCAACGACCCCGTACTTCATCTGACAGCTCCATGGACAGTAAGCATTTTCTCTTAATTGCTCGAAAAATAAAATGAAATGAAGATATTAACATTGAGGGGATTGAACTAGGCAATCACTCTTTTCTTGTATTTCTGAAATGGGAAAATGGATCAATTAAATGCACACTTACAATGTGAGGAGCCCAAGTGACGGGTCGCAGACATCACCTCACGGCAGGTTGAGGTCTTCTTTTCTGTATACAAAGCTCACACTTCTTTTCTCTTTTCAGCAACCCAGATATCCTGCCCTTGTCTTTATTTAATTTTTTTAGAGAGGCACTCCAGGAGGAAAGAACGGCTGTGGGACTTCCACATCACACTGTCCCAGTACATAAGGCCTTCTATTTTTTTCTCACGATCCACACAAAGCTAACTTACATAAAAGATAAAAACTAGGCCTAAAGAAACCCCTTCATAAGTTCATTTAAAAGAATGTTTAGGGACCAACAGATGGCGCAGTGGTTATGTCACTGGACTCCCATATGGCTTACCGTGGTTTGAATCCCAGACTTGGTGGCTTGAAAATCACGCTGGGCACGTGTGTGTGCCCAGGATCCTAGGAGGAGAATGGAGGAGAAAGGATTGCGGCAAGGCCATCTCCCCGGGGGGTGATTTCTCACTTTCCCTCTCACTGTGTCTGTCTGTCCTGTCTCCCCATCCAACAACCCACAGCACATGCGTCCTAAGGCAAAAACCACTTTTAAAAAAAGAGAGAGAGAGAGAGAGAGAGAGAGAGAGAGAATGCACAGCTATCACAATGGAAGTATATGGTAGTAACTGACCTGGAGAATCAGACAGAGCCAGAAGGACCTTAAAGAACAGCTAGTCCAAGCCTGTTATTTCAAGAATCATTCTGATTAAAATGCCTAGGAAGAGAGCCATCCAACTGAAACAACCTAAAATTCAAGAAACCTTTGGCAACCGGTTGTCTTTCTGCTATGTCTGTGTTTAGCACTAGGTGTTGCTATACTGCTATTTTTAGACCCGTTTTTCTTTGATACGCAACAAGGGCTTAACGTTCTCATTTGCGTTCCGTTCTGCAAATACTGAGATTCTATGATCGTACCTGCTAGTCCGATAGTTACTGGATTGGACTCGCTTCATTTAGGTAGTGCAGGTTTGCCATATCTAATCCACCAAAACGGCCGCCCTGGGAACATGTGATCACTACACGCTAAGAAAAGAATAAAGTGAAGTTTTCCAAACTGTCCTAATTCAAATATTTACTTCAACTCTGTTTTTCTAATGTGTGCACTACAAGGGGAGTGGCATTGGAAGCTGTAGTTTCCTGGAACTGACTTTCTGCTACAAGGCCACAGATAAAGTCTGTTTATAGAAAAACAAAATATGAAAAGAAAAAGTTTAGCACTGTGCTATTTGGTGTTTAATACTCTCATACATACTGAGTAATTGGAGAAAGGACAACCTTCTAGAACCTTGCTTTCCCCATGGCAACAGAAGACGGAAATGCTTTAACTCCATCTAGTGACAAATGAGTCATAACTTAGATTAATTTAGCAAGTCAAAGTTTGACTGATAATACCAAAAGGAGAAATAGGTCATGCTTCAAGAAATTTATAGTTTAGGAAGGGGGCGCAATTTCAGTCCCTTTTTAAGTTTTAAAGGATAAAACATTTAGTTACTAAATGTGAGTCCACAGCATCGTAACTTGCTTCTTTAAACTTGGATAAATTTGGTCTAAGCTCATTATATGTGTTTAAGTTCTGTAAGCTGAATGTGTTAAAATCATCTAATTCTGTTTAAACTCTTCTTGGACCCAAGGAACAGAACAACGTCTAGTGTTGTGGTCTGTGTTTTCGGTTTTTTCTTTTTTCAGTTTCGGACTTTACCAGTGACTATCATAGCAACAATCAAGCCATGACACCAATGACAAGCCTAGATCTTTAGTAGAAGGACACAGAGAAGACAGAAGCCCAGAAAGGAAGCATCTTAGAGTGAAAAAGAGAGAAACATTTCTCACAGCTCGGTATTAGGATCCAAACAGAAACCTTTAATTCGAGTCCTAATAAAAGCGTTTGTTCACTTTTTTGTAATTTTGGCCTCAAGCTACAAGAACTATGTACTTGGCTAAAGTTGAACTTCCTTACAAAATGTTCTTCCCAGCTTTCTCCCTAACTCTTCTTTTCTGAAGATTCGATTTCCTTTACAACCTCTTAGGACAAAACCATGGTTTGAGGTTCTCATACCAAAGTCACTTATGATATTTTAAAACAGAGTGAACTCTGCATTTCTCTCAATTCTCTCTTCACAGAGATCCTCCCTGCCCTGTCCCTCAGAGCCCGGTAACCTGGAAAGTTGTACTCAGCACTATTTAGCCATGCACCTTGTCAAAGATGGGCAACGTTCAAATGTGATAGCTCAATATCCCGATCCACGTTGCAGTAAGAGGCGTTTATGCATCACGGGGATTGTCTATTTCCTACAATGGGGATAAAGGAAGAATCTTGGAAAGAATCCATTTTGAAATAAAAGTCTAGTGAATGGTAAGGAGAGAAATGGTGTAGGGGACGTTAACACTGACGTCTTTGGCCAAGCCCACTGTTCTAGTCTATCCTGCTGTAATAACAGAAATGCCCGAGTCTGGGCAACGGAAGCAAACACAGGTGGTTCAGCTCAGTGTGGGAGGCTGAGGAGTCTAAGGGCGTGGTGCCCACATCAGGTGTGGGTCTTCTTGCTGCATCTTAACATGCAGAAAGCAGGGGTGTATGGAGCCCAGCACGCGGCTGTGTGCCTCATTCTCTATTCTTTTAAACCCACTAGTACTCAATCATAAGGGTCCCACCTAGTTACTCCCCCCAAAGGCTCTACCTTTAACTCAAACCAAAGTACCCACTTCTTTTTTTTTTGGAGAGATTTTTGCTATAGGGCACGTGTGCTCGCCAGACAGAGAGAGAGACAGAGAGACAGAAAGCGAGAAATCACCCCCCAGGGGGGATGGTCACGCCGAATCCCTTCTCCTCCATTCTCCTCTCAGGATCTTGGGCACGCATGCACACGTGCCCGGCGTGAGTTTTAAGCCACCGGGTCTGGGACACGAACCGCGGTTGACTACGTGGGAGTCCAGTGACATAGCCATTATGATAACTGCTGGTTCCCCAAAGTACCCACTTCTGTGTGGATCACTTGCAGGTAAATCTCACATGGGAATGGGGCAAGAAACAGCAAGACTTAGGGAAATGGGCTTAGATTCACATAAAGGTATGCACAGACAAATTGCCAAATAATTCCTTTTTTTTTTTTTTTTTTTTTTTTTTTGCTGTCAGGTACATGCACTCATGAGAGAGAGAGAGAAAGTGAGGAATTAATTATACCCAAGGGGCAATGGAAAGGTCACAATTTCTTCTCCTCTTGGATTTTAGGCATGCACACACATGTGCCCAGAGTGATTCACAGGCTGCTGGGTCCGGGACTTGAACTGCACTACAAGTCATGTAGGATCCAAATGCCTTAACCTCCATGTCATTTGCTGACCCAGTCTTTTGTTTTTCTTAATATTCAATTAGCCAAAAATTACTGCTGCATGGGCTTTTCTAACATCATCTACTGACTCTACTAATCTCATCTATACTTTTCTATCTTCCAGGTGAATTTTAATGACATCATTCCAAAAGACAACTACAGCAAATCCGCTGGTGGCATGGCGATTGCAATGGCTGGTCCTACTTGGCTGGCTGTGCTGTTCATGTCTTGGATCTGGTGGCTTGAAGAATACACTGGGGGGACCAGCAGGTGGCATGGTGGTTGAGGTGCTGGACACTCCCACATGGCTGGTCACTGTTCAAGTACTGGACCTGGTGGCTTGCTTTCTCACTTTCCCTCTCTCTCTCTTTCTCTCTGTCTCTCTCTGGTCAAGTTAAAATGAATGAATAAAATTTTTAAAAAATAAAAGAATACACTGGGTACGTGTGCATGCATGCCCAAAATACCGAGAGAAGAAAGGAGCAGAAGGGATTGTGGCATGGTCATCCCCCCTGGGGGTTGCTGTCTCACTTTCCCTCCCTCTCTCTGGCTGGTGTTCCTTGCAGCAAATAAAAAATAAATTTGGGGAACCAGCAGATGGCCTAATGGCTATGTCACTGGACTACCATGTAGTCAACTGTGGTTTGAGTCCGACCCGGTGGCTTAAACTCATGCTGGGCGCATGTGCATGTGTGCCCAGGATCCTGAGAGGAGACTGGAGGAGAAGGGACTGTGCATGGCCATCTCCCCCCCCGGGGGGTTATCTCTTGCTTTCTGTTTCTCTGTCTCTCTCTGTCTTTCTGGTGAGCTCAAGACCCTATAGCAAAAAGCTCTTCAAAAATAAATAAATAAAATGTTTTAAAAAGAAAAATATCAAAATGTATGCAAAGAAGGGGCACGTGGTGGCTCAGAGGTCAGATATGGCGCTCAGGGAGGCTGTCCGTGTGGGAAGGCGCCGGGTCCGGGGGACTCGCGTGCTCGTGACGTGGGGCCGGCTGAAACTGGGGCCCATCACAGAGTGAAAAGCATGTTGGGGGGGGGGTTCTCTTTCTTGCTCATGAAAGAAATTTTTAAAAAAAGAAAAGATGAATATGTGTCCTGATCTTGCTCTGTAATTAATTCCAGGATAGTTTAACGGGCCTTATTTTTCAAGTTTATTCCAAGATTGAGACAAAAATCTCTGTACCAAATGCAAAATAAAAGCCAATTCTTACCCTTTTGCCTCATTTCATGTTTTATTATCCTATGTTTCCTAATAATACATTTCAAAAATATTCAAATGGGAATAGGCTCTGGGTACCGGAGGCAAGACTCTATCTCTTTAAAATAAGCTGCAATCCCAGAAGCCCTCCATTTCAGCTGGAGTACAATTTGTTTTAATCATCCTTCCTGGAGGTAGGAAAAACAAGCAAAATCAACAAACTAGAAAACATGGTGAGGTTGAACTCTATGCATTTCTAGAAAACATGGTGAAGTTGAACTCTACGCATTTCTAGAAAACATGGTGAAGTTGAACTCCATGCATTTCTGCACTTTAGGCCAGTGGTAAATTGTGGTGCCCTTGGCCACAGCAGGCTCCGAGCTGGCCTGACATGAGCCTGGACCTCGTTCACTGACACACAGATGTCAGACCCACACCGCAGAAAACGGTGCCAGCGGCACCCACATCATCACAAGGGGCCGCTAAGAACGAATCAGAGTCTAGCACTAGTAAAGTACTAGAACTGCTTGTTTATGACCGGCTAGATACACACACACTGTGAAGAATTCATCGTATGTGTTTATTTACAATAATGATAGCAATAAAAATGCTCAAAACATCTGCTTACATTTCTCTTGTTAATCCTGAGTTAGACAAAACAATAGTTTTTTCAGAAGCTATTTCAAAGAGCACATTCCCACGTGTCAAAGAAAAGAAGTAGATTACAACATAGATTCAATGACATTTTTTTGAAAAACACAATTATTTCAGTTATGCAAACCTCGTACTTTTATTTCCTTAGAAGAGAAATTCGCAACATCTTTTTTTTTGTGTGCATATTTTTTATTTGCCAGAAGGTACATGTACTCACTAACAGAGACAGAGAGAGAGAGAGAGAGAGAGAGAGAGAGAGAGGAGAAAGTACCCCGTATAGGGAATGGTCGTGCTGAAATCCTTTTTCCTCCATTTCTCTATCCTGTTGGGGTTAGGGCAGCTGTGGTTATGAACTCGGCGTGCTTTTCAAGCTCCCAGGGCCAGGATCCGAACCACATGGTCAGTTACGTGGGATCCAGCTCCCAGGGCCAGGATCCGAACCACATGGTCAGTTACGTGGGATCCAGCTCCCAGGGCCAGGATCCGAACCACATGGTCAGTTACGTGGGATCCAGCTCCCTTAACCATTAGGTCATGGGCCAGCCCTTTGGGGCATTCTTAATAAACAGAAGTCTTCCTATTTAATAACCACACTACACTAAATTTACAATAAGCAATCTAGAGCCCCTCACTACTCTGACCATGGTATTTGTAAACAATAGGCACTCTTGTTTGTTCGTTTGTTTGGTTTTTGTTTTTGCCCAGGATGCATGTGCTCACAAGAGAGAGAGAAGAGAAAGTGAGAAATCACCCCCTAGTGGGCAATGACCATGCCACAGTTCCTTCTCCTCCGTTTTCCTAGGATTTGGGGCATGCGTCCACATGCACCCAGTGTGATTTTCCAGCTGCCGGGTCCTAGATTTGAACTGCAGTCGGCCACATGGAAGTCCAGCACCTCAACTACCACACCACCTGCTGGCCCGACAATAGGCACTCTTAAAAACAGGGAAAGTGCTACTTTTGTCAGCATTTTTCATGAAGAATGATATAGAAATATGCTCTTTGAAATACACAAGCTTTTCTCTTCTGATTTTTTATTTAATAGTTCAAAACACATGAAAATTCTGGTTCTCTAGGCCACATCACGTGCCTTTAGCTCTCCCCTGCCTTCAACACTGAGGCACTCTGTCCCAACTTGACGTTTCAGGAGGTCTCCTGGCTCCCTCTGGGAGTCAGCTCTTCCCATAGCAGAGGCTCCTGCACTCACTTCCCCAGCAGGCTCAAGCAGCCCGAGTGTCCCGCCCTTCCTCCAGCTGCCGAGGTGATCCCCCACTGCCACTGCCGCGTGCCCTTGGCAGATGGTCAGAGCATGCTCTAGCCGGTTATCTGCAGATGAAACCACCGGCCTTGACTCTGTTCCTTGGAAGGTTTCGTTCCTAGGGGACTCTCGGCCTCATATAAATACAGTTGGTCTTGGAAACTCCTTAGGCTTGTCTGGATCACTTAAGCTGGCCTGGGGTCCTCAGCTATACAAGGGTGGGGGCTATTACAACCAACTAGTCACCAGTTATCTTGTACTTAGCACTACTTGATGCAACAGAAAAACAGAAAGGAAGACAGTAGATAAGAGAGAGAAAGAAAAACCAGGACTCGAAATAAATATCTGAGACGATATTTGTTTCCTATTTGTAAGAAGTTCACGATCTACTTGGTTGTAATTTTCTCACAGCTAAATACTCTGCACATTTCATAACGACAGCACTTATGTCTAGAAGTCATCCTGAAGACTTGTCAAGCAGCCAGTCCATAGCAACTAATCTGGCCATCAAACTCCTGGATCTGGGACTTGAAACGGGCAGTTGGCCATGTGGGATCCAGCCACCCTAACCTCCTTGCCACCAGCTAGCACCAAGACCAGCTCCTCTAACCATCTCCATTCAGGAGATGTCATTGCAAGAAATACTTTCTCCTAGACCCAGATCCAGAGTCATGGTTTAGCAAATAGAAGAAACAGAATATAAAATCTTCTACAACTAAATCTCAAATTCAACTGCAGCTTAGACTTCAGAAAAATTTAAAAAGGGAAGACTTAACCATGTTTTAAAGTCCTTACGCAATATTTTTTTTTACCAATGCTTTCACAGAGGAAGAATTACAAATGTGGGGAATTGCTTCAGGTACCTGCTCTTCGGCCCATCTAAGCATCGGACCCAGAGAAGTATGTGAACGCTGAAGATGTCGTGAGCCACAGTGCTGCTGAGGAATGCCTCCAGATTCTCGGAGATGAGGCTCCCCCCCTTGTGCAGCACCCCATCTTACACATCCAATGCAGTTAGGCCAGTCAGGGCAGAATATACACGGAGAAAAGGCTGGCGTTTAAGCAGAGGCTGGGATACACGTACCCCGTTCCAGCTGCAGCAGCCCTGTTAGTGCTGTCTCGCAGGGCCAGGCCATTGGGCGGGCAGATCACGCTCTCAGAGGTTACTGAAAACTCTCAGGGCTTTATTTATCAGGTCTCGCTAAAACCAGTCATCTTCCATCCCATCTATGTGTGCTAGTTGTAGAACTTCACACGTATTACTGGTTAACTTTTGTTTTTGTTTTTTTTTTCCATCGGCCACGTGTGTTCACCACAGAAAGACAGTGAGAAAGAAGGTGAAAAACCACCCCCAGGGTGGATGGCCATGCTGTAATGCCTTCACCCCATTCTCCTCTCGGGGTGTTGCCTATGTAGGCACACACACCTAGTCTGCTGTTCACTCGGTCTGGGACTTGAAACAGGCAGTCGGCCGTGTGGGACCCAGCCACCCTCACCTCCCTGCCACTGGCTAGCACCAGTGTCCAGGTCCTCTGACCACTCGGCTCTGGGCCAGCCTACACGAATAGCTTGTTTCTAAAAGGGAAACAATGGTTGACATGCATAACAAGGAACACAGAAGCCACGTGGACTCTCACCAGCTACCGCTGGTTTATTCCTTGTCACGTGCCTCTCTCTCCACTCCCACTTCTGGTCTACCTCCTACACACACCTTACAGAACCCCCTCAACTGTTCACGGTTTGTCTTCCTTTCCCAAAGCTCAAATATTGATGGGATATGGGTACAACCAGGGGGAAAAGGTGAGGAAAAGAAAAAGTCATGCGTGTGACCCAGAGGCAGACATCCACACAACATGTCCAAGTTCGCTTTTGTAAAATGTCTCTGAGGTTGGCAAAAGGCGTTCTCTGCAGATGTTAAGAACAGATTGGTGGAGTCGGTAAGTGTATTGTGGTTAAAGGTGCTGGACTCCCACATGGCCGACCACAGTTCAAGTCTTGGACCTGGTGGCTTGCTTTCTCACTTTCCCTCTCTCTCCCTCTGTCTCTCTCTGATCAAACTGGAAAATATAATAACAATGATAATAAATGAAGTCAAATAAATTCTTAAAAAAAAAGAAAGAAAGAAAGAAAGAAAAAGAACAGGTTGGCTTGGACAGGGCCTGATCTCTAACACCAAATGCTGTCGGTGGCCACGGTGGGGCCCAGAGCATGGAGAGGGTGGGTGGGAGGTTACTCTGAGGGCTGACGAGGTGTGCGTGCCCAAGATCCCTAGAGGAGAATGGAGGAGAAGGGATTGTGGCATGACCATCCCCCCTGGGGGGTGATTTCTCGCTTTTTGTCTCCCCAGGATGGGGAAGGCTCTATGACAGATGGGGCTTCTGGCTTCACATGTCAGATAAGACCCCAAAGAGGGATTAAAACAGCAGATGAGCTGCCTCAAGCACCCCGAGCTTCCACCTCGCGCTCCGTGAGGAGCTCCCACCTCGTCTTCCTGCCATCTACACTCGTGTTGGCAAACCAGCCCGGAAGTCTCTTCTTCCTGCTTAACACCCACCACACAGGATCCTCCCATCGCCTTCTTTCTGTTCTTGGGAGACATGAAGTTCAGGGAACGGGGCCTGTGTCTCTACTTTCAGTTCATAAGATGTTTGGGGAAACTGTTAGAGAGGAAGCAATAAATAAACCTCATTCAATTTTAAGTTTAAAACCCACAGAACCGTCCTTCCCCGCTTCCCTCTGTATGTCTGTAGAGGCCCTTTACCCCTGACTTCGAACTGCGGCCGATCCCCGAATTCTGCCTCTGCCTTTAGACCCTTTAAATGGCCTCCCTGATTTGATTATCTGCCTGTCTTTTGTTTTTACTTCTGCCTTAAATGCTATCTCTAAGATTAACTGGGCTGCAGGGGCTGTCTCTCTGCCTTTCACTCAGAGCAAAAGTAAATAAACTTAGAGCAGAACTGGGCTTCCAGCTGGGCCGTCCTCAGCAGCCCGCCCCACCCCTAGCCCAGCCACTGTCCTGGGCCCCATTGTGAGCTCCTGCTTAGTCAGGAGGGCGCGGGGACAACAGCAGCACATGGTGGACTGGTGGACGCAGGTGGGATACCCCGAGGGGCATGTTTCTGCTTCCCAGTGACAGCACCTTTGTCCCTACGTGAAACCCCACTTCCTCGAGGCTTCTGCCAGGCGACCGCAGCATCATCTTACTCGTTTTCAGTCCTGGCCTCCAGGCGAGTACTCCACTTTGAGGTTCGGTTCCGTGGTGCAGAAGTGGGGTGTTACTCGAGAGAGGCCAGATTCTGTGTATTGACTATGGTTCGAGTCCCTGGCCCACTTAGCTCAAAATATGCCGGACATGTGAGAGTGCCCAGGATCTGACAGGCTGGAGGACTGGGGCTGAGGGTCACCATATGACCAGACTCGTTTCGTTCAGCTCCAGGTGTAGAGACCCGAGGTCTCGGGCTGCTCTCTGGGGGTCCTTCTGGCCATATCACAACATGGAGGCGGGCAGGAGAGAACGAAGCATTTCCTGTGTGAGTTTCTGCCTGCCTCGCTTCCCCTGCTTAGAGGCTTCTGGGACTCAGTGAAAGGGGTCCCATGCTAACCACCCAATCACTAACCTCTTCCCAAGAGCCTTGTCTTTTGATACCATAATCGGATCAAGTTTGAACCCCCACATTCCTCTTACCATGGCTTGACACGTGAACTTCGGGAGAATATACTCGAACCGCAGCACAGGGCAACCGAACTGTTCCCCAAGGCAAAGACATTTCCCCCTCCACTTTGTCTTTACAGGCGAACTCTGACTCCCAGGAACACCCTGGGCTCAACTGAAACCGAGAGCTTTCTGAGACCCGTTTCTGCTTCCTCTGGGTGCAAGGGAAGGGTGTCTGAACTGGCCTTATAAAGTAGCCTGGGGCATGAGTTTGAAAGTGCCTCTTGAATGCAACATCTTGAACAAGTGTGCAGACTATCAGCAAGTTTAGCAAGAGTGTCCATAGGGCAATCTTTCTAGAAAATGAAAAATGATTCAGGGAGATGAAAATGTTTCTGACCCCCATGGCTATTAGCAAATACTTGCCAAGAAAACGTCCATGATTCTCTGGAGGTTCTAAATGATGAGAATGGCCATGCGCAGGGATCCAAGGGGCTCTCGACCTGGGAAGGTGTGCCATTCTTACCGTCGTTAAAGAACGCTGGGAGACAAGTCCTTCTATTTCTATCGATCTATTTTCAGTAAAAGCTTTTGCTGATATAGTAAACAAAATGTTCTAAATCTAAGTTATACGGGGAGAGTATAAACCCAAATGGGCGTATGTGGAAACATTTCACTTGGGAATGTGAAAAGGGCGTGCAAGTAGCGAGTGTGAAGTGAGTGGGTGTGGGACTGAAGGTATGAAGGTATGCTATCGGACATCAGCACTGCAGCTATGGACTCAAAAGCTCAACTGTCTGTATGCTTATTTAGGTGAAGGCCGAGGCCCAACTTGGGAAAGAAAATTGGTCTTTCATTTTGAAATGAAAATATATGTAGTGCAGGACCTGGCCAGGCAGAGTCAGAACTGAGTTCTACAAGGCACAACCACAGGAGCTCAAACCTTTATACATTTCACAGGCAAAATGGAAGTTGTTTAGCTAATTTAAGAATGCAGCATGGGTGAGGACCCCCATGTAGCTGACTGAGGTTTGAGCCCTGGACCCGGCAGCTTAAAACTCATGCCGAATGTGTGTGCATGCATGCACAAAATCCCAAGAGGAGAATGGAGGAGAAGGGATTGCATTATGGCCATCCCCCCAGGAGCTGACTTCTCGCTTCCAGTCTCTCTGTCTCTCTGGTGAGTGCACAGGCCCTATAGCAAAAATCTCTCTTAAAAAGAGAACATGGGGGACCAGCAGATGGCGAAGTCGTTACATCACTGGACTCTCATATGATCAACCATAGTTTGAGTCCTGGACATGGTGGCTTGAAAATCATGTTGGGTGTGTGTGCATGCATGCCCAAGATCCTGCGAGGAAAAAAGAGGAGAAGGGATTGAGTGCCATCTCCCCTGGGGGGTGGTTTCTCACTTTCCCTCTCACTGTCTCTGTCTCTCTCTGGCAAGAACACACACCCTAAGGCAAAGTCCCCCTTAAAAAAATGCAACATCGGACAGACAGGGGAAGAGTGGTAAAACGGCATCTGTGAGGCAATCCCACACAGGAAGGCTTCCAGTTCAAGCCTGGAGACCTTTCTGAGCAAGACAGACATGTGTTCGGCCAGATCAAGTGGTAACTGAAGGGGGAGGACCTCAGCATTAGGACTCCATTTGGGGTGTGCATTCTTTCTCGCTCGTGGGGGAAATAAATAAACTAATTTTTAAAAAGGCAACAATGTTGGGAATAGCAGATGATGTAATGATTGCATCACTGGACTGCCATGTAGTCAACTAAGATTCGAGTCCCAGACTAGCAACTTAAAACATGCTGGGTGTATTTGTGGGGCGTGCCCAAGATCCCGAGAGGAGACCAGAGAAGAAGCTGTAGCATAGCCTTCCCTGGGGGGTGATTTTTCACTTTCTATCTCTCTGTCTCTCCAGTGAGCACATGTGCCCTATAGCAAAAAAAAAAAAAAAAAAAAAAAAAAATCTCTCAAAAGACAAAGAAAGGCAAGAGTGGGGCCAGCAGATAAGTAGCAGTTATGTTGCTGGACTCCCTCATGGCCCACTGTAGTTCAAGTCCTGGGCCTGGTGGCTTGAAAATCACACCAGGTGCGTGTGTGTGTGTTGTGCCTAAGAGCCCAGGAGGAGAGTGGAGAAGAGACTGCAGCATGGCCATCCCCCCAGGAGGTGATTTCTCACTTTCTCTCTCACCGTCTCTGTCTCTCTCTCTCTCTCTCTGGTGAACGCATGCATCCTAAAGCAAAAACTTATTTTAGGACAGAAAGCAAGAAATCACTGCCGGGAGGGATGGCCACGCTGCAATCCCGTCTCCTCCATTCTTCTCTCGGGATCTTGGGCACACACGAACACGTACCCGGCATGAGTTTAAGCCACTGGGTACGGAACTCAAACCACGGTCGACTACATGGGAGTCCAGTGACATAGCCATTACACCAACTGCTGGTCCCTCTGAAGATAATTTTTTGCTGGGCAATTTATGGATTTTTTTTTTTGAAACTTAGTACAGTTTTTTTTTATTGTTACTTTAAAACAGCAAGTTATTACATCATTCTAAAGAAATACTTGTTAAGTGCCTTTTTGTATGTTTGCTTGTGTAAGACCAAGCAATACTCTAATTAGTTTATATATATGCAAATCCATAAAAAACAATTTATTTATTTAATTTTTGGAGAGGTTTTTGCTATAGGGCCCGTGCGCTCGCCAGACAGAGAGAGAGAGAGAGAGAGACAGAAAGCGAGAAATCACCCCCCAGGGGGGATGGCCACGCCACAACCCCTTCTCCTCCATTCTCCTCTCGGGATCTTGGGCATGCACGCACACGCACCTTGTGTGACTTTAAGCCACTGGGTCAGGGACTCAAACCATGGTCGACTACATGGGAGTCCAGCGACATAGCCATTATGCCAACTAGGTGACTTAATGTTAAAACGCTTTTTCTATCAGCTCAAAAACATTGTATTCCTGTAAAATAAAATGTAAAAATTAAAAATGGACATATATTTCTTTTACACTCAGAAGATAAAAATTTTAAAAATTTAGAATGCCATGTGTCTGATAAATATATCAAATACATATTGTGGTGTATATAACAGGATTTTATGGTCATTGTGTTCTTGACATCTCTGAAGATATAAAAGATTCAGAAAAAAAAAAAAAAAAAACCTCGCAACCACAAAATCTCCCTGGAAAATAGACTAGTTACATATGGCATCATCCTTCTTCTAAAACTTACATTTGGCGGTACATTGCGTAGTTCATATGACACAAACCTATGCTAACATATCTCGAGAAGGCAGAAATCCCATTATGATGAGGGCAGTTAAATAGCTTAATTTCTAATTATAGTTACTAGAAAGACCTGTTGTAGGTCAGTGCCACAAGTTTAATGATGACACTTAATTTGAAGATGCAGTTTCATAGCTCACTGCTTCTCAATGAAACACATTATAATTTCTAAAGACAAGCTTGTCTGAGTGCAGTTACTCCTGGGCAGATGCTGAGCAAATCATCTGTAGCTAATAAAGCAAGGAGGGCATGCCTTTCCGTAGGGCTGCTCTTCCACTTGCCAAATTCCTCTTAGGCAATAGCTTGTTTGCTCAGAGGGCCATGTGCTTAATTGTAATGATCTGCCAGCAGCACAGGAGTCAAAAGACATCCATCATTTCTGTCAGCAAGGAACACGAAGGCTGTGTGACTGCTATCGTCAGGGAAGGATACCTTCAAGAGACAAAAATGCAGCCCGGGGAGGCGGGAGCCACTGCAGGTTACAGGGACCCAGAGTTCCAGGCTGTTATTTGACCTGCCCCCACTTCGGAAGGACTATGGAGCTTTTCATTTCATGTAGTGGCACGTCTGCAGTAGGACATCAGGGACGTCGGTCAGTCCGGGCTGTGTAGTATCCACTAAAAGCTTTAACGTGGCTGGCATCATTAGCAGTTTGGCCCCGGGGAGGCCCTTGCATCTTGGGCTCTGGCCACGCAGGAGTGTGTAGAGGTTGCAGCTGGCCTTCACGCAGACTCTTATCCCAGCGGGCTGCTATTCCTGCCAACGGCAACGGGCCCTCTTTTTCTCAAAACTTTATTCTGTGAACTGAAAACGGCAAAATAATCATCACGTGCCTGGGTTCCTCCAAGGGGTGGAAAGGGAATTCTCCACGTCTGTGTTAAGGTCCTTGAATCTGACCCAGCTGTGGACACTGACCCAGCTTCCCGGCTCAGCAGAGTGGCCTTCAGCTGACAGGTCCCTGTTCTGAACCTCAGTGTCCTCACCTGTCCTCACCTGGGACTTGTGAATCGGACATCACCAAGCTCTTGCTTCTTCAAGTCCCCTCAGGCGAGGTGCCACCTTTTGGTCAGCTGCAGCAGACAGGACTCCGTGCCTTAGTCCGAAGCCCCCAGAACCGTGCCTGGTCACCCTGCAGCTCGCGCGTACCTGGCGACGATAGAGGGAGGGTCAGGACGACGAGCACGCCCTCGGACGAGAGAGCAGAAACCAGGGGCAGGGGCGCAGCCACCGGGTCCCCCTGGCCTCCGGCTCTGCTCGCCACACTCCGGGACCAGGCGCCGCCTCGCCCCACCCTCGCTGGGCCAGCGCGAATCCGGGCGGCGAGTTCCGGGCGGTGGCGCGACCGGGTCACCGTCCGCCGTCGCTCGGTCCCTCCCTTCCAGCCTCCAGCTGTGCCAGCCGCGCCCGACGCCCCGACAGCCCGCCGCGACCGCAGGGGCCAGCAGCCCCGGCCCAAGGTAGGCGCCGGCCGCGTCGGGCTCCGGGCTCCCGCGGGCCCGGCCTCCTCGCCCGCAGCCCCGCTCCGCCCCGCTGGGCCCCGACTCGGCCGCGGCTCCCTCGCCGTCCCCGGGCCCCTGTGCGCGCCCTCGGGCCGCGTCCCGCGGAGTCGGCGCCAACCTCGGCGCGCACCCTCGCCCCGCGGGCTCCCGGAGGCGGTGCCGGGCTCCTCGGCGGGACGCGCCCCCTGGCCGCCGCCGGCCCAGCGGGAGGCCCTGCTCCAGGTCCCCGTGCGCGCCCCGGGTTCGCGCGCACCGTGGGACCCGGGGTGGCGGGGCCATGGGGCCGGCGTCCTGGGCCCACAGGAAGTGCGGCCTCGCGGGCTGAGAGGCCAGCCCTGAGCGCTGTGCTGGCCTGCGGCCCCGAGGCTGCTCGCCGTGGCACCCGGGGAGCGAGGGGACGCTGCGGGGTGGGCAGGGCCTCCGGGGCCAGGGCAGGCCGCGCCAGGGGCTGGTTGTCCTCGCTCCGCTTCGGGGGATTTGGGACCGAGTCCGGGTCTGGGAACGACAGCCTCCAGACCGTGGGTGGGATTTCGTGACGCCCTTCAGCCCTGGCCTTGCGGACTGTCCAGAGCTGGCGCCACGCCTGCGTTTGCTCCTTCCACTCTGATTGTTGCCTTTTCTACTTCCCCCGTGAAGCGAGAAACGCAGCAGACTCTCAAGCACGCCAAGTTTCTGCGCTGATCGGCCCTGGGCCTCTCCCCGAGTGGGGAAGTGCCTTAACTTTATCGGCCAGGCCGGCCAACTGCACTCAGATGACCCCCTGGGGACGCCAGCCCCTGGGACCTAGTCTTCCCCTGACCTCTGAGGTCTGTCACAGGGCGCAATTAACAGTGGCGCCGTGGAAATGTAGCGAATGACAAGAAAAACACATTTATGCATTGCCTATTTGAATAAGCAGTTCTTTCAGTATTAAGTGGTTTGTGACACACATACAAGTGAACTACTTCAGAGCTGTTAAATGTGGCTTGGAGGGACCTCCAAACGAACTGTCTAAGCTCCCAGTCTGTCTTCTCAAGACCCAGTGCAGCGAATCCACAGAAAACACGTGAGCGGTGAAGGCTGTGAAGAAAAGGCCCATGCTATCAGATCATGCACTCAGCGTGACGTTGGCTGCCTTTATTCACGTTTGTGGGTGCACTTATGATCCGGTAGTGGAGAACCCTGGTTTTGGAAGTTGTCTGATTACTTAGTATGTGTTTCTTAATTAAAATTATAGTTATAAAATTCATTTACCTTTAACTCTTACAGGGTTTTAAACAAAGTTTACAATTTTTACTTTTATTGTGGTGAAAAACACCAACATGTAATATTTTCTGTCTGAGCCATTTTTAAGTGTACATTTAATATCGGTGGCATTTTTTTGGAGAGATTTTTTGCTATAGGGTGCATGTGCTTACTAGAGAGACAGAGAGACATCATTCCCTAGGGGGTTGGCCACGCCATAATCCCTTCTCCTCCAGTCATCTCTTGGAATTTTGGGCACACACACACACATGCACCTGGGGTGAGTTTTAAGCCACCAGGTCCAGGACTCCAACCACAGGCGACTAAGTCGAAGTCCAACAACATAACCATTATGCCATCTGCTGGTCCCAAATTGGTGGCATTAAATACATTGTCATCACCACTATCCATCCACGACATTCTTTTCCTCTTTTCTACAAGGTTTTAATAGCATTTTATGATGCTAAGTATGTTGTAGGGTTTAGCTTTCTCATTAACCAAAGTTTGAGTTCCTTTTCATTGTTTGAGAGAAATGGACTTTTTTTTTTTATTATTTTTTTTTAGAGATGGTTTTGCTATAGGGCACATGCACTTGCCGGAGAGACAGAGAGACAGAAAGTAAGAAATCACCTCCTGGGGGGATGGCCATGCTGCAGTCCCTTCTCCTCTATTCTCCTCTTGGGATTTGGGGCATGTACTCACATTTGCTCGGCATGAGTTTTAAACCGCCGGGTCCAGGACTCGAACTATGATTAATAATGTAGGAGTCCAGCGATGAAACCATTACGCAATTTGCTGGTCCTGAGAAATGGACTTTAAAAGAAGAAAGATGAAAATTCATATCAAGACTGTGTTTAGTAAATCTTAATCTTCATCAAGAAAGGTCTAGTTAGTTATCATCTGAGGGGTACGGGTGTGAGCCATGTAAGTTTGTGTGTTGGGGGAACCTGAGGTTTAGCTTTCAAGAGGGAGGAGCAGGTGAGGGAATTGTTGATACTTCACCTCTCTGAGTACCTAACAGGGAAATGTAGTAGTTTGTCTCCTTTAGCAGTGCAGTAGTACCTGTCTGTTATACACTGTGCTCGAGCTCTGGTTGTGGTACCTCCTCAGTAACTAAAAAGCAATTTCGATCAAGCTAGCCTCTGGGGGTAGCAATTTCCTGTCCACCCCAGGTACTTACTACAGATTGATGCTAGAGGACCCGACACGTGAGACGTGGCTCTTTAAACTCGCAGTCAGGCTGAGTCATGGTGTTCACAACCAAAGCTGTACCAGGCCTGGTTTTATGTTTGCAATCCTTTAAGTCTTAGCACCATAAAATGAAATTTATTTGCTGGGGTGTGGTTACAAGTTTGTTACAGGGCTAACACAAGAAACATGCAATTTAAATGTCCCATAAGCCTGCGTCTTTCCTAACTAGAAAAGGAATCATACCAAGCCCATCTTATGCTTCGGTGGAAACACATTCCAGCGTGGTAGTGTTCCTAAATTCACTGTGCAACGTGTGGTCTGGATCCCAGATGTTTGAGTGCTGGATTATTAAACAACGTGTAAGTTTTGAAGTGTTTCAGAGCGTCATAGTTTTGATATTTTCCTTTATGTTGTGAAAATTTTCAGTTTTAACATTTATTAAACAAACATCACCTTGACAGAATAAAATGAGTTGTTTATTTAATAAACACGTCTGTGGTGTTTGCATGGTCCAGGTGCAATTCCAGCGGTGTGTTTGGAAGGGGCGGGCACTAATCACTAATCAGGCTAGACGTGCCTCAGTGTTGTAGTAATTTGACGACCATGCTCGAGCTGACCTGCGCCTTTAGGGCTTAGGAGTGCCAGGGGCAGGCCAGGCAGAAGCTGCAGCCTGTCTCTGGGCCCCTGGGGGCCATGCTGCATAGGCTCCTGCCTCCCGGAGTCTCCTTAATTGCTGCCTGTGACCCTGGCTCCCTGTAGATCAGGGGAACATTTTCTTCTGTACTCAATCATTTTTGAGCTCTTGGATCTAGAGTTGAGAGACTTTTGAACGTCTCTGACGCACAAAAGTAGCATGGAAATAAAAATAACGTCGCTTAGTTCTTCTGTTGAGAAAGAATGAGTGCGAGAAAGGAACTTCTAAAGGCATACACTTCTGAACTTAATATTAAGAATGGTATTCAACGGTGATCTGTTTCAGAGTCGGCTTAAACAGCGTATGCGGATGAGGGAGAATAGAAATCAAAATGAGGAAAAGGAAGTCGGTGGGAAGGGAGGGGAGGGACTGGCCAAAGTCCACGGGGTCAGAGACAGGTGCTAAGGCCTTGGTCAGCTCTTCATCAGAAGCCTCGCTCTCAGTGTCACCTCTGGACCATGCCCTCCAAATGTCAAGTGCAGTTGAAAATGGTCTTTCCTTGGCTTTACCAAGCGTGGGACAGTAAGATGCAAGGGAGCTCTTAGCGCCTGCTTAGGTCTTCATCATGATCAAGTATGGCTTGATCTATGCCACTTTTATACAGATTGATTTTATATGTATTATGATATTAGAATCATTGGGTTTGCATTCATTTTTCTTTATTTATTTAGGGAGATTTTTGCTATATAGTGCATGCACTCACCATAGAGACAGAGAGACAGAAAGCGAGAAATCACCCCCCGGGGGGATGGGCACTGCAATCCCTTCTCCTCTATTCTCCTCTTGAGATCTTGGGCACGCATGCACACATGCCTGGTATGAGTTTTAAGCCACTGAGTCCAGTACTTGAACTGTGGTCGACTACGTGGGAGTCCAGCAACCTAACCATTACACTATCTGCTGGTTCCTGCAATTCATTTTTCTATTTTTGTCCTTCCCGTGAGAGGGCAAGGTCCTGGAAGTCACAGACTATGTGTCTGTCATTAGAATGTACAGTAGACGTGAGCTGAATAAAAGCCACGTTTAATGCATGAAGAAAGATGATGTGATTCATTTTATTCAAAATACATGGGTATTTCCAGAAAAAAAATTATGGTTAATATTTTACTGATTTATTTGCTCCATTGTGCATTTAACTGTTCTTAAAAATTAAATTTGTACGTGTGGGATGGACAGTCTGTGACATTAGAATTAGCAACTCTACTCACTTCATTGGCCTGTTTCTGCAGTTTTCTATCCACATTCTGATGAAGGCATCTTTGAAGTAAAGCGATTGAGTAGTGAGCAGTGGGTTGAGATTGGGGCTCTGCGGCTTGGAGCAGAAAAACGATTCCAGCTGTGTGGTATGAGGGTGCAGACTAGTGGACAATTTGATCAAATGGACAAAGAATAGAAAAAAATATATAATGGGGACCAGCAGTTAGCATAATGACTATGTCGCTGGACTCCCACGTAGTCGACCGCAGTTCGAGTCCTGGACCCGGTGGCTTAAACTCACGCCGGGTGCGTGTGCGTGTGTGCCCAAGATCCCGAGAGGAGAACGGAGGAGAAGGGATTGTGGCGTGGCCATCCCCTCTGGGGGGTGATTTCTCGCTTTCTATCTCTCTGTCTGTCTCTGTCTGTCTGGCGAGCGCACGCGCCCTATAGCAAAAACCTCTCAAAAAAAAAAAAAAAGAAAAAAATGTATAATGAAGATGAGGTTCAATGTTTTTAAATTTTCACCATTATTCTCACTTGGAAATAAAAACACATATAAGCTAAAGTGAAGGAAGGGCACAGGGTTTGGGGATAAAGTGTATTTCTGGCACTGACATCACTGTGAGGTCAAAAGGATTTTTGAAATGGCGAGGTGTGTTGGCCGGCTGGTGGCCTGGTGACCGTGACAGCTGCATCCACCTACCGACCGAGCACTTCGCCTCTCCACGTCCTGAGGGCGGGAGAAGCCGAGAATAAGGGTGTGACTGTACCCTGTGAGGGTACTTCCCACTTTCTCCCCCTTCTCTGTCTCTTAATCTCTCTCTGTCTCTCTGGCAAGCATATGCACCCTCTAGAAAAAAAAATTTTTTAAAGCAGATGTGTGCATGTGTGTGTGTGTGTGTGTGTGTGTGTGCCTCACTAGAAATCCATCCAGGATTTTATTATGCTATGAGGAGAAAACTACCTGTTAGGTGTTGTAGATGGTAACTATTTTAAAGCCAGAATGCAGAGCAAAAGCTCCAACACTAACCCTCACTACAACCTCAGTCCCAGCCTCGGACGCACCACCGCCTTGGCTGAAATGCAGGGCGGTGGGCCAGTGCCTGACAGACCGGTCTGAGAGGCTACTGAGGCACAGCTGGCCCTCGGCGGCCTCCCAGGGCGGGTGCCGACCACCCCCTTGGCCTGACAGCCAGTGAGCCTGGATTCAGATCCGAGGGCTCTAACTGTGTGGCAAGAAGCGAAGCCTTTGTTTCCCCAGTAGGAAGTGCAGGGAAACTGGTACGGACCTCACGGGACAGCTAGGAGGCCTGCCGGCCGCGATGGCCCTGCAGCGCTTAGCGTGGAGCCTGAATGCAGACACGCGTCCACAGTGCGGCATTCCCCTCTCACACGCTGCCCTCTCTCCGGCTAGAAGGCGGCCGGAGGGACCCACACCACGCCAACCAAACTGAACCTGAGCTCAAGTAGCCAGAGCAGATGTGGCCCTGTGGGAATAGACGAGGGAGAAATTCATTTTGTCCAGAAGGAACTGTTGTGTCACAATGGAATTCCATGAGACCCCAGCGAAGGGAAGCAGTAGGAAGACCTTCGGGGACAGAACTGGTTACATCCAGAGAGAATAAACTCTATGCCTTTGAGGACGATACTTTTGGGGTATGTGCGTGTGTGTGTGTGTGTGTGTGTGTGTGTGTGTGATTGTCAGAGGGCACATGCATTCATGTACCAGAGAGATAGAGAGAAAGAAGAGACAGCACCCCAACTGGGCGAGGTCTGCAAATACTCCTCTGTTTCTACATCCCATTGGGACTCTGAGCATGCACAGATACCCAGAGTGTTTTCAAGCCTCAGGGGCCAGGATCTGAATTGCGGTTGGCCTTGTGGGATGCGGCTTTCTTAACCTCTAGACTACGGGGCTGGCCCTGTGTGTTTTGACATTAGCCAAAACACTTGATTTTCCCTAATGCGTAAGTACAGTCCAGCATTAATGAGAAGCATGACTCATTGCTCTTTACTAGTGTGCATACACACAGAGGTGTCTTTTTAAAATGTGATTAGAATTAAGAGGCACTAGGGTGTACTCTCGAGGTGAGAGTGAGCTGGCTTCTTAGCGCATGTGGTGTTGGAGCAGCACCCCTCCCCCACAGTCTTCAGCCTCCCATCAATAGAAGGAAAAGCATCACTCGCAATGCGAGTTTCATTGGCGTGTCATACACGTTTGCATGAATCCTGGATGGAGGTGTAGACTGTCAAGAACTCAGACCAGCAGTTTTCACGCTCTTGTTTTTTAAAAAATTATGAACTGTTTTCCTTCCATTCCCCTGAGACTACCTTTTCTGGGGGCTGGCACATGGTTTGGTAGTTAAGGCACTGGACTCCCACGTGGTTGACTGCAGTTTGAGTCCTGGACCTGGCAGCTTGCTTTCTCACTTTCCCTCTCTCTTTCTCTCTGTATCTCTCTGGTCAAATTAATTAATAATAATAAGTAAAATTAAATGAATGATTATTAAAAAAATAAAAAGAGTACTCTTTCTGAATGAACTCTTCTGTGAAATCCCAGTAAGCAAAGCACCTACAGTCAGGGTTTTTGGTGACTCTTGCATGGGCACAGTGAGTCAGCAGCATCCTTTATCTTCCTCCCGCACCCAACCTGAAGCAGCAGTCATCCTCAACTGCAAGCTTGGCGCTCCTTGGAGCAGGTGTGAGGGCATGCTGTACCGTTATTATAGGGGAAAGGAAAGGAAACACAACTTTTTTTTTAATGTCAAAGGGTGTAGCTATGCACGTGAGAGACAGAGAGAGAAACAAATACACACAGAAAAAGTGCCCCCCCCCCAATAGGACCCAGTAATACTACAATTCTTTTTCTTTCAATTCTCTAACCCATCAGGATCCTTGTCAGGTGCATGCACCTGCATGCTTTTCAATCCAATGAGGTTGGAACTCAAACCCTCGTAGACTATGGGTTTGAGCCATGGGATCTGGCTTCCTCTGATCAGTACTTAACTGCCACATTATGGAACTGGCCTACTTTTTGTTTTGCTTTGTTTTAATTTTGCTATAGGACATATGTGTTCACCAGAAAAAGACAGAGAGAGGGAGAGGGGAGAAAGTGAGAAAGCATTCCCCAGGAGGAATGGCCATACCTCCATCCCTTCTCATCCATTCTCCTATTGGGGCTCTGGGCATGCACACACGTATACCTGGCCTGACTTACAAGCCTCCAGGTCTGAGGCCCCAACCACACAGTTGGCATATGGGATCTAGCCACTTCGAACACCAAGCTCCCAGCGGGTCAGCCCTAGCTTTTTTAAACAAGAAACTTATTTTGTAAGTAGTGTGCTAAACTGGCCCATAATGAAAGCTGATTTTTAAATTTTCAGGAATTTCATGAGCTGGTTGTTAAAAATACTATTACTAAAAATTAAATTTTCTATGGTTTAGACTTAAATAAAATAAGTTACACTGACAACAAAGTTACAAAGGTAATAAATACCAAACGTGCCACTTACTGATTATTTTACTGCCATCTGTGCTTTTGCAGTTTTGATATCTATTATTTCTGTCCTGTGAAAATACTATACAACCATGGCAGTTCTCTTCCCATACTGCATGGTCTACTGCCATCATGTTGACAGTTTGAAATATTTACACTATGGAAATTGGCAGACACTGCAGTTAGAGCGTCTCCATCCTTCCCAGCTAATCGTTAAGTATTTGTCAACACAATTCTGCTTTGCCCAGGTGCACCAGAGCTTCTCCACTCTCTCTGTCAGTGTGATCAATGACAGTCTTCCAGTTCTTTCAGTTGTCACAGTGATTGTGAATTTGGGGATGTGGTGGTAGGGGGTGGGGATACAACTAGTTATGCAATGTTTGTTCTTATCTCTCTTTTCCCAGTAGCTGGTACAGTTGCTATTACCAAATGTTTCGGAACTCAACTGCTTTCAACTGACCACTTCGACGCCATCCTTTTTGTGGACAAGATCCCTCTGACTTGTCCTCCCACTGCTGGGAAGAGCTTGCTCTCCTTCCGCATTATGGTAGTTCTAGGGTCGGGCTAAACAAAATTATCCGGGAACTTATGAAAATGCGGATCCCCAGGTGCCACCATCTACCTACTAAGTCGGGATTCTTGAGGGATGAGCCTCCAAAGGGGATGCTGATGGTCATCTTATGTGCCTGCCTGGACCCCGTGCACCCTCGCTTCTCAGCCTTGAACATCTTGTCAGCAGGGCTGCTGCAGCCTGGCCACATTGCGAGACACCTTTGGTTTTCATGTTTGGCTTAAATTCTGATCCTGTGAAATTTGGTAATCAGAGGCTGCTCTTTGCCCTGTTGGCCTGTTCCTTATGCCAGGGCCTGATCCCCATCTCAGTTCTGTCAGAGCCGAGACTCCCACCTGAGGAGATGGCTCTGGGGAGGGCAGGGAGACTAAGAGAGGAGCTGGGTGTTCTGTGTTTCAGTTCATTTCAGCTGCTGCGCCATCCTGATGCAACTTGGTTTCCACTTTTCTGAACTGCAGTTACAGTTAGCCATCCCCGGGGCTGTCAGGAGGGCTGTTTCTGCTGCACATCGAGGTTAGTTCTGTGGTAGAGATCTGCATTGTGCTCTGCATGGAACACCCCCTCCAGGTCTTTGCATGGCTAGGTTCTTTCATCATTTGAGTCAATGACAAAATGGCCAAGTATTACCTAAGAAAGGTTTTCCCTGACCGTTGAAAGCTGCCTCCCCTTTCAGCACACCTCCCTTCACCCTTCTCCTCTTCCTGTTCTAGCTTTTTACCTTGGACTATTTTCATGCTAGCCTGACCACTATCTGAAATTCTCCTTCCTGTCTTGTTTTCTTCCTCTTCTTTTTTTAAAAAGAGATTTTTGCTATAGACGTGTGTGCTCACTGGAGAGACAGAGAGACAGAGAGTGAGAAGTCATCCCCCCCACCCCCGAGGGGGCATTGGCCACACTGCAGTCCCTCCTCCATTCTCCTCTTGGGATTCTGGGCATGTATGCACACATGCCTGGCATGTTTCAAGAACCAGGTCTGGGACTCAAACCCTGGTCGGCCATGTCGGAGTCTAGCACCTTAACCACTATACCACCTCCTGGCTTCACACATGCATTATTAACTAAAACTTATACTTTATTAAGATTTGCTTAGTTTCCCCCTAATGTTCTGAACTTTTCTATTCCAAGGATCTCATCCAGGATATCACATTATATTTTTTTATTTTTTTATTTTTTGGAGAGGTTTTTTGCTATAGGGCGCGTGCGCTCGCCAGACAGAGAGAGACATAGAGACAGAAAGCGAGAAATCACCCCCCAGAGGGGATGGTCACTCTCCAATCCCTTCTCCTCCATTCTCCTCTCGGGATCTTGGGCATGCACGCACACATGCCCGGCGTGAGTTTTAAGCCACTGGGTCCGGGACGCGAACCGCGGTCGACTACGTGGGAGTCCAGCAACATAGCCATTACGCTAACTGCTGGTTCCCCTCACATTACATTTTTTTTTTTTTTCTTTTTGTTTTTTTTTTTTTTTTGAGAGGTTTTTGCTATAGGGCGCGTGCGCTCGCCAGACAGACAGAGAGAGACAGAGAGACAGAAAGCAGGAAATCACCCCCCCAGGGGGGATGGCCACGCTGCAATCCCTTCTCCCCCATTCTCCTCTTGGGATCTTGGGCACGCACGCACACGCGCCCGGCGTGAGTTTAAGCCACCGGGTCCGGGATTCGAACCGCGGTCGACTACGTGGGAGTCCAGCGACATAGCCATTACGCTAACTGCTGGTCCCTCACATTACATTTTTAATAGTCATTTCCTTGGGCTTTTCACGGCTATCATGATTTTTACGACTTTCCTTGTTATTGATGACCTTGACAGTTCTGAGAAGTACTGATTAGGTATTTTGTAAACTGTCCTGTCACTTGGAATATTAATGATACTTTTCTCGTGATTAGACTAGAATTACAGGTTTGAGAACAAAGACTACAGAGGTAAAATACTGTTCTCATTACATATCACTTTGTGACATCATCATCTCACATCATGACATCACCACCTCACATCATGACATCATCATCTCACATCATGACATCACCACCTCACATCATGACATCATCATCTCACATCATGACATCACCACCTCATATCATGACAAAATCACCTCATATCATGGCATCATGACATCAGATTGTGACATCAACACTTCACATCATGACATCATCACTTCACATCATGACATCATTGCCTCACATCATCACCTCACATCACCACATCATCACCTCACATCATGACATCATCACCACATCATGACATCATCACCTCACATCATGACATTAAGTGTATACTGTGTCGTTTCCACTTGACTTATCGCCACTGAAGTTGACTTGATCACTTGGCTGAGTCAGTGTTTGTAAGGTTTCTCCACTACAAAGTTACTCTCTCCCCCACATTGTGCTCTTCGGAAGGGAGCCATGACGTGTACCCTCATTTTTGGCGTGGAGAGTTTTGTTCCACCACCTGGAGAGGGCAGAAGCTACATAAGCTCCAGCTGACCCGTGAACAGCACAAGCTTAATCACACAGGTCCGCTTACAGGCATATTTTTTCTTGTTGTTTTTTAATTTGCCAGAGGGCACATGTACTCACTTAAGAGAGAGACAGAGACAGAGAGGGAAGGTGAGAAGCCCCTAACCCCCATGGAGGATGCTCATGCCACATCCTTTCTCCTCCCTTTCTCTCTCCTTTTTCATTGTCATAAAAAAATAAAATAAACTTTAAACATATGCATTTAGGGGGAATCAGCAGGTGGCATGGTGGTTAAGGCGCCGGACACTCTCACATGGCCAATCATGGTTTGAGTCCTGGACCTGGTGTCTTGCTTTCTCACTTTCCCTCTCTCTCTGGTCAAATTAAAATAAGGGAATGAATAAATTAAAATTAAATAAATAATTCTTTTAAAAATATGCATTTAGGGGGACCAGCAGATGGTGTAATGGTTACAGTATTAGACTCCCATGTAGTAAACTATGGTTCGAGTCCTGGACCCAGCAACTTGAAATTCACACTGGACACGTATGCATGCAGTGCCCAAAATCCCAAGAGGAGAATGGAGGAGAAGGGATTGTGGTGTGGCCATCTCCTCTTGGGGATGATTTCTCACTTTTTGTCTCTTTGTCTCTCCAGCAGGTGCATGTGTCCTATAGCAAAAAAAAAAAAAAAAAAACCTCTTAAAAATGCGTTTAGGGGCCAGCAGGTGATGTGGCAGTTTAAGTCCCAGGTCAGTGACTTGAAAAACATGCTGGTCATGTGTGCATGAGTTCCCAAAACTCTGCGATCACGGCGTGGCCATCTCCTTGGGAGAAAGGAATGATTTTTCACTTTCTCTATCTCTCTGTCTCTCTCTCTCTCTTTTTTTTTTTTTTTTTTTTTTTTGAGAGGTTTTTGCTATAGGCTGCGTGTTCTCACCAGAAAGACAGAGAGAAATAGAGAGTCAGAAAGTGAGAAATCACCCCCCAGGGGGCATGGTCACACCACAATTCCTTCTCCTCCATTCTCCTCTTGGGATCTTGGGCACGCATGCACATGTACCCAGCATGAGTTTAAGCCCCTGGGTCTGGGACTTGAACCGAGGTGGACTACATGGGAGTCTAACGACATAGCCATTACGCCAACTGCTAGTCCCCTCTCTGTCTCTTTACAGTGAGTGCCTGTGGTCTATGGCAAGACAAAAAAAAAAAAAAGAATCCATAATATTGCCTAACACATTTTGGGACCAGCAGTTAGCGTAATGGCTATGTCGCTGGACTCCCACGTAGTCGACCGCAGTTCGAGTCCCGGACCCGGCGGCTTAAACTCACGCCGGGGCGCGTGTGCGTGCGTGCCCAAGATCCCGACAGGAGAATGGAGGAGAAGGGATTGCGGCATGGCCATCCCCTCTGGGGGGTGATTTCTCGCTTTCTATCTCTCTGTCTCTCTCTGTCTGTCTGGCGAGCGCACGCGCCCTATAGCAAAAACCTCTCCAAAAAAAAAAAAGAAAAAAAAAATATTGCCTAACACATTTTTAAAAAGAAAACTCTGGGAACATAATTTGCTTTTCTATAGTGAATCTTGTAAGAACTTTGAAGAACACAAATTAAGTGACTGATTATTATCCAGTTACTACAGGGTTTCCCCTTTCAGACAATAAAATTCCCTAAATAATCTTCTTGGCAAACTCAACTAATTCATCTTTTGAAATCGTAAGTCAAAAATGTTAATTGTACAATATGTCATTGAAAGATCATTTAAATGCGTTTTTTCTCCGCATAGGTATTTATGCATACGTTCAGATTGTCCAAACTCATTAGAAATTCGTGTGCGTGCCGAAAAGAACCCTAGTCTGGTGGTCAAGACAGCACGAGTCCCAGTTTTGGCTCTGCAGCTCACTCACTGTGATCCTGGGCCATTTAGCTCTGGAAATCCCACCAGCACTGTTTCAGGTCCCGCCTCTGGAGTCTAAGCTGTGTTAACCTCAGTCCTGGTACTGCGCTCCAGAGATTCCAGTCCGGTGCGGGGTTCCCACACTCCACCATGCCCCAGAATCCCGGGGGAGCTCATCACAGCGGCAGTGCTGGGCCTCATACTGGAGTTTCTGCTTCAGTAGGTCTGGGCCGGCCAGAGAATTTGCATTTCTGACAAGTTCCCAGAGGCTGCTGATGCTGCTGGTTTGGGGACTACAGTGTGAGACCCACTGATCTGATGGCTTAGCTGACACAGCAGTGACCACAGTTCAAAGAGTAAATGCTGTGAAGTAAGAGCTAGTAAATGCAGTGGGAAACAGGATGTGGAGAAGTGGGGCGGAAGATGAGTGGACAGCTGGATTGCTGAGAAGCCCTAATGGAAGAGAGAGAGGTTGAGCCGGCTCCTGAAGAGCGGGTAAAGCCCGGGCAGGTAGGGCACCTCGGGGGCGACCATCGCCTGCAGGGAGAGAGTATAGAATGTATACCGGAGTTGGGGTTTAGTCTAGCAGAGGCGGAGGCTTGTGTGGTGGAAGGAATAACCAGGCACAGGTGCAACTGAGTATGAGAGTGAGCTGCAAAGTTCAACTACTGTGTTCTTGACTGGGGGCTTTGGCAGCCATGATCAGGGCCAGGCTTGAGAAGGCAGCCCTGACATTGTGACGGATGGCTTGGGAGGAAAGGAAGGAGGGTTTGAGGAGAGCCGGGTAGAATTGCTGTGCCAGCCTTGGATGCAGGGGTGGCCTGAAGAAGAGCATGCAGGAACAGGGATGCAGTGGGCTGACAGGACCACGGTCGAAGCCACAGACTTGGGAGCTGATGCTTTGGGAGCTGATTGGCTGCTGGGGATGAGAAGGAGGGTGGAGGTCTGAGCTGCTGGGAAGAGTGATATGGTGGCTGGATTCCTCAGGAGGAATAGGTTGGGTAAGAACATGAACGTTCTGGGGAGGGGTTTAGGAGAGACTGGACCCTATGCTCTTAAAGGTCTCTTTTTGTATGATTGTAACCAGTGGTTTGAGGGTTGTTGGCTGCTTAAAATATTATAGAAAATAGTGTAAGTGGGCCCTCACATATTTATTGATTGGTTGATCCATGTTAATAATTCACTTTGAAATATGTATATTGGCAAATAACGTTTTTGAGTTCTTCATTTTTCTCCTGGTCTTCTTAGTGTGTTGATTTATTCTTTTTTCCAGTTTTTAAAAGTTTATTTATTTATTTCTTCTATAAGTGAAAGAAATAGACGGAGACAGAGGGGAGGAGAGAGTTAGAGAGAAAGAGGGCCACAATCCATTCCAGCCTTCAGCCGGCCAGACATTGGGCAGGTGTGTGCCCAGCATGCTCAGAGATGTCTCTGTACTTGAACTGGGAACCTCCATGTGTGGGATTGCCTTGCAGAGTGTCGTGTGTTGTCACCGTTCCATTTTCTGGCCCCCTTCCTCCCTTTTATGTATTATGTATATCAATATTTGGGGGGGAGTGTTCTATGTATTAAGTTTAAATAAGTATAGTAGGTATTTTTTTTTCAGAAAGTGAGAAATCACCCCCCAGGGGGATGGCCATGCCACAATCCCTTCTCCTCCATTCTCTTCTCAGGGTCTTGGGCACACACACACACGTGGCCAGCATGAGTTTAAGCCACCGGGTCTGGGACTTGAACCGCGGTTGCCTGGGAGTCCAGCGACATTGCCAATATGCCAACTGCTGGTCCAATATTGTATGTATTTTTAAACCTCCCTTTGGCTGTTTCTCACATCAGCATAATCATGCCACGGATCAAGGTATTTGTGCACAATTCTGTCTTTCCCACTGGGCTGTACCCTTTGGATAAGGAATTTGTCTCCACGCTGTCGTTTTCCTCACCGCACTCGTCATAAATACGCACAAAAAGTGGCCAACAAATGTTTGAGGCATTGGATTGAATCACTGAGGAAAAGTAAGTCAATGACTGTTCTTTCGAGAGAGAAAACGTCCCAGACAATGCAGAGTAAGTTCTAAGTGAAGTGGAGTCCACGTGTCTTGGGAAACGTGTACTTCAGTAGACTCTCTGGACTGGAATATTCGTGGACACTCTAGGACGCAGGAGCAGAGCCCCCCGAAAGGAGGACAGTGTTCAGGTCTGTCCCACATTGGCTGTGGAAAGTCTTGGGCCAGGCCTTTCTCCTCGGGTCCTCTATTCCCCCCTTTGTAAGATCGAGGTTGTAGTAAATTACAGCTTTTTGTAACTCTCTGAACTTCCTGTTGGCAGAGTTCCCAGCAGAAGGAACAGCATGAACAAAGCATGGGAAAAGTCCGTGTGTTCCTGGTGACTGAGGGTGGCGTGCTGGGCCATAGAGCAGGAGAGGAGGCAGAGGCCTCGCCTCAGACGGCCGTTCTGCCAGGAAGAAGCTTGTACTGCTCGGTGGTGGCCAGCAGTTCTCGAGCAGAGGCTGTGGCAGGTGGTATCACTGGGAATGCCATCTGGGAACAGGAGTGAAGACCAGGGAGGATCAGACAGCCAACATGGCAAAGCCAAGGCAAGGAGGCGTTACTGCTATGGGCAACAGGTTTCTAGAATCCAGGGGATCTTCTGAGACTTTATAAGATGCATATCAGCATGGTTCCTAGGGACCAAAAGGAAGACACTTTTATTCCTGTTTCTCATCTCCCACTGATTAAAGGCAGCCCCACTTCCGGGTTGCACCGAATGACTGCGAGGGGTTCCCATGGGTGACACACCCCCACGTGGAGTTTGGAGCACCCGTCAGGTGCACTGGTGTGAGCCTGGTGGGATTCTTCATGGAACCGGCTGCCATGGCAACGGTGGGAATGAGAGATGAGTTGGAGAGGATTTGAAGCAGTGCATCGAGGCCAGTGCAGGGAGCTCCTGGGATATTTTTAAAGAAAGGAGCATGGGGCAGAGTTACACAAGTTCTGGGTAATATTCAACAACCCGCTCTCCAGAACAGTAAGCGCTGTGTGCATGCCTGCATATGTCCATCCACATTTTACTGATAGAAAGGATCCATGGCACACGACTTCCAAATAATAAAATACACATTTCTCCTTATCAGAGAGCCTACATAGCTCATTGATTCTGACAGGTTTCTGTTGGTTTTTGCTGAACTCTCATATCCATGACTAGCCTGTGGTGACAATCGACACGAGAAGGCAGTTGATGTTTTTCTCTTGCACTTTTGAAGGAAACTAAACAAAAGCAGCAAAGGCGTACGCAGGATTTCTCTTGCACGTTAAGCATCTTCTCCACGAAGCAGAGAGTATTTTTTGAATATGAGAAGAGTATTTCCTTGAATTCGTTTGTCCACAGTGGAACTATTCCAAGCACCACCCACTTTATTGACATTTTCTCCATCATGTCCTTAGGCCTAGACCATCAAACCAAAATCGATAGGTGATTTATGGTGTTTGCCAGTTCCCAACCAAAAGCCCATTAATCATGGCCAGTTTCAGATGACGGGGAACTGGGAAGGGATGCGCAGAGGCACACGGCGCAGCATTTCCCACACAGATAAAGTACCGTAAGTCACCTCCAGAGCACGGGTATCGATCGAGTGCAGCCAAGCAGTAATGAAGGGATACGTTCTGAGTGTTTATTGCCTTTAGGCTTTATATCATTCATTTCATAGAAGGTAATTTTTACGAATGTCTATGTTTAGCCGCCAACTTGCAAAATGCCTGGAAATTGACCACTCAGCTGTTAGGAGCTGATATGAGTCAGGCCAGGACACCACTGGAGTCGTATTTTTAGAGGATCACTTTGGTGGCCGTCTTTAGTCACTTTTGCAGGGAGTGGTCCAGAGCAGGGACCATGTACCTCAAGCAGAGCTGTGGTGGGCGTAAAAAGTAGGAGACAGATTTTTAAAAATGCTTTCAAGGGACCAGCAGGTGGCGGGATGGTACATTGTTTGACTCCCATGTGACTAACCATGATTTGAGTCCTGGACGCATCGGCTTCAAACTCATGCTGGGCACATGTGCGTGTGTGTGCAAAATCCTGAAAGAAAAATGGAGGGAAAGGATTGCAGCATGGCCACCGCCCCTTGGGGGTGATGTCTTGTTTTCTGTCTCTCTGTCTCTGTCTCTCTGGTGAGCACACGTGGCCTATAGCAGAAATCTCTCTCTCAAAAAAAAAAAAAAAAAAAAAATGCCTCTAGACCCTGCCAATATGGCAGTTGAAAAGAAGTCAGGTTAAGAAAGACAGTGCGAATACTGCTGGTTTGTGCTCCCCTAGAGCTGGGAGGACTGTTAAGAAGAGTCTCCTCCAGGAGGTGTTCCTGGTGGGATCTTGGCAATATCTCACATGGATTTGCAGAGTCCTGCTCCTTGCTGTCTTCTGCTTGGGCTTCCTTGCTCATGGCCACGGCCCAAAGGGCTTTGTGGGTGAGGCGCCACTCCAGCCAAAGCTGGAGAATGGACTCTGTGGCAAGGAAGTTTTCCCAGGTTTGCACATGGGAGGGGGTTCTAGAAAGATACTAGAACCTGGTGTGTGTCCTGCAGAAATCTCTCTGGCTTTCTAGGAGCCTGAAGTTGCTGGGCTTGTTTTTTCCGTGACTCACACAGGCAAGGGGAAAGAGAACCTTCTCCACTTCTTCCCGCAGCTACTTGCAGGGGTGGCCTCTGCCAGTATGGGGCTGGGCAGGAAACAGTCCCTCTTCCCTCTCTTGGTTTGTCCCCTGGAAGTTCACAGAGGCCTCTTTGTCTGAAGGCCCACCCCCTTCTCCCTTTGCAGATCAGCTGGTGCAAATGAATACCTGAAAGCTAGGAGCCCTCCAATCTGTCTGTGCTCTCAGAATATATGCCCCCACTCACCAACACCAAGTGTCTGCACTCCGGCAGAAACCGAGACTGGACGGAATGCAGGCATGGAGAACAGCCATGGATACTAGAGACAGTGCGGGAGGAGAGTGGGAAGTGCTGGAGGCTCCGAGGGAGGGAATCAAAGGGAAAAAAGAAAGAAGCAAAATTTAAGGGACACAAAAATGGAAAATTATCTGTTAATAATGTGCATGGAAATATCTTTGACTGGATATTCATGATGGGAAAATTCATTTGATTTGCTATAGTGCTATACAGTGAATGTAAAAAGTAATACTAATTTTAAAAAAAGAATATGAGATCTCATGTGGGGGCATGCAGCCCCGGTTACCTTTGTAGAAGTGAGGTAGGGTAGGCTAGGCAGAAGGATGGATGGATGCAGGCCCTGAAAAGACCAGTAACTGAGGCACGAAATATGTGTGGGGTGACTCTAAGTGGCTGGGTCTCTCTGCCAGGGTAAGGGATGAATTAGGATGTGTGTGGCAGGGGGGGTTGATGAAATGGGTTTGAACATGAGGGAACAGGTGCTGAGGGACAGCTCTATGAGTATCGGCCACTCGGTACAAGAGGAAGCCAAGGTGCCATTGCACATAGCAAAGCTGTGGGTGAAACTGGGAACGTCTGTGAGCCTCCCCCGCCCCACGAGAGGAGACTCAGTCAACAGGTACTCTTGACGGAGGGCAGAATCCCCAGGAACACCAGCGGGTACGGGGTGCTGCTGGGGCGGAGCCCAGACCTGGCAGGGAGGAGAGTCAGGGAACTCCAGGGAAGGAAGGAAGGGGCACCAGTGAAGGAGCCGAGGCCCGGCTGCGCTCGCGGGGAGCAGTGGCATTGTGTTTGCATGTCGTTCCCCGAGTTTATCTACCCAGCTTTGACCACAGTAACATCACCTCCCTTCTGCCCTCTGAAACGGGAGTCAGACTCTGCAGTCCCATGAACGCCCCGGGGGAAGGAAGTCACCTGACACTGGTACCAGGGCGTGACTTTGATCCCGCTTTTATAGTCAGTGTGGAGAGAAAACAAATTTACTTGACACTGAAGGGATGGGAAGGTCGGCTTCTTCCTGTTTGATGGTTCTGCTGTGTTTTCCATATTAATCACTCCGTGTTCCCCTTGGTCATGGGGCTGATTTTTTTTTCTCCCACGGTTGTCAGCTGCCTGGTGTGTCAGGCAGCTTCTCGCTGGGCTGTAGCGACAGACAGATCGGGCTGGCGAGTGACTCCCAGAGTGTGTCCCTGTGATGACCAAGTTCACAAACACCCAGAAATCCCAGTGTTACCGAACTGAATTAGAGGCGTTGAAGTGACCATGCAATTCGTATTCAGCAAAAGAATATATTATGCCCCGGATGTGTTCTAGGTTGTTTGGAAGAAATTGGATGACTCCAACATGAAAAGGCAGAGTCTATCTAAAGAAAGAGCAGAGTGGCTTGTCTGTAGCACAAATCTATTGAATAAGTGAATTCAGATACGACCACAAGCTTGCCATCTGAAGTTCTTCTCCGTGGGAATTAAAGTTCCTGGAGTGGTGAAGGCATCTACTGCAGATTGTGGAAACTATTATTTTTACACCCAAAGCACAGAAATGGAAAGAAGTAAAGACGGTCTTTTACTGTGGCTGTTTGTCTGCTCCGATCCTCTTAAACACATAACGTGTCCCAGTGGCTGCTCCTTATGATGCAGCAGCTTTGATGTAGCCTCTCCTGCTGAGGGGGTAGGGGAACTAGAGAGAATGGCCCTTCTCTGTTAGGAGTCAGGTTTCAGTACGAGAAACCCACGGATAGTGGCTCTATTTCTCCTGTGAAAGCAGTCCAGAAGTGGTCTCTCGGGTGCTGACACGGTAGCCCAGGAATCACCAGCCTCTCCACAGCTCTCTGATCTGCACCCCCAGGATGGGACCCTGGTCCTAGATGGCTGCGGGAGTTCCAGGTGGACGTTCCCCTTCCAGGCAGGGAAAGGGAGAAGCAGGGCCTGCCACTTCCATTCAAGGACCAGGCTCACAATCCCAGGGCTCCCACTCACCTTTTATACCCTGCCCCACAACCCACTTTGGAAAACACTGTCTGCTCTGTCTTCACAGAATGTCTTAATTCTGGCAACTTCTCACCATCATCTCCCAGCTGGGCTACTGACTGCAGTAGTCTCCTAAAAAGTCTGCTATTCTCAGCCCATTCTTTTTTTTTTCTTTTTTTAAAGAGAGACTTGCTATAGGGCACGTGTGCTCACTGGAGAGACAGAGAGACAGAAAGCAAGAAATCACCCCCCGGGGGAATGGCCATGCCAATGTTTTTTTCTCTTCCAGTCTCCTTTCAGAATTTTGGGCACACATGCACATGCACGTGGAGTGAGTTTTAAGCTACGGGGTCCAGGACTTGAACTACGGTTGTCTGTGTGGGAGTCCAGCCCTATAACCATTATGCCATCTGCTGGTCTCATCTGCCCATTCTTTATCTGCACGAGTTGAGCAATCTTTCAAAATGTCACAGCGTTTCACTTTCCTGATTAAAACTTTCAGGGCCTTTCCATTATATTTAGAAAACAAAACGAAGCAGAACAAACTCTAAGACAGTTTCCAGAGCCTTCTGGGGTCAGACCTCCGTTTCCTCTCTGACTTCATCCTCCTCTGTTGCCTTTGCCCCCTCACATGGCCGATTACACTGAGCTTTTTTTTGCCCTTGTCCATGGTTAGTTTGTTTTGGCCTGAGGGCCTTTGTAGTTTCTGTTTCTTTTGCTTAGAAAGTTCTTCCAGATAATTTACCTGGCCTGTTATCTCACTTCAGGTCTTTGCCTAAGTATAATCTCCCCATAGAGCTATCTCTGCACACCCTATCAGAGGAATGCACCACTCCCCTCCCGTCCCACCTCATTACTCTCCAGTCCCTCACCCTGTTTTGGTTTCCTTCAAGGCACTTAGCAGTATCTGGTTTTGTATTTATTTATTTAAATTGTAGATTGTCTGCCTCCCCTAATAGAAAAGAACTTCCCTGAGGAGGGGAGCTTTACATCATTAATGCTGATCATGCCTGCCACACAGTCCAGGTGGAAGGGACCACCTTGGGCAGGGTAGCTTTTTTGACCTCATTTTCATGTTCTGAGAAATGTGGAAAATAATAGCATCAATCTTATAGCCCATTAATACATGTTAAATAAGATACATAGTGGTGTGGTGGTTAATGTGCTGAACTCCCACATAGCTGACTACAGTTTGAGTCCTGGACCTGGCGGCTTGCTTTCTCACTTTCCCTCTCTCTGTCTCTTTCTCTGGGTCTCTCTCTAGGGAGCACATGTACCCTGTAGCAAATGAAAACACAACAATAATAATGATAAATACAATTAAATAAGTAATTCTTTAACAAAGACATGGGATGTAATAAGATGTGACAATAGTATTGGCTGTGTTTATTAAGTGATGTAACTCATTTCATAAAAATCGACAAATATATGTGCACGATAAGTAAAGTGACGTTTCTCTCGTATATGCTATTGACAGTGGTTAATTTTAGAGGTATAACTAGTGACCCATCGTTATTGATAACCATCAGAGGTACAGGACTAGTACATGAAAAGTTAAATTCCAAAGTGTATTTAACTAAGCCGTGAAGACAACTGAGCACGTGCACACGGCATACTTAGTTTGCTAGTGACGATGGCTCTGGGGGTTGAGCCACTTGCAGAAATCAGGGTGGTCCAAGAAGGCCCTGTGAGGGATGTGGCTGTGAGTTGCCCCTGGAAACAGCAGGCAGGAGGAACAGTGCAACCGGGTGGGACAGTGGCACAGCCCAAAGGGGAGGAGGAAGCCAGTGGGTTTGGAAATGGAATAAGCCTGCTCAGCCAGAAGGAGCCATATGGGGAGGACGCAGTGTGAGAGCAGGGCAGACCGAGCACGCTGGAGCTGAACGAGGGCTGCAGGAGGAAGGACCTGCCGGGGCAACAGGGCGCTCTTCCTTCCTGGATGGGGCAGGCAAGGCAGGAAGTGCTCGGGTGCTGAGGAAAAGAAGGGGATGCTCCCGAGCTTGTAGCTGCAGGGTTTGGTCCTCTCCGCCCCTCGGTGCAGGTCCTGGGCATTAGCTTTGCCCCCTGGATGGTGCGGGGGCGTGTCCTGTCCAGAGACAGGCAGGAGCTGAGGACCCTGCTCTCCTTCCTGGTGCCCAGAACCCATTTTCAACTTTCTTTTTGCTTACACGAATTCTCACTCTACTTTTTTGGGTGACTATGACCAGAAGGCAAAGGACAATTTCCACGGTGGTACCTAATTTTAAAAGAACAAAAGAAAAGAATAGAAAAACTTAGAAATTGAAAGCAAACCAAAGAACCTAACCATTTATGTTTCAACATGTGTCTTAAGAAACACTCAGCTTGTTTTTCAGCAGAGCGCGTTGTGTCAGGTGAGTCAGAGTGTGAAGGACAGCCTCGTCGTGTGGGAAGGCTCAAAGCCGTCTGTGAACTGATCACAGGTGATTAAACATGAAGGTTCTCCTGTCAACCTCGAGATAAAAGTGCCTTGAAATTACATAGTTTCGTGTAAAATTCCAATAACCTGAAAGGCTGCCAGCCGATGCACCAAAGTGTATGTTTGTTTTTTTTTTACTACCAAGTTATAAATGTTGTTATGTGTTTGAGGGTTAGAATAGATTTCAGAGCAATCATTAGTGATTAAGGAAATGATCTTGCAAAAAGTAAGAGAGGCAAAATCAAACAAATAGCAGCCATGACAGATGTCACAGAACAGGGCGCGGTTGTGAAGACAGTAAGTGCCATTGTCATGGTCACACCCCTGGCCACATCACGGATTACATAATGAATGCCAGTTGGTGGGCACAGTGAGGGAGGACAGAGGGCCCATTGGTTCAGCACTTCCATTTCTGTTCAAGCTAATTGCTTAAGTAAAGGCTTCTGTTTGGGTTCTAGCAGTGGAAAATGAAACAGTTGAAATGTTGTAAATTTTGTCATTTACCCTGGATCACCAATCTGAACTAAGTGAAAGAGTTTTGAGCAAAGAAACAAATTAAGCCATTCAGTGATGCCTGTAAATGCCGAGAAGCCCGAAGAGGAGCGCTCCTCAGCCGTGTGGCTCTGGCCCCGCTGCGCCCTCCTCTCCAATCAGGTGCTGGCTGGTGTGGCGGGAGCTGGGCGCTCCATCACACTGTTCTGTGTGCATGACCGCGGCTCCATCAAGTGGGGTGACAGATGCTACCATCTGCCCCATGACTGGCTTAGTACTAGGGCCCGGAGTGGTGTCTACTTAGACAGTAGCTTCTGCTGATTCAAGGCAGGTTCGGGCTGCTTGCTGACACTGGGGTGGTCTCAGAGGGTAATAGTTTTGCACATATCTATTTGCACAATGGCGGGGCTACTATTTAATGTTAGGGCGTGGAGTCAGGTGATGGAAAGAGGCAGAGTTAGCAGTCTTGGGTTTTGAATCCTGGATATAAATGCTGGCTCCATCTTGTACTGGCAAACCCCTTTTCCAAATGCCATATATATACATTATTATTATTATTATTATTATTATTGTAATTTTAGCCAGAAGGTGTATGCATTCATGAGAGAAAGAAGCACCTACCCAATAGAACATGGTCACATTGCAATACTTTTTTTTTTTTTTGCCATTTTCCTCCATCTGTCCATCCCTTCAGGATTTGGAGCACACGTGCTCACGTGCCCGGCCTGTTTGTTAAGCCACCGGCTTGGAACTCGGATTGCTGTCAGCCCTAAGGGGCCCGACCCCCTATACACTGTACTTAACCCTGTGCTACAAGGACAGCCCAAAAGTCTTTTTCTTTACGTTTTTTTTTCCCTCTTTTTCTGAGAATCAGAGATTGAGAGAGGTGACAATTTAGAGAGCAAGAAAGAAACAGCACCCCGTGGGGGTCCTCATGCCACGACCCGTGCCCAGCCTCAGCTCAGCTGGATCAGGTGTTCCTTACTTTTTTGTTTGTACCATGAGAACCTCTTTGATATTCTCATGAAGCTAATGAATACCATTACAGAATAATTTTACTGCACAAAATAAAATGCTTATGGTTACAATAAAGTATGCTGATATATAGTTATCAATATGCTAAGAAGTAAATATGGAATATGTATTAAAGCATTAGTAAATGCATTCATTTATTATGCATACACGTTATTTATTTATAGATGTTTGCTATAAGGCATATACACTGGCTGGAGGGCCAGTGAAGAGATAGAGAGAGGGAAAGAGAGAAATCAACCCTCCAGAGGCATGGTGACACCACCATCCCTTCTCCTCCATTCACCCCTCAAGATCTGGGGCACTCATACACACGCAGTGGGTTCTTCGAACCTCTGGGTCAGGACTAACAGTGGAGCTGGCCGTGTGGGATCCAGCACCTTACCCACCGCACCACCTGCTGGCCAGATACAACCCTTTATTAACACACATAATAAATGTCCCTCTGTTAATGAATTACATTCTAAGGCCTAGTGGCAGGCCTATTAACAACTGTAATTTTGATACAGTAATGAGTGGAGATGCTACTTTGAGATACATTTGCAGTAAGTGTCATGTGACAGTAAGATATGGTCAGTTTCTATTAGTGACAAGTTACAGAGAGAGACAGTGAGAGGGAAGGCGAGAAATCACTTCTTGGAGGATGACCATGCTGCAGTCTCTTTTCTTCCATTCTCCTCTCAGGATTTTGAGCATGCGTGTACACGTGCTGGTATGATTTTCAAGTTGCCAAGTTTGGGACTCTAACCATGGCCAGCCATGTGAGAATCTAGTGCCTTAACCACCATAGCATCTGCTGGCCCTACGTATGGTTAATTTCCCTGTAGATTGTCACTTCCATTTGTAATGGAAGGAAGTGCTAAATTTTAGTTAGAGGTTAGTAAAAACACAAATGTTTCTGCCAACCTTCTGAATTGTACCTGAGATCCTTTGACCCCTTTGCCTTCAAACGTCACGCTTTCCCTCTATACTGTGTGTTTGCAGGGGCGAGCTCTGCACCCTGCAGCTCTTACTGCATCTGCCCCTCTGCGTGCTGGCTGCTGGACAACTAGGCAGAGGACTGGGGTGTCAGGGCGCCCCCTCTGGCTGGCTCACGGGACCTTAGACCCAGAGCCCCAAACAAACTGGTTGGCTCCGCCACTCCACCTCTTCTTCTTCGCCCTCAGCTGCTTCCCCTAGCTCTGCAAAGGGCATCAATGCCCGGCACAAGGCCCTGGCCCCAAACCTGGCTTACAAGGCATAGCCAGGTGTGCTGCAGGAGCACTGCACAGCCTCCCCGAGAAAGCCATGCAAGCGCAAAACCACACGTTAAAGCTCTGGGCTGTTGTTCCGGTACCCGCGATGTCTTCTGCATTTCTACTCACCTGGTCTCTCTCGCTTTTCTTTTCAACATCCAAGTCTGATCACTTTCTGGTTTAAAATCCTTTGGTGATGCATCTTTGAATCCATTATGTGACTTTTTTTTTTTAGAGAGAGATATTTTTGTTATAGAATGCGTGTACTCTCTAGAGAGACAGAGAGAGACAGAGAGATAGAGACAGACAGAAAGCGAGAAATCACCTCCCGGGGAAATAGCCACGCCACGATCCCTTTCCTCCATTCTCCTCTCGGGATCTTGGGCACGCACGCACACGCACCCCTCCTGAGTTTTAAGCCACTGGGTTCAGGACTTGAACTGTGGTCGACTACATGGGAGTCCAGCGATGTAACCATGGTGACATCTGCCGGTCCCTCCGTGACGTGACTTTAGAGGGCTCCTGTCTTTCTGGACATGTTTTCTCCAGCTGGTCCCCCTTCCTCACCAAGCTCCGCACAAGCAGTCCCCCTGAGGGCCTCTCCCACTGCCAGCTGTACCTTGGCGGGTGGAGCAGGTGCCTCTGGCCGGGACCCTGACCCCCTGCATGGCCGTCCCGTCTCCATTCTGTGGCTGACTTTGGGAAAGCCTTTGTGAAGGATGTTCACGGTGCAGTTTTTGTCCATTTATCTCACTCCTCACCCTGCCACCTTTGTATCCACTGGAACTGGGCAGGGGTTTACGAGTGATGTGCACCTGAGAGGATGGGGTTAGAGTCCATGGTTAGGAGCACTGACTTGGGTTCTAATCCCAGTCCCACTGCTAGCTGTGCGTTCTTGGTAAGAGTCTTACCCTTTGGGTGCCTGAATTTTCTCATCTGTAAAATTGGTATAATGCGAAGTTACTTTAAAAATCAGTAGAAAAATTGAATTAAAGTGTAAGTTTATTTTGGATTAAAATTTTTTTTGAGATCCACTGTGCATTTTATAATGCACAGTTCCATGAACTTTTAGAAGTAATAATATTTAAATGAACTGATACTTGTAAAGCACTTTAGAATAATGAATAAGAACTTAAATAATAGCTATCAATATTCATTTCCATTTCAATAGAGTGGTTGGATTTATTTAAAAGTCACATATTGGGGCCAGCAAGTGACATGGTTTTAAGGTGCTGGAATCCACATGGCTGACTGTGATTCGAGTCCCTGACCTGGAGGCTTGCTTTCTCACTTTCCCTCTCTCTGTGTGTGTCTCTCTGGTGAGTGGACATACCCTATAGCAAATTTAAAAAAATATTTAATTAAAGAATTAAAGAATTTCAAGTCACATATTTCTACTGTACTTTTATTTTTTGTTGGGGTTTTGTAAATGAATGTTGTGTAACTAACTTAGGGTTCAATATTTAACTGTTCTTCATTTCTATTAAGGTTATTAAAATTAGATACTAATTTTATTAAAATTAACTCATGTCAGAGAAAGTGAAAATTTTTTTACCAAGAGATAAAAGAAATCCTGGACATATAGGCTTTTAACAGAATGATGGAGATACAGTCCCACCAGTAGTTCAGCTGTGTGGGAGTTCACCCGTATTTTTCTGTGTTTGAGGTCCCCTTGACCTTGTGAGAATGCTTCTTTCAGCTCTGCAGGCAAAGGCGGGGTCCCCATCATTTATCCTAGGATTTCCTTGGAAATGCACGTTGTCATACTGTTTGCAAATCAGATCCACAGGAGAGACAGGGTTTTGAATGGAATTACTTTGTTCTCATGCATGTGCATTTTCATATACTTTAGAAATTCTGTTCTTGAGGGGGAATAAAGAATAGATCCTTAACCACACGTTGCATGTTAACATACTCCTATCACTAATTCTTTGTTTGTTTGTTTTGTTTTTGAGGTTTTATTTATTTATTTATTTTTAGATTATTTAATTTACATCTAGTCATGATACATCTTTATAGCATAGGACATTGGTTCTCAAAGCATAAATACATTGGATGTCAAGCACTAATTCTCATAACGGAGTCAAAGAGCATCCCCCCCTCAGGCTCGTAGACTATTCCAGGCGTCTCTCGGATTTGCCAGCAGGTGGGGCACAGGCTCCTAAGTCGGCAGCCACAGGCCTGCAGGCACGTTTTCTTCCGTGGAGGTGACAGCGACTCCCTCACTCTGCAGTGACTCCATGTCACACTGGTGAACCTTGATCGGGAATGGGCAGGGCTGGTATTAGACCCAAAATAGCTCCAGGATTTTCCTAGTTGATCTTGTTGAGCTAATATGCTAGTGATTACGTTTCATAGGTTTTGAATAAGTTGAATTTTAACAGAAATACATGTAAATCTACTTGGCAACAAATGAATCACATTTTTCTTGTCTATTTGTCTCATGATATGGTTTAAAAGAAACAATATGGTTAGGAAATCTTGAGCATTATGTTTAAAATTGATCTTATTTAAATAAAATAGAAATCATGGAAACCAGCCATTAGGTTAAAGCAGCTCTGGGAGTTGACAACGAGGGAGAAGTGAGTGCGCAGTGAGTATGTGAGAGAGGGCAAGCGTGATCGCTGCTCTTTCTTATGGAATGTGCCAGAACGTGGTCGACCGTTTTACAATGGAACTGCCTTAAACAAATTATCAATTGCATTTTTCCAAAATGAAACATAAATTTAAGTTTTTTTTTTTTTAGTTTGAAACAACCATGAGCGAAATTGTCTTCCATTTTAAACGTTCCACTTTAAAAGAATTTTGTTACCTTTTAAATGTACCTTAAGTGTAGGTGGTGAACCTGAATAAAGTGATTTTTAAATTTTTTTTTTGGAGAGGTTTTTCGCTATAGGGCGCATGCGTTCGCCAGAGAGACAGAGAGAGACATAGAGACAGAAAGCGAGAAATCACCCCCTGGGGGGGATGGTCACGCCGCAATCCCTTCTCCTCCATTCTCCTCTCGGGATCTTGGGCACGCACGCACACGCACCCGGCGTGAGTTTAAGCCACCAGGTCCAGTATGCGAACCACGGTCGACTACATGGGAGTTCAGCGACATAGCCATTACGCTAAGTGCTAGTTCCCATGAATAAAGTGATTTTAACTTAGAGACACCAGAGTCCAGGCAGTGTTGGTAATGCTATTGGACCAACATGGGAAAGGTCTTGGGTTCTCATACCAGGACCTTCCTGAGCGTGGCAGGTGTGTGTGTGTGTGTGTGTGTGTGTGTATGTATGCGCGTGTGTGTGCATGCGTGTGTCTGTGATCCAGGCTGGCTGAGACCGGGGTGGAGCTCTGTATGAAGACCCTCTTGGGCGTGCTATCACTCTCAAATAAATAAACTTAAAAAAAGAAAGTTTCACAGGGCCGGCAGGTGGTGTGGAGGTTAAGGTACTGGATCTCACATAGCTGATTTTGCAGTTTGAGTACTGGGCCCTGTGCTTTGAAAACCATGCTGGGCATGTGTGCATGCCCACCCAAAATTCCAAGAGGAGAATGGGGAAGGGATTGTGGTCTGGCCATCCCTCCTGGGGGTGTGTGTGTGATTTCTTAACTGTCTCTCTCTCTCTCTCTCTGTTCAGCAAGCACACATGCCATATGGGAAAAAAAAAATTCACAGACATCAAGTAAGGATCAGAAGTTAGGGACCAGCAGATGGCATAATGGTTATGTGACTGGACTCCCACATGGCCGACGGCAGTTTGATTACTGAATTTGGTGGCTTGGAAATCACACCGGGCACGTGTGTGTGTGTGTGTGTGTGTGTGTGTCTAACAGAGGAGAAGAGATTGCCGTATGGCCACTCCCCCACCCAGGGGCTGATTTCTCGCTTTCCCTCTCACTGTGTCTGTCTCTCTCTCTCTGGGGAGTGCTCCGACACTAAGGCAGAAACCTCTCAAAAAAAAAAAAAAAAAAAAAAAAAAAAAAAAGAATCAGACTTAGAAAGTTCTTTGATACGTTTTCCTCCTGAGCCTTTATTAATTTTTAGACCTTAGTGATGATGAGGCTTAAGGGTTATTAACACTCTCCAAAAATTTGGAAAACAGTGATGGGTGAGTTTGACACTTAAGCAACGAGAAATTACAACGCTGTGCGTTCCATAACCACCGCCCAGTCTGCACAGCAATGTGACAGTCATTTCAGGTAGGGCAGACCGAGACTGTAGCCCCCTTGTTTAAAATGAAGCAACCACTTTCCAGCGTCCGGGGCAGAGAAGGGAGGGCGAGCTCTCTTGAGTGTCTGTTACCGTTTTCTTGGACGCTGAAGGCTCAGCGCACTCTGTACTCGGGTTTTATTTCTCACGGCCGCCCGGGGTCTACTTAGCATACGGGGCGTGGCTTCAATGCACACGGGGCGTGGTTTCAGTTCATGGCCGAAGCCTATAGGCTAGGGTGCTCCGTGGGCTGGGCGAGGACCTCGCTGCCTTTGCCGAGGCTGCCAAAGCGGGCGGGCACAGGACGGCTTTCTCTGCTCCTGTGCATTCTCAGGATAGTCCACTTTTTTCCCTACGCGGCTATCAGCTGCTTTGGAGATCAGTTTTCGAGTAAAGGATTGCTTCTTTAAAGTAATATGAAGCGACGACTTTCACAGGGGCACCAGGTTAGTAAGTCACGTTTTGAACTTTCTGCTGCGTGTGTCAGATTTGCTTTTTCTGAGCTCATGGGCTAGGGCAGAGTAGCAGTTGAGCTGTTGCCGTGTTCTTTCAGAAAATAAAGGGGGTCTGGATCCTACAGAAGTCTGGGGGATAATTTTCTCCTTATCATATGTGCAATGTCTGCGAATATTAAATGCAGGTGGAGGCCAAGACGACATGACAGATGAGAGTGTTGGATTTGTGGAGCGGAGGCTTGTTCTTGTTTGTAAGCATTTTCAGTTCCTTTTAGGAATTTCTTTGTACCCTCCCTTTAAACCTTCTAGGTGTTACTGTGATTTCATTCACAGCTGGTTTTACTTTTCTCAGACACGAAGCGGCCGTGCGTTGCGTGTGGTTGGTGGTATCGTTACTCACTGCGCGTGAACAGGCATTTCTGATGCAGTTTTCCCTTGGGCCTACTCCGGGAGAGTTGCAAAGAACCACAGTATCATTTTACTGATCTCTTTGAAGACTCTGGCACTTTCCTAAAAATGCCTCATAAAATACTGCATAACCATCAATTAGGGCAGAATATAGAGATACATTAAGCCGAAGTGAATGCTATCCTTAGTTGCTATTGTATTCTCAAGCGATTTCCCAGAGTCCAAGATTACCGTACTGAGACCCAAGTGTGATTAGTAAAATACGAACGTATTGTTAATAGTAATGAAGACATTAAGGCAATAAAATTAAGTTCCAAGAGGATATATTTTTTAATTTCATTAACAATCGAGAGAGCAATTTTACCTTTGTTAATTTGCTGCCAAAGCAATTCACATGAACTTGTTTTATTTGATTAGTTCCATTTGAGGATGTTTTAAAGTTTCCAGGACTTTACAAAATATAACTTCTGCTTTTATGTTATTTGTAGTATGTGTTAGTTCAAGGTAATGTATATGTGTTTTAAAAATATGCTAATATGCTTCTATTATTGCTATTTTATTCTCCTTTCTTTTCCTTCACTGGAAAGGGCTCTGTTCTTTCATGTGGTCCTCTGTTTAAAAAATGAGAGAGAATGGAGACAGAAATAGGTATTTTACAAAAACTCTTCAAGGTGATATGCTAAACGTTAAGGATCCCATTTCCTGTCTGTGCTGAGGTTCAAGTTGTCAAGTATGGCTACATGCCTTTCCAGGATTTCAAAATTATACGATCTATCTCTAAGGCACAATAGTACAGCTGTATAATCACCCCTGCCTCTGCAGATATGTTCTTTAATAGCAAATCTGTTAGGTCATTTTAACTTACCAGAAAGTACAAAGATTGCTCTGACTTTGCTATGCTTTATAAATATGATAGTATTGCATGGATGTCCTATGTTATGACTATTAATTATTAAATGCTCTTAATTTAAATGTCAAAGGAAGCCTTTTGTTGACCTGTAGCTGCCTGATGTTTTTGAAGAAAAAAGCTAAAACATTTGAACTCATTTCTATCCTGTGTTTAATGAGTACACATACAAGCCTTAAAACACTCAGTGCAAGTCTCTGGGTCTTTGAGATCCCAATTCTCGTATTCCCAAGCACTCCATAGCATTTTCATCTAGAGTCAATGCCAAAGTAAAATATTACCATCTAGAAACAAAAATAAATTGTGGCAAGTATAGGGTAGGTGGGAAACTCCCTAAAAACCAGATTTTAGGGTTTTTCCCAAGACTGTACTCATTAAAATAGGTTTCCTCCAAATCCAGAGGAGGAGCAATTTGGGAGAAAGGCCATACAGTGTGGTGTTCCTGGGGTCCATTAGCTCAGCAAATCTTAGATGATTTCTCAGTCTGGGTTAGGAATACACGTAATTCTGGCTCTCATCTCGCCAGGCTGGTTTATTTTGTTACATTTTTGCTTTTATCTAACATCAAATAGAGATGAGCATTTTTCCATTTTAAACAGTCTGATCTTAAGTTGAACTGTGGGCTGATTAGTTTTCATCTAGCATGTCTTCATGTTGATTTTCAAAGTACTCTAGATGTCTCATGCATCTCTGTTTTCGAACCTAGGTGAGAACCCAGAAGCATGTGATGCCAATTTTCTTTCGAAATGCGTCTAAGTTTCAAAGGTGGCAGCAAATCCTTAGGCAAACTATTGCAACTAGAATTGGCCTACACCCGAAACTTGCAGAAAATGGAATGACAGTAGAAGATAAAGACTCTGAGGAAAGAAACGAATAGGAGTAACCGTGTTATTAGAGGTAGTTTTGCTGACTGCTGAAACTTAGTAGATTTTCATGAAGGGCCAGTTCTGTTCCTACCCCGAATCACTCCCAGTCCCAGCCAGTCTCTCTATCCACAGCACATGGTTAGGGAGGGGGAGGCTGCTCGCCCACAACTTATGGCTTTGTCAGGTTCATGCAGTGACCATGATGAACAGTGCCACCCTGCCTTTCTGTGCCTAACCCCTCTGGTTCTTGCTTTTAACCCTGCTCATCCACAGTGTTGATGTGGGGGCCAGCAGGTAGCATGGTGGTTGAGGCCCTGGGCTCCCACGTGACCAACTGCAGTTTGAGTCCCAGGCCCAGTGGCTTAGAACTCACACTAGGTGCATGTGCGTGTGTGCCCAAATCCCCAAGGGAAGAATGTAGAAGGAATTGCAGCGTGGCCTTTCCTCCCCGCCCCCACCACCCAGAGATTTCCTTTATTTTGCCTCTGTCTGTCTCTGTCTTCAGCAAGCGCAAGTACTCTATGGCAAAAAAAAACTTTAAAAACAAACAAAGTGCTGGTGTGCAAGCATCTCATGCTTAACCTGTCATGTGTCAGAAGGTGGGGGAGATTGTGGTGCCACCCACCCCGGCAGTTCACTATGTTAGTAATGACAGTAACACTGACTTCCCAGCAGATTGCAAAACTGAGTAGAGATTATACTCCGGGAGCTGTTCTGAATGCAGACCTCCCACTTCCCTGTTTCATTCTGAAGGACCCACTCTAAATTTGACCCGGCATTTCTGGTGGTGGTGATGGTAGGAGCCGTAACAGGAGTGAGAGAGCAGTTGTAATAATAATAATAATAATAATAATGATGATGATGAATGCTCAAAGGCATTTCCTAAGTGCAGTCACTGTTCTAAGTCTCGTATTTAATTCTCACAACAGCCCTAAGGGTTTGGTTGCCTTTGTTATCATTGTCTTATAGCTGAGGAAGTTTCCAGAAAGGTTGACTCAAGGCAGCAAGTAAGTGGCAATAACAGAACCATGCCTTGGGAGGGTGCTGTGGTGGGGAAAGAAAGATAAATTAATGTGTTTAGAAAATCGAATCTAACGTTTGTTATTAATAAAGAGCAATCATGTAAGTCCTGACATCAGCACTGCTCTTCCTAGCAGAGGCACGTTCATTCGTTAGCCCACAGGCCACCTGTCAGATGTGTCTTTTGCGCCCCTTTTCTACTGGGGTGGGGGTGGGCTTGTGCCCTGTTTTGCTGGTGACCAATGACAATGACCAGGTGACCAATGGCAGGATACACATGCTTCTCACGGTGCACAGGGCCAGTGGTGCCCAGCCCACAGGGGCAGGAAGCCCACTACACTGAACACTGTCTTCCGACTACTTAGGCTAATCTTAGAACTCTTGAGACTTTTTGTTTGTTCATTTTTTTTTTTTTTTTTTTTTTTTTTTGGAGAGGTTTTTGCTATAGGGCGCATGCACTCACCAGAAAGACAGAGAGACAAAAAGAGAGAAATCACCCCCCCCGCCCCCCCCGCAGGAGGGATGGCAATGCTGCAATCCCTTCTCCTCTATTCTCTTCTTGGGCATGCATGCACACGCATCTGGCATGAGTTTAAGCTGCCAGGTCCAGGACTCGAACCATGGTCGACCACATGGGAGTCCAGCAACATAGCCATTACGCCAACTGCTGGTCCCGGAACTTTTGAGACTTTCATATGCCGTAATAATAAAAGCTGGGAACTTGAACCTTCTGATTGTTTAGTTTTCATCTGGTCTATGTGAGTGGCCTCTTCATTCCTCCACAGTACGGCTTCCTGCCGATAATCCAAGATTGAGTTATTTTATCAGTCCCAAAGCTTTCTGAAAGCTTACTAGAAAGCCAAGATATGACACATGCATTTCCTTTAAAATAAAAAATACACATTTGAAAAATGTTGAATTACTTAACACTAGACTTGGCTAAAACTTAAACATCTAGTCAGATAGGTTAAGCAACTAAGTTAAAAAAAGAAAAAAAGAAAAGAAATCAAACAATGAAACTTTTGATCTTTCCCCAGATCAGCAGAGCAAATCACAAAAACAAAAACAAAAAATCAGTAAAATAGAATATTCTAAGTGAGAGTATAAACACTTAAGTACAGAAATAGTCACTGAAGTATTATTTATTGTCATAAAACATACAGTAGCAGAATAAAATTGCATGACAGACCATGACAATTTTATTTAGAAAAATACGGTTGGAAGAAATGGTAATAATAGATCTTGAAGTTAGAATACTGGATATCAAAGTATTTATACATCGCTAGTTGAATGTACTTACATTATACCTATCTGTATGGGTGTTATGCTTAGGAAGATCACAGGAAGGATGATAACCTTAAACTGCTAGAAGCTTAGAGGTTATTTGGAATTTCTGGTGCTTTATATTTTTTCTTATATTTCTTTGAATATTTTTATTTAAAAACATGATTACTTTATATTCAGAATAAAATGAGAGGGAAACAACTATGCATACAGAAAAAAATGAGAACAAATATATGAACATTTAATTGTAGACTAATATTATACATAAGCTATTCAAGGCAGTGGCTCTAAGAATGATTTTCAACTTCTTGAAAATTTTTTGTAAATTTAAGGTTTCTTTTTATCAGGATTTATTATTTTTGTAATAAAAGTTAAAATAGATCATGAGTGATACATTAGAGTTGAGGCAAGATCAATTTTTATAAAGGGTGTGATTACTTTGTAGAACAATTATTTTGCTGTTCTTGTACATTTATAAAAATTGCCTTTTGATTTTTATATATCTGGCTTAAAATTTCAGTCCGATGCTATAGTTAATCCAATAATAAGGTAGATAGTTTCTTTAAGAAGGGATGTGGAAGGAGGTTCACTTGAATAGTTGAAATAGCAGTCCCAGAAAGACACACTGTGATGGATTTTCAGTGTGTCCAGATATCCTGATTTGACCAAGTGTAGACAAGTCAAGATGCTAAGACCAACCTTAGAAGAGGTGATTTGACTGGAATAATGAAAGGAAGAAAACCTTGTAGAAATTGACTTCATTCTCCCACCTCCTCACTATAGAGAGGAAGTTACTGAGGCCCGGAATAACTGAGTCCTCAAGTCTAACGCTTCAGTACACTCAATTAGGATTTTTCAAACCCTTTCATTTCCCCATGGCTATTCTTTATAACATTGCATTCTACCTGTTTTTGCATGTTTCAGCAGCAATGAATAAATTACATTTTCATTTATCCCAGGTTGATATCAATCAAAAGCTAATACCATTCAGCCCTTACCTACTGATATTTGAGAAAGAGGCAGAAGGCTGATAACTGCTTCCTAGGAAAACCTAACAACTTCACAGACATGGTCATTATACGCTACATCACTGTTTGAACACATGGCTCTTGGGCACAGGCTTACTTAACACACGTTTGGCTTTCACGTTTGTTCTGGAAGACAGCACCCACATGGGGTGACGAGAGATCACTTTTCACTGAACCCTGGAAATTGTTTTTTTAAACAGTTTTATTAATATTACAAACTGTATATACCACAAAGTTAATCCTATAAAGTATACAGTTCAGTGGTTTTTAACGTATTTAACAGAATCAAGTGGCCATAACTATAATTCATTTTTTATCACCTAAAAGTACACTTCGTGCTCATCCTCCTTTCCCCTTCTTCCTCTTTAGTCCTAGCTAGTCATTATTCTACTTTTCACCTCTCTAGACTTGCTTGTTCTGAATATTGTGCATAAATGGAATCAAGCAGTATACAAGAAGTCTAGAAATTTTGTTTTTGTTTTCTGTTTTTAAGAGAGATTTTGGTATAGGCCACATGTACTTGCTGGAAAGACAGAGAGCTGTAAAGCAAGAAATTACCCTCGGGGAGGGGGCACATTGCAATCCCTTCTCCTCCAGTCTCCTCTCAGGATTTTGGGCATGCACGCACATGTGCCTGGCATGAATTTTAAGCCACCGGGTCTGGGACTTGAACCATGGTTGGCTATTTGGGAGTCCAGCAACATAACTATTATACCATCTGCTGGTCCCAAGAATCCTGGAAATTTTAATTTGAGGTCCAATCAATACCTGTTAGGTGAATGGACATGCTTACTGTGTGGATGGAACCTTTCTTCTCAACAATGGCATGAAGTGCAAGAGTAAAACCAAATCAATTCAGTCAGTGTTGTTACCAATTCTATCAAGCAACTTATTTTTGTCTTCTGAATCCCTAACTTTTTAACTATTTAAAGTTTTTAAACAATGATAATGTATACCTATTAATGCAAGATTGTTGCAGACTATATTGCAAAACTCTTGGGTTAGGTCATTGCTTATTAATTGTGACCTTAAGCAAATTACTTGACTTCCATAAGACTCAATTTCCTTATTATAAAATGGGGATACTATTAGTACTTACATTAGAGGGTTCTTGTAAGAATTAAATGAAATAATATATACAAAATGTGCACCACACTGCCTGATGCTCTGTAAATGTTAAATGAATGTTAGCTACTGCTGTTACGGGTGTAATAGAAAATAAACTGTAAAATGTTACTTTATTTCATTTTAATGAGTTTATTTATGCCCTACTAAGGACGTGAGTTGCCTTACAAGAATATTTGCTTTCTATGACACACACACAAAGACATAGGAATAAAACATTAAAACCAGGGATCAGGGATGATAGTACTAGTAGAAGGATAATATCAAAGGGATAGTGACATTAGTAAAGATAGCTACATTTACATGGTAGGCTTTCAATGAATACTTTTAGCATCTTTCCCTGTAAATTGGAATAATGCCACCTTAGAAATGGACAGACAACCAAATGCTCTTTGCCTTTTTGGGAGGAACTGTTGATAGCTTCTAGTCCATCCTCATACCCATGCATAACTTTGCCACAGATGACAACTTGATGTGGTGTGTGAAGGTGAGATCACCATCTTATCATATGTATAGCTATAATTTATACACATTTTAAATACTTACTATGAGCTAAACTAGAAATAAACCCAAACTGACTGAAAAACTATATAATTAGGATACAAAATTGCCTACTCAAGGCAACCTGTGTCCATATTAATAGCTAGTCTAGTGTTGGTGAATTCTTTCTGTTTTTTTTTTTATTTAATTTAATTGTATTATTATTATTATTATTGGAATTCTTTCTGTTTTTATTTATCTTAAAATGGTTTTATTTTCCCTTCCTACTTGAAGGATAATCTTGCTGGGTATAATATTCTTGGCTGAATTTTTTTTTTTTTTTTTTCAGAATTTTAAATGTCTTCCTATTCTTCCTTGCCTGAATTGCTTTTATTAAAACGGTCTGCAGTTAATTTGATGGGGTATCATTTGTAGGTAACTTGATGTTTCTCTCTTGCCATTATCTTTGTCTTTGTCATTTGTTAATTTGGTTAATATGTACCTCAGAGAGGATCTTATGTTGAAGCTACTTGCTGATTTTTGTCTCTTTAGATTTGGAAAGTTTATAGATACAATTTCATGAAAGAGATTTTCTGTGCCTTTACCTGTTTGTTTGGCTTATGGAATACCATTATTCAGATATTCACAAGTTTCTGTATGTTGCTCTTATTTTTAATGGTTATTTTTTCATTCTGTTTGGCAGCTTGAACTAAATTGGAGGTTTTTGTTTTCATGGTCAGATTCTTTCTTCTATATGGTATAATATGCTGTTAATACTTTTGGGAGAGATTTTTATTTCCTATATTACTTGATTGTTGGAAACATCATGATGTATTCTCGCATAGAAAAACAAACAGAAAAAATACATCATGACTTTTCTGACAACCCAATATTCTTCATCTCCAGCAGTTCTGTTTGATTCTTTTTTAGGATGTCCATCTCTTTATAGAGTTCCTCCTTCATGTTGTGGAATTATTTTATCACCTCTTGGAGTTGTCTGGTTTGCTCTTGCATCTCACTGAGTTTTGTTATAATGAATATTCTGAATTCCTTTTCACAGTTCTGTGACTTCCTGTGTTTTATTCATTCTTGATGAGGAGTTATTGTATTCTTTTGAGGGAGCGATATTTCATTGTCTTTTCATATTTCTCATGTCTCTGAGTTGACTTTTAGGCAGCTGGTGGAATACTCACTTCAGGGAGGTCCAGAAGATCTGTACTGTGGGTGGTTTCAGTTGGAGCAGGTAGCCATTCCCTAGACTTGAATCTGAAAGGAGGGTGAGTGCAGGCCTGCCCTGCCTTCCAAACAAAGGCTAGTGAGGAAATTCCTCAGTCTCTGTTGAGATTCGAATGCTCTCTTTTGTGTCTTTTGCTTCCTCCAGGGTATGGAGTCTTTTTTTTTTTTTTTTTAATTTATTTATTTATTTTCCATCCAAAGTACACTATATATCATCTCAATCAAGCACATCAACAAACATGTTATTGTCAGTAAATGATCTTACATTTCTTGTCTTCTGTATGTTTTGCCTTTTTTCCCCCCATCCTTGATTCTCTACCTCTTACCCTCTGCCATCTCCCAATCTCCTCCCACAGTCTCTGGTATCTATGTTTGCTTTCTATACTGTTTTCTCCTCACATTTATTGTATCGCCAAAGACCCTAATCAATCCAAATACCCTCATAGCAAACACAGGTGATACCCACATTTCCATGAACACAAGTCTTACTTTACGCATCCTATAAAGTAGCACCTAGCTGTGGCTACATATCCTACTGCAGTCATTAGGTATATATATATATATTTTTTTTTTCTGAAACTTTTTTTTTTTTTGTAACTCAATTTACATTCCTTCCCTAAGCTTCATCACAGCATACAAAATGCAATCTCCCATCCAGTACACACTGCATAGTGATACACTCATGCACATTACAAAAAATTTTCCATTACTAGTTCCTAGAATTACTTCCACCCCTCTTTCTGACCTTCTGTCCCTTCCCACCCTTCTCTCACACCACCTCCGGTGTCTACAATTGTCCTTCATTCCCTTCCCACCCACATTGCATTGATCACACAATTTCCTACATAATCTAACTACTTTCAGTGTTGAGTTCACTCATTACTACTAAGAAAACCAGTTTTAACTTGACTCAAAGAAGTGTCAAGGAACTTTGCTTAAAGCCAGGAAACAAGTTAGGATTCTGTTCAAATGGTAGGTGTATGAACCTATCAGTCTCATGTACTTTTATCTTCTGTTCTGGTTCAATTTTCCTGATTAAATTCTAGGATATAATATTCAACTCCATACTTGTCCCTATGATTAAGTTGGCCACTTTCATAGTTTTTGGACTCTTATTTCCATGTGTCTGTGATTAATTTTCTTGATACAACACACCCTTGAGAACTTCTTGGAGATCTGGTCTGGTGTTGGTAAATTCTTTCAGGTTTTGTTTATCTGAGAATGTTCTTGTCTTTTCTTCCCACCTGAAAGATAATCTTGCCGGGTACAGTATTCTTGGCTGAAATTGCTTCTCTCGTAACACTTTGAATATACTTTCCCATTCTCTCCTCGCTCGCATTGTTTCCGATGAGAGATCTGCTGTTAGCCTGATGGGATGTCCTTTGTAGGTAACTTGGTGTTTCTCTCTTGCCAATCTTAGTATCTTGTCTTTGTCTGCGGTTTTGGTCAACTTGGCTATAATGTGTCTTGGAGAAGATCTTCTTGGGTTGATTCTATTTGGAGTCCTTTGTATTTCCTGGGACTGGATCTTCGAATGCCTCTCTAAGTTTGGAAAGTTTTCTTGCAGGATTTCATGGAATAGATTATCAATGCCCTTATGGGTCTCTTCACCTTCTGGAATGCCAATTATCCGGATATTTGGACGTTTGATGGTATCCAGTACTTCTCGCATATCATTCTCAAATTTTTGAGCCATTTTCTCGGTCTTCGTGGTGGATTTTTCTAAGCCAGCCATTTTCTCTTCTACACCTGAGATTCTATTTTCTGAATGATCTAGTCTGCTTTTAATATTTTCTAGGGAGATTTTGACTTCTTGTATTATAGACTTCATCTCTAGCAGTTCCGTTTGAGTCTTTTGTAAAGTGTGTAATTCCTCTTTTAGATCTTGCAAGAATTTCCTCATCTCCTGGAACTCGGCAACTTCTTTCTCCTTTCTCTTTAGCAGTTCATTATCTCTCTTTTCTTCCATCTCTGTTAGCTTTGACATTACGAATGCTCTAAATTCCTTATCAGACATTTCCATGACTTTCACCGAACTGCTTGTGGATGAAGGAGAGTTACTCTTTTCCTGTGGAGGAGAGGTATTTTCTCGTTTTCCCATATTTCTCGTGATCCGGCGGTGATTTCTTGTCATCTGATGAATGGCGTGTTTCTTTCAAATTCTTGAAATTAAGCCTCAATGTACAGGAACAAGCAGACAGAGGTGTTCTAGAATCTGTTTGCCGTTCTGTTGTGATCGCAGAAATTGATTCATTTTCCTAATCCTGGACAAATACAGAGGTTTCTAAAATTAAAGCGCCATGGACACTGTGTCTGGCAGAGCACGGTCAGCACAGCGGCAGGTTCTCCCCAGCGACCCCGGCAGGAACTGAGAGCGCCATAGGCGGAGAGAGAATCTGAAAAAGCCGCCCTCCTCGGCCTGTGCTGATGACGTAATCGGACTGGAGTCTTGATTATAAGTGGAATTCCACCTGCTAGTTGACTTGCAAGACAGTGTAGCACTCTTTCCAGCTTGGGGTGTGGTGGTGTGGGAGGGCCAATTTTTCTTCTGAAGCTTTATGTTTGTGCCATTTCATACAATGTATATGAGCTCTATGACAGTTTTGTTGTTCTATGGGTGGAGAGCACTGAAATCTACAGTGGGAGTCTGGGATTCAGAGTTTCAGAGAAGAATTTCTCTCCTTTTTTCCTCCAGAGGGGAAGTAGGGGTGGTAGTAGTGGTGGGGTCCTCTGATGCTTCACTGGCTTCAGGTGATTCACTCCTCTTTACTTTTATAAGTAGTGATTGTGTGAGTCAGAAGTTCCTGCTGTGTTCTTCTTGTACGTCATCAGTCACGCCTCACTCCTCTCTGCAGGGGCCACACACAGATGGTAGCCGTGGCTCAGGTACCCACGGGCTGCAGAGGTGGTGGCCTTTCAACTCTGTTGACAGACAGCGGCCATCACACTCATTTCTAGGCTTCCAGGGTATCCCTGAGTCCTCCCTGTTTCCCTCAGCCAATGCAGGTCCCAAGATCATAGAGCCTGAGACAGGAGAGGCCTCTCTTCACAACAGATGGATCCCCAGCAAAGCCAGAGGTAGGAAAAGAGGCCTCTAGCTTTTCCTGCACAAAAGTAGCATCACCCAGTGATGATCATACGATGGTGAAGGTCTTTCTTCCAGTGTTTGCGCCATTTGTTTCGTTCCTGCTTGGTAAGAGCGCCTGTCATAGCCTGATGTAAGCAAGGTGCTTGTCTGCTGGGAAAGGTTGATACCTGCCACGTTTGGTCAGAGAGATGTAGATACAAGCATTGTAACATTTAACAATGTGGTTGGATGACAAAGTTCAGAGTCAATGTATACTAGTATTCAAATAAATGCTGATAAGAAGATATAGTCCAAAGGTATGCTTCTATCTAAACTGAGACCTTACAGTTTACCATGGAATATGGGTAGAGGTGTTTCCTTAAAGCATGGACAGAGGTTCGATTTAAGAAAAAATATATAAATAGGGTAACAAAGGAGCTGGCCTGCATCTGAAGGAAAGAATGTTGACCTCAGCAAGGATTCGCTACAATTCATAAAAACTAGTCCACATTGGGGCCAGCAGGTGGCATGGTGGTTGAGGTGCTGGATTCCTATAAGGGCCAACCATGGTTCAAGTCCCCAACCTGGTGGCTTGCTTTCCCACTTTCCCTCTCTCTTTCTGTGATCAAATTAAAAATAATAATAATGATAATAAATAAAATTAAATAAATAATTCTTTTTTAAAAAAACTAGACCACATTTTTATTTATTTATTTATTTTTGCTAGAGGGCACATGTGCTCACGAGAGAGACAGAGAGACAGAGAGGAGAGGAGAGAGGAAAAGGAGAAAGCAACCCCCATGGGGAATGGTCATGCTAAAGTCCCTTCTCTGTCTCTCCCTCCTTCCAGAACTTTTGGCACACACGCACGTACACCCGGCATGTTTCTCAAGTCACTGGGTCCAGGACTCAAACTGCATTGGCAGCCTGGTGGAATCTGAAAGCCTTAACCACAAGGCCATGGAGCCCACCCTGGTCCACGTCTTCAGTGGAGTAATTAGGGGCCAAAACGGACCATTCTACATGGAACGAGCTCAGGTGCTGGTGATGTCTGGAGGTCCTAGGACTCACGACGTACTTCTGAGCGCTGGACTTAATACTTTCCCACTATGGGTCCTAGGAGACTCCCACTTCTGCATCTGAATTTGAATTTGCCAGTCTTCTCCATCTAAGTTGAGTCTTTGCATCCTATGTGAGTTGTTACACCACCGAACACCCCAGTAAGTCCATCTTCTTCTTACTTTTTGCTGTTTTTGCGCTGGTCGATGCTTATGGTGTCACTTCTGCTCCAAGTGACCCCCAGAGGTCTGGCCCAGGTCCAAAGAAGGAGGAGTTCGGTGTAGAATTTTAAACTTGAAGTAGACACAAGGTTGAATTTTCTGAGACCAAAAAGGAGACTTTTCTGGAGAGCACTGATGAACACCTCCCGTTTTAGGAAGCTCTAGTTTTCAGAGCTTTCCTACTATTGGATTGCTCAGATCTCCTTTATGCTGAAGGTCTTCCTAGAACACCCATTCCCATGTTCCGGGGCCTACAGAGGAAATATCTACTTCTATGCTAGGTCTTGGTATGCTTAAAAGACCTTTGATTTTTGTCCAGCCTAAAAATTCCATATTCTTACAACTAATTCTCATTCTCTCAAGATTTTTGACTCTTCATCCTGGTCTCTATCCTCTGACTATTCGTGATGTGTCCTGTGGCTCTCTGGAGTTCAGACTAAACAGTGTTCCAAATGTAGACAGATTAGCAGGCCGAGAATATCAGCTGCATTTCTGGAATGCCACTCTTCTGATAATGTATATTAAAACTGCATCAGCAAGTGATAATAGTAACACGTACTTGTTTTTTAGAGGTTTTGCCTTAGGGTGCACGCGCTCACTGGAGAGAGCGCGACAAAGACAGTGAGAGGGAAAGTGAGAAATCACCCCCCACGGAGGATGACCATGCCGTGGTCCCTTCTCCTCCATTCACCTACTGGAATCTTGGGCATGCACACATATGTGCCCAGTGCTGGGTCTGGGACTTGAACCATGGTCGGGCATGTGGGAGTCCAGCGATGTAACCACTATACCATCTGCTGGCCCCATACATGCCTTTTTTTTTTTTTTTTTTTTTTTTTTTTGACAGTTACAATTTTCAAGGCAGCGTTCCAGAATGGCTTATATATCTTATACATTTCATCATCACAAAAGTGCTGAGGCTGACACTTTCGTACTATATTTCCTTGATCCTAAGACCCCACTAAGGGCAAGCTATGCCATCAGTTACAGTTTAGCTTTTTAGGGAAAAACTGAGCAAGGAAGAACTCTATCACATCCAATGTAGACATAAAACGCCATGTCATGACCATTTCAGAAACGTTCCGGTATGTATGTGCTGCGGAGGGGAAGGAAAAAGTACCCTTTAGGGTCATAGAAGTGACATACCTTCATTTTCCAGATGAGGAAACTGAGACTTAAGGAATTTGAGTAACTTGCCAGCCTGCAGGGGAGACCTGGGATTCAGACCCCTCTCTGCCTGACTATAGTGTGCGTCTGCTCTTTGCTCCCTCCCAAGGAGCCCTAATGCACAGTTGCCTCATCGAAAATTCCTAAGGCCTTCTCCCCAGAGCAGGGTGGTCCCAACAACCCCAGCCTAATCTTGTAGGTGAGCGTTTAAACTTACACGAAGATGTCTGTTTATCCTGCTGAATTTTGTCTTTTCTTTTGGCATTAGACAACTTTGGATATGTCTCTTTCCCTGTATTTTTTGAAGTGCATGACCAGATCAAAAAGTACAAATGTTTTTTCAGCTCTACAAACATACTACTAAATTGTGCTGCAGCGGGGCCTCTCCACTCACGCCACCGACAGTGAGGCTGGTTTACACAGTTGTTACTAGTTTTTAGTACAATCTGTTACGAATCTCAGTGGTACTGGAAATTTGGTTTGTTGTTGAAAAATCATGCTTTGATTTCCTCCTGGGATGCCTTGGGCCTTCAGGAGATCCATCTCAGACTGACTCAGACCTGGGGTCACCCACTGAGCGCTGCCTCAGTAGTTAACATGGCTGCCATTGGGCTGCCCTTGCGTCTGGACTCTGCTCCATCAGACTCCGAAGCTGCGCGCTGCTTCCCACTGTCTCCCTGACTTGGACTGCGGGCTCATTCCTTCTTTTCCCTGCATTGTAAAACCCTGTGTTATCTGACACAGTTTAAAGAAAGTCTCTGAATCTGGAGAATGATCCTCGATGGTCACAGAAGAGTGTTGAGAATGAAAAGCAATTCTGTTAATAGAGCCGTAGTGATTGAAAGAGGGTCGGCTTGCACACTTCCCGGGAATCTGACAGGAGAGGATCTGCTGTTCCCTTAGATTCAGGCTCATGTCATCCAATATTACTCCAGTCTCTTACGAGAAGAGGGCCCTTGTCCTGTGTTTCTCAGCTCCAATAAAAACGTGGGCCATTTTCTGTGAGAATAAAAGGTGCCACTTAAAAAGAAAACTGTACACTTTACCAGAAAAAAGAGAAAAACTATTAAAACTCAAGTGTAAGTTAACTTTAGTGTTGTTTATGTGCTCAAAAATGTGTTCATATTCAAGAGGATAAAGGGAACTTGATAAGCAATTCCTTGATTGTGAAGAACAGTCCTAATATCAATATGGATGCTGGGTTTTATCGATCCATAGGGTAGCTCTCCTCTGTCTGAGGAGTGACGTGGGACCTGCCAGAGACTTGATAGGTCTCTATTTGCTACAGGACACAGGTTTGGAAACTTTAGAAGGGGGAAGAACTGTAGATCCATATACTCCCCAGAGATGCAGCTGTTGTCCCCATCATCAGTTTCCTGGGGGGATCTCTGTAGGTCCTTCGAAATATCCGGTGACACCATCCAGGTGAAGGGAAGTCCTGGTAGCAATGGAAGCAAGCTGGTTTGTTCTCACTGAGTACAACGCTTCTGTCACATTTTCTTTCTTGTCATGAAGGAAATGTATCATTTTGGAGCTAGGTTGAATCGATGTCTCAAAGTGGTGTGTGTTTGAATCGCCTGGAAATCCTGTTAGAATGGAGATTCTACTTCTGGAGTGTAGCCACGATTCTGTACTTCCAACAAGCTCCTGGGTGACGTCTATACCGCTAGTTCCACGCACCATACCTTGAGCAGCAAGGACGTCTAGGTTTTTACTGTCCGTGTTCCCTAGAAGACAGATGGTAGACCAAGGCCTGCAATCTAATCAACAACAAATGGAGGCGCCTTCTGTGTTCACTGGGCACTATGATTGCTTTGGCTGGTGCCCAGTGAAGCTCAGATAGGCAGCAGTGTACACTGATTAAGAACCTAGGCCCCACAATCCTCGTCCTGCCACCCAGCAACTGAGTTACATAGGCACGTTATTAATCTCTCTACACCTCAGTTTCTGAATTTGTGACACACAGGCAATAGGAAAACCTACTTTATAGGGTCGTTGTGAGGATTAAATGATACAATGAATGTAAAATACTTAGTACCTGCCAAGTATTGCCCATCCGTAGTACTAATTCAGGAAGCATTTACTGAACACCTACTACACGTCTGGCATATTAAGGTGGGTATATAGAGGGTAAAAGCCAACTCTTCAATGTCAGTGGAGATTTCATTGGTTTATTTGGGAGCCCCCAGAGTTGAGAGTAGTTCTAAAACTTGTGACTCCAAAGCCAGTGCCCTGTCTCCTCGTGCTGTCTATCTGCTCCTTGTCTACTTCTCGTGTTGGGTAGACGTGAAAACAGAGCTGGTTTTAGATAAGACTTAACTAAGAGGAACCCATGTGCTGTGTCACAGTGAATTCAACACATCCTAACTTTTAAAACCAAGCGATTTGAGACCAGCAGATGGCATAATGGTTGTGTGCTGGACTCCCATGTAGTTGACAGCAGTTCGAGTGCTGGGCCCAGCAGCTTAAAACTCACGCTGGGTGCGTGTACTTGCGAGCCCAAAATTCCGAGAGGAAACTGGAGGAGAAAGGTTTGTGGCATGGCCACCTGCCCTGGGGGTGATTTCTCGCTTTCTGTTTCTCTGTATCTCTGGCAACCACATGCGTCCTATCACAAAAATATCTCTTAAAAACAAACAAACAAACAAGCAAAAAAACCCGTAAGTAACTTATAGTTGGTTTCTCGTGTTTGAGAAAGTTTTCTCTGACAATGAATCTTAAAGGGCAGATTTTCATGACATTTTTGTTTTGTTTGTTGTGCTATCAGCTGAGCTGTTTTGCTTGAACAATTGGAGCTGAGAGATATCCCAGGGCAGCCCTAGTCAATCTCTATTCTGGTAGAAATTCTGAGCCTACACTCCTTCCATATTTTTCATCTAGCTTTTAAGATGATTTCAAAAGGACTCTGACTTTGCATGGAACGACTTATTTTGCTGAGAGACTGAAGTATTTGCACCGTCTCTTTCCTGTCAGTCACCCAGCACAAACGCACGTGTGCCTGTGAGGCCTGGGGTTCCATCCTTTGCACCTTTCCTTGGAACCTCGACTTAAAAAGGAAATGATCATTGACCCAAAACGTATCTTTTTAAAATTTCCAGTTGCTGAGACTCACATGCTTTTTTAGAACTTAAAATAGTTTCTTGATGACACATACTTTTGTAATTCTTTAAAAGGATAGAAATTTGGGAGAAACTTCCCCCATGTGACTTTTGTGTTTCTGAAAACATAATTATTTCATGATCAGAGTCTTAGGATAGTGGGAACAGTGGAGTTAAAACAATATCCAATATAGGTCTTGATAGATGGTTTCTTTTAAGTGTTTCGAGAATGTCTTTTTCCTCTATCTTTTTGGTTATAAGTTGCAATTTGTTTATTTTTGTTGTAAGAAATGTAAAAAGGACTGTTGCCATTGGTTATTATGCTAGGATTAAGGAAAACTGCCTGCTCTTCCTTTCACTAGTGATGCTGATTAATTTTTTACAATCCTCCTTATTCTTCTTATGCCTTTGCTGATTTTTCCTCCCTGAATTTGCTAAAGGGTCTGTGCACTTGCTGGAGAAAGGCAGAGAGGAAGAGGGAGAAGGAGAGTGAGAAAGCAACCCAGGGGAAATTGGCACACCGCCACCACTTCTCCTCCATTTCTCCTTTTGGAATTTTGGGTATGGAGGCACACATGTGCCTCATGTGCTTCTAAGTCACTGGGTCCAGGACTCCAACTGCGTGGTCAGCCGTGTGGGATCCAGCCACGTTAACCACTACACCATGGGCTGGCTCTTTGCTTATTTTTTTAAAAGTACTTTTTGAGATATAATTAAGATTTTTTAAAAGTTTTTATTTATTTCTTTCATAAGAGAGGGAGAGAGGGAGAGAGGGAGAGGGAGAGGGAGAGGGAGAGGGAGAGGGAGAGAGAGAGAGAGAGAGAGAGAGAGAGAAGGAAAGAAGGAAGGAAGGAAGGAAGGAAGGAAGGAAGGAAGGAAGGAAGGAAGGAAAGAGAGAGAGAGAGAGATAGTGAGACAGGCAGCCCAGGCGGGTCTTCACACTGAGCTCCACCCTCAGTCTCAGGAGCCTGGATTATGGGCAGGTGTGCATGTTCTTGGCCCAGACAGGGTAGCCCTGGGATGTGAACCTGGGACCTTCCCAGTGAGTCCAGAAATGTAGAGTATGGCCTCACCCCTGAACCATTGCCAGCTCCCTCTTTGCAGATTTTTGTTAGCACGTTTTTCTCTCCTCTCTCATATCTATGTTCAAATCCCTCCATAGTACCATTAATTTATGTGATGGCCATAAATATAGTTTGGGTAGATATACCTGACATCATAATGAATTTAAAAAACTGTTGCCTGGGACCAGAAGATGACGTAGCAGTTACATAGCTGGACTCCTACATGGCTGACTGCGGTTTGAGTCCCAGACCTGGTGGCTAGAAACTCACGCCGAGCGCATGTGCATGCATGGCCAAGGTCCTGGGAGGAGAATGGAGGAGGGATTGTGGCACGGCCACCCCCTGGAGGGTGATCTCTCATTTGCCCTCTCACTGTGTCTGACTCTTTCACTCCAGCGAGTACATGAGCCCTAAGACAAAATCCTCTGGAAAAAAAGAAAAACCGAAAACTATGGACTTATGAACTTGCTGATTACATCTTTGCTTTTTATTTATGTGATAGCAGTGCTGTTTTCATGATGAATCAATTCCTCATCATGTGCCTACATGTTACTAAGCCTCTTGAGTTCTTTACTCCTAGCCTTCCTTCCCCCTAAATCTCACCTCTGTCTACACAGCCAGGTCAGCTTGCTTGCCTTAAACGTTGCATTGTTTCTCCAATGTAACAGAACCAAACCCGGACGGTTCACCAAGACATGACTTCACGCAACCGAAACTCATCTGGAAACCATCATTTACTGGAGTCGCTTTATGAGGAGAGAAGAGCTGGTTTTCTGTTTAGCAGAGTATCTTTTTATACTTGTGAAAGAACACCATTGTTTAACTGGGTAATAAAAAAAAGTGAAAGTGATGTTACTAATACTACAAAATCCTGTTTGGGGCAGCCCAAACTTAGTTTTACAAAAATATTTTAGCTCTAGACCAATGTCAAGACCACCCTGGCCGAAGGGGACATTGAGATCCAGTCCTAATGCCTACGGGACACCATCTGCCCTGTTCCCCATTGCAGCTACAGTGTACATTTTCCCTTCCTCAGACCTGCCGGGTTACAGAGCTAAAAGACAGTGGTCAGAAGGAGGCGCTGGGTTTGGCAGGACCTGGTAATTGTTTGCAGCTCAAGAATCAGGGACAAGGGGTTGCTAGGGATGAGCTCCGGGATTCTGGCTGATGCAGTTAGGTGTTGGCGCTTCCAGTTTATTCAGGAAGGAAATATAGAATGCGGAAATGTTTGTGGTTAGATCGTACATTCTGTTTTGAGGATATGAGGTTGAAATGATCCGGGACTCACTCAATGGAGACGTTTATAGGCAGTTAGACACATAGGTCTGAAGCTCAGGAAAATGAACACAGTTGGAAACAGTTACTAAGAGCTGGTAGACAGGAGTGGCTGGCCTCTGCCTTCAGGCCACGCGTAGTCTTATCACTCCCGTATGGACACAGACTTTGGTCAAGGTTATCATTCTGACAGTGGGTGAGCTCACCCTAAGAAGTGTCTCAGCACCCTAAAGAAAAGGAGATGGAAATGCTGAGCGCAAGAACAAGGTTGGAGAAGACACCCTCGCAGCAGCCAGGAGGGAGAAGGAGCCTAGAAGTGTGTAGGAAGGAATTATGGAAGCTATGGGGAGAGACTCTTCAGAAGGAAGGAATCCGGGTTGCGTAACAGGAGGGTTAGCTGAGGTAAGAATGGGAGGTGTCCTTAGGATTTGGCGATATGCGGGTGGTTACCAACGTTGGTGAAAGCTGGTGGAGTGTGGAGGGGGAGGCCAGGAGTACTGGGCTGAAGAATGAAGGCGGAGTGCTGAAATAGGAGGAGCAAGTAGGTCATTTTGGGGGGCACGTTGAAAGGAGGGTGAGAGAGCTGGAAAAGCCCCTCAGCACCTGCCTGTGCAGTTAGGTGCTTTCTCCCCAGCCGTGTTTAGAGGTAGGGACTGAAAAGGAGAGAGTGAGATTGGCCCAGGATCGGATTTTTTTCAGATGACTGCAACAGGAAAACAATGGGACGCCTTGGTGGAGGGTTTGGGCAAAGGAAGAGTTAGGGTGCCAGACCTCGGACCTCTGTCCACTCTCACCTGGGCGGACAGAGGAGTGAGGCCTATGAGAGGCTATGGGGGGCTAACAACTTGTTGGCGATTCAGTAGCTACAGGAAACCAAGGCGAGTGTGGATAAAAGATGCCCGGATGATCAGACCATTCGACAAGTGGATGATTCCCTTTAATAGTGAGGGAGTTACGGAGGGCCAGCAGGTGGTGCAGCGGTCAAGGAGCTGGATTTCCACGTGGTCAACTGCTGGTCAAGTCCTGGACCTGGTGGCTTGAAACTCACACCAGGCACATGTGCATACGTGCCCAAAATCCTGAGAGGAGAAGGGAGGAGAAGGGGTTGCGGCATGGCCATCACCTCACGGGGCGATTTCTCGCCTCTGTTTCTCTCTGTCTCTCTGACAAGCACATGTGCCGTATAGCCAAAAATCTCTTTAAAAAATAATAAAAATGCTGAGAGAGTTACAGGGCAGATCCCTGGCCATTTTGCCAAAACCTTACTTTTGACGTGATTTACAAGCTTTGGGGGAAGATATAACACCACTAATATTTAGATTTATTCATCACAGTAGGGGAAAGTGGAAGTGATATCTTTATTGTTCTGGCTGTATGATTTCCTTTTCTAGCTTGACTTCTTTTGTTTAGGCTAACTAGAATTTGTTTATTTTCACTATAGTAAGTAGTTTGGCTAGACACGAGACAAGAAGACTGGTTTCCAGAGAGCAGGTTTTGATGAGAGTTTAGAGAGAATGTCGCACATTTGAATTTGAAGGCAGCAGCTTCCAGGGCATGAATGAAGCCCGGAACATGAAGTTCAGGTGTTAGGACTTGAGTCTCAGACCTGTCAGTTACACAATATGACCTTAAACATTTTGAGTCATTGCTTCTTCAGAAGACAAGAGAGCTAGGGGTCAGATAGAGGCGTGACAGTGAAGTGTGACACTGTCTGAAGCTGACTCCGCTGGGAAGGTCTTTGGTTCACATGGTTCCAGATCCAGGGGTCTCAGGTCCAGGGGTCCCAGATCCAGGGTTCCCAGATCCAGGGTTCCCAGATCCAGGGGTCCCAGATCCAGGGGCTGGCCAAAGGATGGTGGTGTCAAGACCCTGTGGGGGCTGTTATCTCTCTTGTTCAATCTCTCTGTCTCTCTTGCCTATGGATACTATAAGTACACAAATCTAAATAATCTAAAAATAAAACTATTTACCATGTAGAATTATTAAGCCAATTAAACAAGATGTAAACTACTCTTTGCGACCTAGGAAGCATGATGTACATTTTATTCTCTGTTTTGTCCACACTGTGAGAGGTTGTAAGTCTTAAACATCGTTACTCATTCCTTGTTTGGTGCATAATTTGTGCCCAGTAGATGCTAGTGACTTGGGATCTAGAGATGGCCTGTCCTTTCAGGAAACTCAGCGTTGTCTAGAGGAGACACAGGCCAAGTGGAAGGTGTGTACTGACCTGGCTTTCTGGTACGCCATGGAAGCCCTAAGGAAAAACATCTAAACCAGCTCGGAAGATCCAGGGAGGCTTCCTGGAGAAGGTGGCACCTGAGATGAACCCAGATGGTTGGTGGGAGTCAATCAGACAGAGAGGGATTGGACAAAGGCAAAGCCTCAGAGGGAGCAGCCTCCTGTGAGACAAAGAGGTTAGAGGGCGTGAAGCCGTGTGGTTTATGCGGCTACACGGGAATCACAGTACTTTCAAAAGCGTGACTGCACCGCAGTGAGAGAAAGTGGTAGGTGGAAGGGGTCATCCCATGCCACTGAGATCTTGAATGTTTCAGATGGTGATGGGGAAAAGGCACAGGACCCGGAGAGGGGGACGAAGGCGTTGATGGAGCGGTGTCGGGGGAGGGGGGGAGGGTGGCAAACGAGCACAGGTGGGAGACAGGAGAAGCAGGAGGAGGGGCAAATACACGAGGGAGGGAGGTGAGGGGTGTTCAGAGAGTTCCTTTCTCACAGTCTCCCTTCTCACTGAGAAGGAAAACGCGGGAAGTCATTTTATATCTCCATTAACGAGCTTGGTGCTCAGCACATAATGCCTGCTTAACAAATACCCATTGAATAAATGATTGCCATACCAAGAAGCCGTCTGAAAGCCCCACAAAGTTGCCCGATGGTAAAACAAGACAACTGGTCCGTCCAGCAGGCGCACACGGACTCTGCAGTGTACTGAGCCCTGTCTTCCGCTTGCCACGGCCTGTTAGCACTGATGCAGCCAGGTGCTTCTTCCCTGAGGGACGGCACCCAGTCAGGTGTCCTGAGCACCCAGCCTGTTTCTTAGTGCACACATGGGAGCGGTGATTTCTTGAGCAAGGATCAAACTAATTCTTTCCCTGTAAGGCCGGCAGCCCGTCCACACCTCGGAGCAGAGTCTGGCAGCAGCTAAGACAGAAGTAGCTTATCCTGTATGTCTGGTTGTCTTTCTTATAGCTTTTGGACATGATTCAGGGCCACATTCTAGGGAAATAATCCACCCCTCAAACAGACTTGTATGGGCAAGCAGGGTGCAAAGAGGCCTGAGTTCTAGTCTTGTCTCTGCTTTGTCTGTATGACGGCGTCTTCTCAGTGCCCTGAAGGAGATTAGACAAAATGAATGCGTCGGTCTTCATGCGTACTAGGCACTGCAGAGGGTGTCATCTCCTTTTATTTTTTTATTTATTCTGTCTAAAGATTAGACCCCGGTTCTTAGCCAGTATCTGCCACCAGATACATGCGTCATCCAGGCTTATTGAATTGCATTGCCTTCCTTTCTGTTCCTTCTCAGACACACACACACACACACACACACACACACACGTGAAATAGAATAGTGCCTCATGGTTGCGTGGCTTACTTTGCTCACTTAATTCCTTTCTTCTCGACAAGGACAGAGGGTATGAGACAGCTGAGACCTGACTTCTTTCGGAGGTGGTAAAGCGCACATAGCCTCTGAAGGGCTGGTGAGGACTAGGAGGTGTATCCGGCGTGGAGAAGAAAGCAGGCCCCGGTCACGTAGTCACGTGTGCCGTGGGGATTACCCAGGTCGACCTGAGCCTGCGTGTGAGTTCAGCTTGTCGTTCTGAGTTCCCGAGTAGCGCAGCCGGAGTGAAGGAGCTACGGATAACTTCAGTCTGGGGGGGAAATGTCAGATTGGAATGATGGATGGGGTCTGAAGGAGTGACACATACACTGCGTTTTCTATTTTCCGCATTTTGTTTGACGTTGAGTCAACATGTCTGTTACCAGATTTCCTTTTTCTCCACTTCATTTGGCTAGACTCTCAGTGCTTAATGAGTGACATACCTTTCCTGCTCCTGGTAGTAATAGTTAAAAGTAATATTGAAACTACTGACTATGTGTTTTCTTACTTGGCATGAGGTACTGGGCTGATACTTTGTGTACAACATTCTACCATCCTGGGAGGTAGGATTACCCCCAGATTAAGAAAACCGAGGCTACCCTAGAGATTAAAGTAGGTAAGGTAAAAAGTTGCTAGTTACAAAATTAGCGAGTGACATAGCTAGGGTTAACAGCCCATGCTTGTACACCAGGTGAGTGTGCAAAATCTTTACACTGTACATCCTTGAGCATGATTAGAATACTTGTCAGCTCGGAGCCAGCAGGTAGCGTGGTGGTTAAAGGCACTGGATTCCCACATGGTGAACATGGTTTGAGTCCTGGACCTGGCAGCTTGCTTTCTCACTTTCCCTTTCTCTCTCTCTGTCTCTGCCTGGTCAAATTAAAAATAATACTAATAATAACAAATGGAATTAAATAAAAATAAATAATTCTTTAAAAAAAATTAGAACACTTGTCAGCTAATCTTAACATCTAAGCATTTCCCCATACTTTATGTTGAGGTTTATTCGTGTGGATACATGTGGTCCTGATGCATTTGTTTTCTCTGCCATACATTATTTCATTAAAAATATAGTTCATTTGTCAGTTCTCTGAGAGGTGGATTTGTAATTGTCTGGTTTTCTTTATTGTAAATAGTGCTTTTGTGCTTTTTCAGATGCATGACTTATCCCATTATGGGGAAGCTTTTTTGTGAGTATCCTTAAAGAACTGCTGGGTAATAGTACCCGGCATCTTTCAGTTTATTAGATATCACGCACTTCTTTGTGAAGGGTTATTTCAGTTTACAATTTCACTAGCAGTGCTTAAGAGTTGCTTTTCCTCAGTAATACACTGTAGTTCTAGAGTTGCGAAAATCCTCCCAGGCCAGTGGGTGTGAGCGCTGCCTCACCATTGTTTCAGTATGACTTCCTTGAGTGCTGGACAGGTTGAGCATGTTTAAAGGTTTGCTGGGAACTTAGAATTGACCGTCTGTGAGTTGTCTGTATGTGTTTATGGCCTATTTTCATTGTGTTTTGGATCTGCTGCTTATGTAGGAGTTACTTGTATATTCTATTCATTCTATTCTATTCTATTCAATCTAGGCTTCTCTTTTAATTTCTTTAACTTTGCCATTCATCTAATAGAAATTTTCAACTTCAACGTAGTTGAATTCATCAGCTTTTATTGTCAGACTTGCGCTTTTTATGTCCTGTTGATATTCATTTCTTTTTTTGAGAGGTTTTTGCCATAGGGCGCATGCACTTGCCAGAAAGAGAGAGACAGAAAACAAGAAATCACCCCCTGGGGGGATGGCCACACCGCGCAATCCCTTCTCCTCCGACCCCCTCTCGGGATCTTGGGCGCGCACGCACACACGCACCTGGTGTGAGTTTAAGTCACCAGGTCTGGGACTTGAACTGCGGTTGACTACATGGGAGTCCAGCGACATAGCCATTACGCTAACTGCTGGTCCTGTCATGTTAATATTCATTTCTAGCTGTAAGGTCCTAGAGACATTATTCTGTATTTTATTTCTAAGGTTTACAATTTTGTTTTTCACATTTAGTTCTTTAATCCTAAAGGCATTTCTAGTTTTGTGCTTGATTTTGGTTGTTTTTTTTTAGGCAGTTTTTAAAAATATTTTGCCTAGAATTTATAGTTGTTACATGTGGAATAATTAATCTGTAAGAACTGTACCACTGTTATGAATGCTAGAAACATGAACCTAGATAAATTTTCATTTTATAGTTAACACAATCCCATAGAGTTTGTGCCCAGGGGTGCTGGGTATGGTTTATCTTATCTCTTTTAAATAGACAGTTAATTCTTAGAGACTCTAGGTTTTTTGGAGTTTTTGCCTCCAGGCCCTGGCCTAGGATAGTCTCTCCTAGCAGTCACATGGAGATCAGAATTGTAACCCCAGGCTGTTTATCAAGATCAAAACCCGTGGGCTCCTCCCACTTCACTTCCAGTGTACCCATCTGACTAATTTATTTCTGCATTCTTGGATACTGCTAGATTTCCTTCAGTGTCATTTTTGTTGCTGCTGCTACAGCTATTATCCTTGCTAAATATTTTTGAAAAACAATTGCAATTTATTCAGCAATTCTGTGTTTGCAGTGGAAAAGGGGCCAATACATAATAAGCCTAACCCGTCTTGTTTCTAGAATGTTATAGCAGTGTTCGCCATGAGACCATCCACAGAGGCCCACTCTTGCTGCTAGGTGCTGTGCTTAGGCGGGCAGTGGTTCTGGTACAGATTTATGGACTTCGGGCAGAGGTGTAATAGTTCTTAGATTAGCTGGGGCCATAAGAGCCACTAACAGTGTTACAACATCTAGCGTAGCCCAAGCCCTGAGCCACTTCTACTTTACACACCAGAAAACCAAGACTTGGAGAAATTACTTGTACATTATACTTATGTTTCAGCAGAAGGAGAGTCAGATTTCGAGTCGTTTGACTCAAAATCATATCCATGCTCAGGTCCTGTGGCGCTTCACCAAACACTCTGTAATTCTCTAACAACTTGAGACTTTTCTGTATCTACCTACCAGCAGTTGTGGCACAATCTGAGTGCTAATTTAGCACTGAAAAGTCTCCGGAGGAGATTACACATGTGTACTCGCCAGTCTCATTCTTCCCATAAGTGAAATTCCTGGGTTATCACGGAGGACACTCCTAGTGTTGCCTGGACTCACACTAACAAAGGTTGTTGCCCATTGTTTGGAGAGGAGTCATAGATTTTTAGATAGGCATAAAGAATTCTAAAGGTAAACAACGTCTCATGAGAGAATGTAGTTTCTTCCAGGTAAGTGGGGCCACTGTCATAATATACAAGAGCAGCTTTAAGAGAAGCAATGCTAGTAGGAATGATAAAATTAAAATTCCTAAACATGTATGGCTTTTTGATCGGTCATATTCATTTTTTTTAAGAATTATTTAACTTTGTCATTATTCATTGTCATTATTTTATTTCATTTTTTTGGAAGTTGACCAGAGAGAGACAGAGAGAGAGAGGGAAAGTGAGAAAGCAAGCTGCCAGGTCTGGGACATGAACTGTGGAAAACCATGTGGTAGTCCAGCCGCCTTAATCACCATGCTACCTGCTGGCCCTGATCAGTTGTATTCTTACCAAAAGTAACATGTTCAGAAAATCAGTTTTTATTAACTATTCGAAGTCGGTGAAAGAAAATTTGTCTTTGGTCATTTTAATACAGTTAAATCTTGGCCTGGGAAAAAAATACTTATTCTACCCACTTATTGCTTACTCACTGAATCATTGGTGCTCAGAGTTTGCCTTCATGGGAAATACATTTGCATCAGTTTACTTAGCATCATTTGTCAACCAGAATAAAGAATGTTTCTGTAAATTCATGTACAGATAACTTCCTGTCCCGACGACCCATCACAATTGGTCAGTAAAAAATGGAGTATTCATTTACCATCAGAGGATGTTATTTTTAGAAGTCTGACCACAGTTTTTAGCAATATTAACGTTTATCTTAGAGAGGAATTTTCCCTTTGCTATTCTTACTGATTTCTGTATATGGAGTAGTTGCACAGAATCCCTCAGTCATACCTCGTAAACTTACTAACTTTGAAATGTGGTATGGCCTTCATGTTTTCTCTTCAAATACAAACGTTTACGTGTGTGTTGTCATTAATGAGTTAGATGTTGACTGAGAATCCTTATCTAAATATCCTGGACATTCCAGTTTTTATCTTCTCAGGGAGGGGTCACTGAGAACATCTTAGTTTTGCCAACATCCAATAAGTAGAGAGTGGAGTTTTTCTTACAATAAGTTATCTATTGTAAGGTCCTAAACACAGACAAAGGTGTATTCATGTAAAACAGATTTTTTCAGATTCTCTTTTTTCAGATTTTTGTCATAGGGCATGCACGCTTGCCAGAAACAGACACACAGAGAGAGGGAAAGTGAGAAATTATCCCCACCTTCCAAAAGGGGGACGGCCAAACAGCAATTTCTTCTCCTCTTGGAATTTTGGGCACACAGACACACGTACCCAGCATGTTTTTCTGGCCACCGGGTCTGGAACTTGAACCATAAAGTTGGCCATGTGGGGCCCAGTGCCTTAACCACCATGCCACCTGCTGGTCCTTTATTCTCAGTATTAGATGAGGAACATGAGCACTAATTAACTGACTTTGCCCAAGTTAGAAGGCACAAATAGGCAAAAACGAGGTTGAACTTCCACTGGATAGTCGTGTGGCCTTGGGTAAGTCATTAACCTGCCTGTGCCTTCAGGTTCCTTGGCTATTAACATGGCTAAGAAGATAGCAGATGGTATAATGGTTACATCACTAGACTCTCATGTAGTCGCCCATGGTTCAAGTCCCAGACCCAGTGGCTTAAAGCTCACACCAGGCGCATGTGCACGCATGCCCAAGATCCCGAGAGAATGAAGAAGACGGGATCGCGGCATGGTCATCCCCCCTCTCCCCCAGGGTGATTTCTTGCTTTCTGTCGCTGTCTCTCTGGTAAGGGCTCGCACTCCAGAATAGCAGCCATGTCGTTGGCCTGCCTTAAGGACAGACTGAATTAATGCTTGCAGAGCACCCGGGCTGTTTTCTGGCGCCCACTCAGCACTACACAAGTGCACTTTTCGTGATTACTGTTCACGTCAGCCTAAACGGCTTTCCACTGCATGGAAATAGTAAGCTGGGTGGTGTTAGGTTTGATTTGGGGTCTGCCGCCGAGACGGCAAAGATGAAAATACCAGAGTCAGGCCTTGGGGTTTAATAAAACCAGCATGATTTATTCTGCCCAAAGCTCTCAGCTGAGGTCCTTGGTCTCAGCAAAGGCCAGGGGTGTCACGCCCAGGGAGGGTGCTGCTCATCCTTAAAGGGCCGTTGTCCAGTAGGTGCTCTCCACGGGTCCTTGTCTGGCCAATGAGGTTCGCTGTTTCTTTCTAACTTTGGCGGCCTGCAAATGCTGAAGGGCGGGAAAGTCCTGTGGTGATGGCGGCCATGCGCAGAACAGGGAGGTTCCTGCCGGGGAAGGTTTCCGCCATGTTTCCCTTTCCTTCCCACAGACCTTACGGGTGGTTTGGTGAAAAACACGGGCGTTGGAATCTCGTGCCCTCGGCCAGGCTGGGGCACGGGGCCTGGCTAAGGTGGCTGCGTGGCAGGCGTTGCTGGGAGTGGTCACCGGGCCAGAGCAGGACAGGGAGAGGCCGGGAAGGACGCAGGGTGGTGACGGCCGGGGACGTGGTCCTCACGAGACCTCTTCCAGACTGCCGCGTGGAACAGAGTTCGGTGCAGTAGCCCGGAGGGACGCGGAGATGATCATGCGCCAGCAGCTGAGCCCCCATCTCGGCTGTGCACCCGGGCGCCCGGCCCCTCCGCTCCGGCCCCCGCTGCTGGCGCCCCCATCTGCCCGGAAGCAAGGTCGCACATCCCAGTGCGCGCTTCGTCTGAGCCCAGGAGCATCAGGGCGAGGCAGCGCCCCTTTGTGTCTGGAGGAGGTCAGCGGGGCCTGGGCTCTGATGGACGGCTGGAAGCTGTGCTGAAGCCCTGCCCCACCCAGGAGGAGGCTGACCCGGCTGGGAGTGTGAGCAGAGCGGATGAGAGCCGCCATGACTGGGGCCTGCTCTGAGCGAATGGAGGTTTGCATTCAGCAGAGGCCGGGGAGGCAGGCAGGACCCAGGACAGCGAGGGCACCCGGAGCAGCCCATCCATGGGACCAGAACCACCAGTCAGCTGTGCAGCGTCCAAGCTGCTCTCGATCCCAGAGTGAACGTGTTGTGAGGATACAAGTAATGCAAATAATGTCCCTTTCAGTGGCTGGCCCAATAAACAACATAGTATTTTCCTAGCCACCAATCTGTGAAAGAGATGTCAAGTTCCCCTCACACCTATCTTTGCCTTTGGGAACAAAGTTCGAGTTTGAATACGTGGCTGAGAAGAGCTAGAAGCTGGTACCTTTGCGAAGGTGCTTCTGCAAACTCTAGGACACATTAAGGAAAATGACTAAGAAAGCCTATGTCAGAAGACAGAAGCCTTGGATGGTTTTAAAAGGAAATTCAAGGAACCAGCAGATGGCGTAATGGTTGTGTTGCTGGACCCCCACGTAGTCAACCATGGTTTGAGTCCTGGATCCAGCAGCTTGGAACTCATGCCAGGTGCGTGTGCGTGTGTGCCCAAAATCCCAAGAAGGGAGTGTGGTGTGGCCATCCCTCCTGGGGGCGATTTCTCGATTTCTGTCTCTCTATCCCTCTCTCTGGTAAGTGCATGCACCCTGTAGCAAAAATCTCTCTTAAAAAAAGGCAATTCAAGGAACTCAAAGGACTTAGGGAAAATTGCAAGAATTGAGAAATTAAATTCTTGCTAAAAGGAAGTGAATTATGTCCCCGTTCAGTCCTGGGTACTGAAGCGGTTGTCTGGAAGATCGTCTCCTTTGGAAACAATGACTTTTCATAGGAGCGATTTGCACTTCCATGTCAGAAGCTGCCCTGGTTTCCTCAGACTGCATTAAAAATGGCTGTGAAGGAGACTATTGGAGGTCTCCGTGCAGCGAGCGAGACTGGTTGGGATTAGCTAATGGCAGGGTTAGGATGTGAGCTATGTTAAGATGTGTTAAGAATTAGGTAAACATTCTGCTTCATGTCATTACAGGCTTGGTTTTGTTTTAGCTAGGGCAGAGAGAAAGAACCTGGCTTCGCATGCTGTGGCACAGTGAGTCCAGAGGAGTTAGCATCATCTTGGGTCTTGGCACCACGGGGAAAAAGCAGGGTCAGTGCTAGGCCAGACGCAGGGCTTGTAGGAAACCAGGAGAGGAGGTGAGTGGAAGATGGCTGGGCCCTGGGGCTCCAGATCAGATTAGATGTGAAACACAGTGGGGAAACGGTGGAAGATGGCTCAGTAGGTATTGGTGGTGAGGGGTCATAGCTCTGATCGGCCTCCCCCGAAAGAGTCTGTGTCTGTGGGAGGATGGGCCTTTCAGCACATGACGGCAACTAGTGGACAGGACTTCTTAACCTAAGGTCTGGAGGGGACATCCACGAGCTCAGACAAACATAGACATGACCCTGCCCGGGAGGACACAGTCATCCGACTTCTTTTCTGGGGGTACGAGTGCATCAGTTTTACCAAAGCACCAAGAGGCCTGGGCCCTTTTGGAGCAGGATCCACTTTAATGGGAACAAGTGGACAGGGTAGGCGCATGTAGACCAGGCACTGTCCGGCCATCGGAGAGACTCCCAAGGGGGAGGGGGGCTGGAACTGGCTCTCACCGATGTCGCCTTCTGGCTGGCAGGGAAGCCTCACCGCTTTCTCCTCAGTTCATGTAGTACAGTCTGGAATTCGGGGCTGGTGGAACGGGAGCGCCCCATCCTGGGGGCAGCCCAGCTGGAAACATCGCTGCTGGGCATGGTGTGCTAGTTTAGGGAGCTCAGCAAGAGATCAAAGGCAGGTACTTCTAGCATGCCGGCCCTGGAAAACACAGAACGAAAGAAGTCGTCTGCGATTAGGTTTTCAGGGGTCACCTTTTGATAGAATTAGAGGTGATACCGGCAAGCCTTTGCCTGGAGGTGTGTACCGTGCTCAGTTTGCCCCTCGTGGCATTCGAAGAGGAAGCATGGTGGCTGTATCCCACTTCACAGAAGGGACACAAACTCCGCATGTACGACTGCCCGGGTTCACTGAGAGCGAAGACAGAGCGACCTAGGTTTTTTGACTGTTCTCTTGCTTCGCTGACATTTAGCGTTCTGGCCCAGGTACACAACAGCCCTGTGTCCGTATTCCTGGAAGAAATACGCTTTTTCTAAAAAATTTAGAGATTCCAGGAAATTTGAATAAGACTTTTAAAAATGTATTATTTTCTCAAAGTACATAATCTGGAATATAAAATATGGTAATACCATTTGCTTTATTCAGAGTTGGTTAAATTAAAAACATATTTATTCAAAGCTTACTATCACTAGAGATAGTAGATCACTTACAATCACTAGAGATTGAGTTTGGTACTTGAATTCCCCTTTATGACTTCGGAGTTTTAGGGAGTATCAGTCTGTTCCAGGGAAGGTTATGTATTATGGATCCTCTAATGAACTTTATCACAATGAAAAAATCGGGAAACAATTACCCTAACTCAGCTTGGTTTTACATGATGCAATTAGAAGTCATTTCTCATTCATACATTATGACACATTTTTGGCTAAAAAATTCAGTGCATTTATTTCTCAAGTACAAATAGTCTCTAAAAAAATATGAGAGAATTTTGCATATTATGTTAGACAGGAAGTAAGAAATAAATCATAAAATAAATGTTGGGTTTTATTGTCATTCCTTTCTAAAGTGTCCGTGAATTGTTCTACCTTAAGCATGTGTGCTGGGCCGGGCCTGCCGAGTCCCAGGGGTGCCCTGCTCAGACACTGTTCTCCAGTCCAAAAGCTTGGCCTGCTCCCAGATGAAGGTGGCGCTGAGCCCGAGTACAGCTGCTGGCCCCTTGAAAGCCAGCACTCGAGAGACAGATGTGGGGAAGGGAAAGGTAGCTTTACTCAGCAAGCCAGGGACCTGGAAAGACTGTGGCTGGCGTGTCCTGGGAGGAGGGTGAACTGGGGTGGAAAGACCATCTGGAAAGTCTCGTTCTGATAGAACAGAGTTTAGAAAGGGGAAGTGATGGGGAGGAAGGGGGTGCGGGAGCTGTTTTGCCCTGCTCAGCAGTTCCTTGACCGGCCCTCCAGAGGAAATTTGTTCAAGTCAGGATTGTGTTTTTCGACTGAGACTGGGTTGGCTGAACTTGGTCATCAGAGCAAAAGCTTTTTATCATCCTCAAGCACATCTGTCTCTTGGGTTATAATCTCAAGGCCTGGCCTCTGTAGAATCTCATTAAAGCCGTGATTAATTTTTGCAAGTTCACAGTAAGCAAGGTCTGTTATTTAAAATGAATCTATTGTGCTAGGTTTAAAATGAAGTTACTTTGATTTCTCTGTAGCCCAGCTGCAGGACCGTATGGGGGTCTCTGGTTTAATCCCCCATCCTAAAGGCTAGATTATAGTTCTGTTTACCTGTAATTCCTGCGACCCGAGAGGCCGAGGTGGGGGAGGGAGGGTGGTCATGAATTCAAGGCAAGTGGCCTGGGCAACATGGTGAGACCCTGTCTAAAAAAGCACTGGGCACAATGGTGTGCCCTGTCGTCCCAGCAGGGAGGATGTGACAGGAGGGACATGACATGTAAAAGCCTGTCATTAAATCAATAATCAAGTAAATAATGTATAAAATCAAGAGCATTCAAAGTAAGAAGTACAAGTCTCAGTGACCATTCCCAGTCCCACTTCTGGTTTGTTAAATACAGATCAACCAGGGTCAGGTCCAGGTCTGTCCTTCCTGGGCAGGTTTTCCACCTTCTCTAACTAACTTATCTTTTTTTTTTTAATTATTTTATTATTTTAACTTTATTTATTTATTTAAATTTTACCAGAGAGAGACAGAGTGAGAGAGAGAGAGGGAAGGTGAGAAAGCAAGCCACCAGGCCCAGGACTTGAACCACAGTTGGCCATGCGGGAGTCCAGTGCCTTAACCACCATGTCACCTGCTCGCACCGCTAAGTAACTTATCTTTAAAAACTGTGGGTAAAAATGGGACCCAGCTCCCAAATTAATTGTAAGGATTAAAGGAGATCATGAAGTGGCATGGCGGTTAAGATGCTGGGTTCACACATAGCCGGTTCGAGACCCAGACCTGGCGGCCTGCCTTCTCATTTTCTCTCTCTCTCTGGTCAGTACACATGCCCTATAGCAAAATTTAAAAAGTAATAATAAATAAAATTAAATCAATAATTATAAAAAACAATGAGATCGTGAAATCAATGTCTTTTTACAGTGCCTGGCATGAAATACATGTTTAGCAAATATTAGCTAATATTAATATTTATTTTAATGTCAATAATTAGAGTTGATGATATTATTATTCTATCTCAGCTAAGGCAATGTTTATGTATTTATAAGTTGAAAAGCAAAATATCTGCTTCTTTTTGGTGTTCTACTTCCCGATGTCGCTGAAAATTGAGGTCAGAAGAATACTCGATTTCTCTGATTTCATCACTGAATAACGGCAGGTCATTTAATATTCCTGGCCAAGATTTTAAATTCTAGTATTCAACACCAGAAGAAAACCCTTGTTTACTTCCTGGATACAGATGCAAACAGACATAAAACACAATTGCTCTTATCTCTCTTGGGCACCATCTCGTCTTGGTACCAAAACAGATAATGATCTTGTAGTAAAACTTTATAGGGAGGTAACAAAATCAATGACTTTATCTCAAATGTAAACACTGAAGGCCTTATCCCAGTGCTGGTTAAGACAGGCTGTAACTGTGGCAGCTGCTCACCCTCCATTATGGATCATTTTAGCTGAAAGAAAACATTGACACATAAAGGAAGATTTGACAACATAGGAATGTAGATGGTCTTACAGCTTGTTATTCAACAATGAAACCAACAATATAATTGTGAAGAGAAGGTCAACTCAAAACAACCATGAACATAAGTGAAGGTAGTGATAGACAAATCACTTGATTCATTTTTTGTTATTAAATGGTAAAGTCTTGATCATGAAAGCAAACATGGATTAATCTGTGAACATTTTTTTAAGTTTTTTTTTTTTTTTTTTTTTTTTTTTTTTTTTCCATAGGACATATACATATGCTGGCCAGAGTGAGATAATGAGAGGGAAAGTGAGAAATCACCCTCTAGGAAGGAATGGTCACCTGAAATCCCTTCTCCTCCGTTTTCCTCCTGAGATTTTGGGCACATATATGCACACACCCTGTATAAATCTTTAGCCACCATATCTGGGACTCGAACCGCAGATAGCTATGTGAGAGTCCAGTGCCCCATCCACTACACTACCTGCTGGCCCCAATCTACAAAACCTTTGAGTTCATTAAAGTTTCATGTGATCTTATAAAACATTATGAAACATAAAAATAAGGACTCAGAAGACATTCAGGAAGCCGTTCAAGATGATGTTTCTATAACTGTAATGACTGTGAGTTAGTATGATCACTTCCAAGTGTTAAAAGAAAAATAGACCAAAGTAATAGAGTTTTACTGAGCAAATCTTAACACAATTTAAATCAGGTAGTCATCCCTGAACTTCCGTACAACTCCGACTAGCCTCGTGGTCAGCTCAGCATTGTAGTTGGCCGGAAGGAGAAAGTGAGTGTGCAGTGAAAGTGCCACACAAACAACCTAAGAGAGGGAGTGAGGGAGAGAAGTCGGCTACACGCGGGTGGTGGGCTCCATGAACAGCCTACAGGGCGGGCTTTCTGTGATTGACCGGAGTGTGGCTGGTGTGATTGGCTGTCACTTACCAACTGGCTCTAGACAAACAGCTTAACAAGTACCATTTCTGATGATCCATAGGAATCCAAGCATGGGAGACAGCAGCGACTTTAGGCCATAATTGTTTAGTTTACCACGAGGTAGGTTGATTTCAGGAACTCTCTTATTGTCACAGAACTTAAACTTCATATAGAAATGAACTTAAATTTATACACATCGAACCTTCAAAATAAAATCAATAGTTATGAATTTGTATAACCAAGTCCATAAGATTTTTAAATGCAGACAAATCTGCTTTGTAAACGCAACACTGACACGAATTGAGTGACCTTGGACAGGCTCCATAACTATACCTTTCGGAGTAATTATACCAACTGTTGGATTGTTACAAGTGTTAAACAATATAGCTGCTAAAATTGGCTTAGCACATAATAAACTCTTGAAGACAAATAGGAAGTTTTCTTTCTGTTTCTTTTTTTCATTCTTTAAGTTTATCAGAAATTAATGTTTCCTTTCTCTATCTGAAATAAGATACTTATTTTATCTCGATCTCATGGTTCGGATCTATTATCTCAATTAGCTCACAAACTGTCAATTAGTCTGGTCTCCCTATGTCTTTAAATTAACACACATTTTTAACATAAAGACTTTGTCCAAAAGGAAGGTCATTTGGAATAACCTTTGTTTTTTTTTTCTATGTTGAGGAAGTCGACAAAGTTAATAAGTCTGTTTAATCAGTAAAAACACCTAAAGTCTTTAAAAATGAAAGAGCCAAGAAATGATGTAATTTCTTATTTATTTTTTCCTTATCTCATTTCCTCTAAGTTTTTCATTGCCTTAATATTTTAAATAAAGCAAAACCTGGCTCATAATTGGCATCTAATTAATGTTTGTTGAATAAGAAGAGAAAAAAAACGAGTAACTGTTTTAATTGTGACCAGAGGTCGAGGATGAATAGACTTCAATGAAATTATCGTCAGTAAGAAAACATGTTGCCACCTGCTTCTCTTATTCAAATTCAAAACTATCTAGAGTCATTTCTTGGCATATGGGAAGGGTCAGAGTAATTAAATTCTAAGCTGGAGCCTGAACAATTCTATGGCATCTTTACCTACCATTAGGGTTTTAGTATTACAGGACCCTTGAGAGGAGATGACTCCACTTACAGATGAGGAACCAGCGCCCTTCGAGTTTAAATGGCTCTCCCGTGCTGACCGAGCTCTGGGGGAGATCCATGTCTACGTCTTCCCATTGGAGTCAGCTCTTAAAGGGACTTGCCCCACAATAGCTGCTGATATTATCACTGCCATCTATTCCAGACACTGACATATCTACAGGAAATAGACAGGAAGGGAAAGACTGGGGTTGACAACATAGGTTTTGGGGTCAGAGAATACTGGGTTAAAGTTCCTGCTCCACTCCTTGCCGGTTGTGTGACCTTGAACAGGTTGTCCGCAGTATTGGTCAGATTCCCTTCTCCTGTTCTCTGCTTCCTTATCTATAAAGAGTGGATGACGAATGCTTTCATCATCGGGTAGAAATAACAAACCATAGGCTTATTATTAATAATGTATATGAAGGATCATCACCAGCCACATGCTGAGCAGTTGGTCTTGTTAATTATTATTATAAATCAGAAGTGGGGGAGAAAGTGGAAGGGCAGGGATTTAGGCCAAAGCAGTCCTTTATTTTGCTAATAGGAGCCATAGGTTGGCTTTCGGGAAGCTTAGAGCCAACCTGGAGAACAGAGCTGATGACACATTCACAGGAAATTAGACACATGGGTTACATACCTCTGGCCAACCCCAGGCCTACGCTCCTTCACCCCATCTTTGAATTTCCAAACAAGGCCTTTCTTTCTTTCTTTCTTTCTTTCTTTCTTTCTTTCTTTCTTTCTTTCTTTCTTTCTTTCCTTTTTCTTTTTCTTTTTCTTTTTCTTTTTCTTTTTCTTTTTTTTCAAGAGAGAGATTTTTGCTATAGGGCGTGTGTACTCATCGGAGAGACAGAGATATAGAGACAGAAAACGAGAAATCCCCCCCTGGGGGAATGGCCATGCTACAATCCCTTAACCTCCTTTTGGGATCTTGGGCACGTGTGCACACATGCCCAACCTAAGTTTTAAGCAGCTGGGTCTGGGATTCAAACCACGGTCAATTACGTGGGAGTCTAGTGACGTAACCATTATGCCATCTCTTCGCCCCCAGACAAGGTCTTTCTACCAGACTAAACAGTACAGAGATTACAGACTTGTGGAGTTATAACAGGGGTTGCCCTAGTTGGTTCAAGACCGTGGAAGGAGCCACAGTGACTGTGAAAGTTAATTATTTTCCTCATTAACATCATTGTACCTTCATCATAGGGGCCAGTCTTATTCATTTTTGCATACTCATTTATTGCACCTCACACGTGGTGGGTGCTTAGTAAAGGGGATCTGGAGTGACAAATGAACACGTGTGTATGAGAGGGCTTTTCTCTTAGGGCTTGCTTGTACAGAGAGATTATTTCTCCATCTGGTGATAGACTTTTCATCCAGCTCTGATGACAGTGCTTCAAGGCTTAAATCTCACTATTTTAAATGAAAACAAAATCGATATGAACTGTTCTTCCCTGGGTACTGATGTGCAACGACTTGTGTTATTAAATGTAGGGATGAAATAGAACTCATTTTCTTGGAAATGGAGAGGAGTGTAATCCTAGCACCTCAGAACAGGTATATTAATCAATTTTCTTTCAAGACAGAAAGAAAATTATACCTCATGTAAAGTCCTGGCCGAAACCTCATATCTCAAAGATGTCATATACACTTTGCTTGGGATATCACCAAAGGACAAATGAAGAAAGATTATGCTATCCGGCCAGCAGGTGGTCTAGTGGCTAAGTCTCTGGACTCCACTGTAGCAGACTGCGGTTTGAGTATCTGGATCGGGTGGATTGAAACTCAGGCCTGGCATGTGTGTGCGTGCCCAGAGTCCTGAGAGGAGAGTGGAAGAGAAGAGATTGTGGCATGTCCATCCTAAGACGCTTCTGTTTTCCTTCTTCCTAGCTATGACCATGTTTTTAGATTTGGGTTTCTCATTTCCAGTTTTTCATCACCTCCCAAAGTTTTGCTTCCTTCCCATTTAATCATGTCATACTACTCTTCCCCATTCTCAACTATGCTTTCTCTCTCTGTGTTTTTAAGACATTTAAGGCAGTTTATCAGTTTAATAAGTTGCAAAATGCCTCCTGGTCCTCTTCTTTCTCCAGTTCCACCTAGAATGCCATATATATTAGGTTGTCAGGAAAGTCATGATGTGTTTTTCTATACGAAAATGCGTCACTATGCAAAAAGCAATTTCTTACTTTTCCTCTCTTTCTCCAGTGAGTACATGTGTCTATGGCAAACAAAACAGAACAAAAACAAAATCTTTTTTTAAAACTAAAAAAAAATTTTTATTTTAAAACTAAAAAATGATTTTACTCTCATAAAAGTAACTTTGATTTTTGCTGTAGAGCTCATGTGCTCGCTGGAGAGACTGAAAGACAGAAAGTGAGAAATAATCCCCCAGGGGGAATGGCCCTGCCACAGTCCCTTCTCTTCCATTCTCATCTTGGGATTTGGAGCGCGCACACACACACACGTGCCCAGTGTGAGCTTCAAGCCGCTGGGTCCAGGACTCAAACCGCGATCAGCAACGTGGGAGTCTAACACCTTCACCACTAAACCACCTGGCTGGCCGGCACAAAAATACTTCTAAATCTGCATATTGAAGTGATTGTGAACTACCCAAACTTTTCTTTTGAAAAATATTTAACGTTGCTTATTTTACATAATAATTTTTCTTTCCATGGTTTTATAACAGCTAATGTATAGTGATTGGATGTATAAAATAAATTAATTAAAAACGTTCTTTTCTTTGTCAAAGCATTCCCAAACCAATCTCCTTTGACTCTGTCCTCACTTATTGAAGGTCATGAAACTGGAGAAGTGTTGGCGTTTTTCAGCGTGGTGTGTCTTCTTTTTAGTGCTTGTTCACGACTAACCTCTTCGCTGCATTTTCATTGACAAGCTAGGAAACCTCGGTGCTCAGCAGGAAATCCATGTCCAGGTTGTCTGGAGAACGGGGCTCCTGCTGGTCTGTCCGTGTTTCCATGCGTTGGATCTGAGCCTGGATTCACTCGGCCTAGTTGGTAGGTCTCGGTAACGCTTCCCTTCCTTTGCAGCCCCTCTGCCCTTCCTCTGCCCGGAGCTAACATGTCCCTGAAAAGCGAGCCCCGAGTGAATACCTCCGCGCTGCAGAAGATCGCGGCCGACATGAGCCACCTGATCGAGAACCTGGACACGCGGGAGCTCCACTTTGAGGGAGAGGAGGTGGAGTACGACGTGTCTCCCAGCGACCTCAGGATCCAGGAAGGTGAAGCCCGAGACGGGAGGGGAGGCCAGTCGGTCGGGCCGGGGGCGCCGCGCGAGTTTGGAATAACCAGCAAGTGATCGATCCGATCGCTCTTCCGTGGCGGGAACAGCGCTGGGCCGGGACTGCCCCAGAGAGCGTTTTCCCATGCTGGCATTCGTGAAGGGATGCCTGGAAAGGCGTTATGCTAAGCTCTCATATTGCTATAACTTTGTTTCTTTTTCAGTGTATATCCCTTTCTCTGCTGTTTATAATACCCAAGGATTTAAGGAGCCCAATATTCAGACGTATCTCACTGGTTGTCCCGTCAAAGCTCGGGTTCTGGAAGTGGAACGTTTCACGTCGACCACGCGGGTCAGAGCGTTTGTCAATGCGCATCTTATTAAATATGTATATTTCATGTGCTTTAATGCACCGGCTTCTGTTTTCCTTCTTCCTAGCTATGACCGTGTTTTTAGGTTTTTGTTTCTCATTTCCAGTTCCTCATCACCTCCCAAAGTTTTGCTTCCTTCCCGTTTAATCTTCATTTCATACTGCCCTTCCCCATTCTGAACGATGCTTCCTCTCTCTCTCTCTCTCTCTCTCTCTCTCTCTCTCTCTCTCTCTTTAAGGCATTTAAAGCAATTTATCAGTTTAATAAGTTACAAAATGCCTCCTGGTCCTCTTCTTTCTCCAATTCCACCTAGAATGCCATATATATTAGGTTTTCAGGAAAGTCATGATGTATTCTTGTAGGTTTTTCTATGCAAAAATGCATCATGACTTTCCCGATGGCCCAATAAATCAAGGAAACCTTCAGTTTTCCTCATTCCTGTTTAACAGAAAAATGACGGTGCTTCCTGGCTCTTAAAAGAGAGAAAGCCAGGTACCGATTGGCCAGTGTCCTTACCGAAGAACACTGGCTGGAGAACTCTGCTGGCAGGTTCTGCCTCTCCGTCCATTCCTCCAACACCTTAGACCCCTGTGTGCTCTGTTACTGAATGCTGAAAATGCTTTGAGAGTGAGATGTCTACAGGAGCAAAGCTGTAGCCTTTGAGGCAGACTGGCCTCGGGGGAGCTGCTGAGGAGGGCGTGTGTGCTCTTCCTGGCTGGATCTTGCAGGAGGCCTGCCAGCGGGGAAGTTGCCGTGGGGTGGTGGCTTCTGCCTTTTGCCCCTTCAGGTGAAGCTGTAGCCGGGTCCGAGTGAGGCCAGCACTGGCTCCCGCCCTAGAATGACCACCTTTCTCAGGGGCAGATGTCGGCTCCCTCCATCCTTGTCTTGTGGGGCTGGCACGTGCTGCTTAGGTTTGTGTGGGTTCTGCCTGGTCCTGTGTCCTGACCGCCATCTGTGCACGGACTCCCGCTGTCACTGACCATGGTGTACAGCTTTGCTTTGGGTCCACGTCTCCCTGACACACCCTGAGCTCAGCCCACCTGGATACTTGCATTTTCGTACTTTGCTGGCCTGTTTTTAGTTGAGAGGCTATAACTTGTAGGGACTAAATATGCAGACTCCAGAGCCAGAACACATCGTTTGATTTGTTTTTTTCTTCGATTGAGTGAGTTACTTAACCTCTCTGCTTCTCAGTTTCCGGATCTGAATGATGAGTAAAATAGTGCTTATCTTATAGGGTTTTTTAAAATAAAGATTTAATAATAATAATAATAATAATACTGGTGCATGTATTAGACAGGTATACACTGCGTGCTCACTACTGCAGCTACTTTCTCTACCACCTTTTTTTTTAAGAATTATCTTTTCAACTTTATTTATTATTATTATTATTATTATTATTTAAATTTGATCAAAGAGAGACAAAAAGAGAGGGAGGAAAAGTAAGAAAGTAAGCCATCAGGTCCAGGATTTGAACTGTGGTCAGCCATGTGGGAGTCTGGTGCCTTAACCACTACACCACCTGCCAGCCCCAGTACTCACCCTTTCTGAACACTGGAGGTGCATCGAGTCAAGGAAGAGATGTAGACAAGGATAGACCTTGGCATATATTGGAGGAAGAGAAGGGTTTCCTGTTCTCTTTTGTAGGCTCTTTGTGAAGGACAAAAAAATGGGGCCTAAATGGTGACCCTGGCATCCTTTTCCTCCACTTCCCTCTACCTCCGTCAGCTGCCCGTTCACTGCTTGTTCTGACACAGGCCCTTCGCTCAGTGCCTACTTTACTTGATTTCTAGTTGAAAGTGTGTGGGGGGTGTGGGGTGCGGGAGATAGGATTTGTAGGAGTAGAGAATCTCATTCCTGTAATCATTTATTTTTGAAAAGATTTTGCTTAAGTATGTACACTAAGTAGACCAGACTTCAGTATACGTTCATGCTACTTATTAGGTAGCAATTGTTCGTGGAGAATTGTCGGAATTTCTGTAATCTAAAATGGCAACCATTTTTATTTATCGCTATAGGTACCAAGTATCAATCTTTACACTATTGAACTAACGCATGGGGAATTTAAATGGCAAGTTAAGAGGAAATTCAAGCACTTTCAAGAATTTCACAGAGAACTGCTCAAGTACAAAGCTTTTATCCGAATCCCCATTCCCACCAGAAGGTAACTGTTTCAGAATCAATATAACGTTATCCCAGTATACAAGTTAGATGGAAAGTGGATTTCATTCATGATCATAGACTAGCAAATTCATTGTTGGTACTATTTTCAATTAAATGGGCTCTTTTAAAATAAGCCAGCTCATGAAAGATATTCTAAGAGGCGTAGTCAAAGAATAATCTAATCACCGTTTGTATCGCTTCTGTGTGTGTGTGTGTGTGTGTGTGTGTTTAGACACACCTTCAGAAGACAAAATGTCAAAGGGGAGGAGCCTCGAGAGATGCCAAGTTTGCCTCGCTCATCTGAAAACATGATTAGAGAAGAACAGTTCTTGGGAAGAAGGGTAAGTGCTTTTCCTCTTCTTCATTCTGAGCATAGCTTTGTAGTAGCCCTGTAGTAATACAGCCTGTACCCACGGAAGAGGCGGTTCTGGCTGCAGCTTTTCTCATCACTGATTGGTCAGGTACAGTGTATACCCAAGGAGAGGCGGTTCTGGCTGCAGCTTTTCTCATCACTGATTGGTCAGATACAGTGTATAACCAAGGAGAGGCGGTTCTGGCTGCAGCTTTTCTCATCACTGATTGGTCAGAGACAGTGTAACCCAAGGGAGAGGAGGTTATGGCTGCAGCTTTTCTCATCATGGATTGGTCACCCAGGCTGGGTGAATCATTACCTTCTCTGGAATTAGTTAGGCACCCCCGGCTTCCCCAAGCCAAGGACAGGTTGCCCTTTCCCAGTAAAGGAGGAGTGTCCATTGTTAGGAATGATGAAAAAGCTGACCTCCCTTGTCAGATCTGCCCTGGGCTTATTATGAGTCAAACACTGAGCACATCCTTGTGGGTTTTGAAATCTTCTCTTTGGAAACCATATATTTCTATAGGTTTGCCTCAATATTTGTAGTTACTCTTCCTAAAAGGTAAAATTTTAGTCCTAACCTATGGATGGGGCAGTTAGGGTCTAAAAACAGTAGAATGGAGTACAGACCTGCACATCACCAGGACAGAGAAAGGAGGAAGGTTATTTCTTCCCACTCTGCTTGAGTGGTGGGGGATTGACTTATTTACTAGAAAATTAACGAATTCATTCATTTATGTTGTCTGAGACTTTTGTGTTCTGAAGGGGATGTTTGATGTCTTCTTTGTAGTTGTCATCTTGTTTAAAATCTTTTTAGGAGACTGGACTAAATATTTTCCAAGATAGCTAAGCATATAAAATTATACAGTTCTGGTTACTATGTATATACAGAAGTCCAACTGAAGACAATTATGGCTATTAACACTTAGTGATTCAGCAAAGGATGCTGCATTTTGCATTCTATTTAATATAATTGACATAGTTGCCTCCCTTCCCCAACTCAACAGCCCCTCCACCCCCACACAAACACACACAGGTGCACGCACGCACACACACACACATACACACACATACACACTTCAATATATTTGAAATCAGAGTACATTTTACTAGAAAGTCCTCACCCCCCCCCCTCTTTTCTTCCCCCCGGAAAGCTGTTTAAACATTACAGTGTATCTTTCAGGAAGTCAGTGTTGGAATTGAAGAAATGTTGGAATTGAAGAAACACAGGCTTTTGGTAAAATCAATAAATGGGATAGAACTATCTACTATGGGCAAGCCCTGTTCTGGTACCTTTGGAAGATTAAGAGAATATGTATGTTGGGGGACCAGCAGTTGGCATAATGGTTACGTTACTGGACTCCCATGTAGGCAACTGTGGTCCAAACCTGGTAGCTTAAAATTCACGCCAGGCGCATGTGAGTGCATGCCCAAAATGCCAAGAGGAGAACAGAGAGGAAGGGATTGCAACATGGCCATCCCCCCCCCCCCGGGGGGGGGTGATTTCTCACTTTTTGTCTTTCTGTCTCTCTGGCAAGCACACACACACTATAGCAGAATTCTCTCTAGAGAAAAAGAGAGAGAGAGAGAGAGAGAGAGAGTATATAGCTTGGGACTCAGCAGGAGTTTATATAAGGTATGAGCATAGGTACAGCTAGATAGCAGGAAAAGATTTAGATAATGGTTTAAGAGAGCTTTCAAAATAACACCTTAGTGCTAGTCAGGATTCTCGCCCAGTGATAATATTAAAATTGAATAGAAGATAGGAAGAATTGATGGTCTCATTATTGCCACAACTAAATTTTTCCATAAATATGACCGCATTAACACTTATCTAAAATATTTGCATTATAGAAACAACTAGAAGATTACCTGACAAAGATACTCAAAATGCCCATGTACAGGAACTACCATGCAACAGTAAGTACTCTTCAGTGATTAATCTGGATTATTTTATTAACAAGCGTGTTTGTATCCACGTGTACATTATTCCTTGAGTGAAATGATAAGAAATGAACACAAAGTTGATCTGACAGTGAGGACCCACTTTACGGTGATATGATACTATTTTAAAATTATTGCATAGTCCTTGGTCTGGCTATAGCGATAGATTTCAATGAGCTTGACGTGCTACTGTGGGCTGGCGTATCTAGAAATAACACTCTTCTCTCCTCAGGCTTCCAGAACAATGTGAAAAGCATTTCTAGCTCCAAAGAAAAAACACTGATGAGTAAGTGATGAAAACAGTGGAGCCAAGTTGAATACCCAGAGATTAGACGGAGTGTATTGTGATAGGCGTCCGATTAGCCTATGATACCTGTAAAAGCCTGTTTTTTTTCCATGTGAAAGTGAGAAGCATGGGAAAAGACAGGGAAAGAAAAAACTGAAGCAATCCAAGAAAAGTGGGAATAGATGGAGGGACTTGGATGTGACCACAGAGGTTAAGCATGAGGAGCACACTGCTGGAAGGGAGGGACTTCCAGTGTCCACACACTGAGCGCTGTCCTTTCAGAGGCCCTTCCAGGTGGAGCAGTGCTTGTAAGGGTTAGCCTTCGTTATCAGGAGGTCTGGCTAACTGAGAATGCTCCAGATGACTGTTTATCTCTGCGTGTGCATAGACCACATCTCTGTGGGAGTTGTACATCCGTTCTCTACATGACCCGAGAATTGAAGAGCAGGTGCATTTAGCCTCTAGCTGGGGACTGGCATCACAAAAGCTTACAAACAGAAGAGAGAAGCCCTCAGTGTATTTAGGAGGAAACGAGAGTTCCTGGGGCTGCTCCCTGCGGTCCGCCAGCACATTTCCTGGAGACTGGCGTGAATATGGCCCCCTGGGCTCCTCTCCACGCCACTGACTCGGAGCTGGACCCTGAACATCCTCTGCAGTGCTTGCGCTGTAATCCCAGAGGACTTGAAGGAGCTTCTGTGGCTTCATGATCCTGAAGAGTGTTCTCAGGAAGCCAGCAATCTGAGTTCAACCAGAGGCAGTAGGAGAAGGATGATGGGAGGGGACACATGCGGTTGACACAGCATAGCGAATAGGGGTGTCACTTCTGTCACTACTTACATGCCGCCTCCTGTGGGAATCTGGAATCAGAGGTGCTGCTTTCTGTGACAGAAAATTATTTGTATCTGTACTGGTACCCATATGCAATAATTTCCATTTCTTTTACCTTTCTGCCTACCTGCAAAATTACTTCTCCTATTTCTTTTGGCCTTAAAACCGTACTGGGAGTTGTCTTCTCTTTCCATATACATTACTGCATTTTCAATTCTTACGCTGACTGAAGAGTGTTTACGTTTCGGAATGTTCATTTTAATTACTTTTCTAGTCGTACAAATCTTTCCAAAGCCATGCGTATTGTATTTAGAAATTCCAGAGTGCTTATGAAATTTCCTTTGGAAGGGAAAGCCTCCTTAGCCACTAAGTATATTATCCTGCTCAATTTCAATGGCTACTGAGATGATTATTTCCAACGGCCACATTCCCCGGAATGATTCAAGCATAGGATACAGCTTGATAGACGTTAATCCTCCAACATCATTTCCCCTTCATACTAAATGTTATCTAGGCCTAAATAAAGCCTAGAGTTATGGGCCTCCACCTCATGTTTGTGAAATTAGATTGGCATTTATGTATTTCCTTCAATAATTGTGAGACATATTAAAAACCCTATCTGCAGGAAGCACACTAAGCTATACATGGTTGTGCACTCCTGTCATCTGAGCTACTCGGGAGACTGAGGTGAGGCGATCATAAGTTCAAGGCCAACTAGGCCCACATAGCAAGGCCTGTCACATATGAAGAAAATGAAAAATTATTTTTACATCGATATCTATAAAATACACTTATACTTTTATAAGCATAAGCCAAACTTAAATTAATTCAGATCCTTCAACTGATAGAATCATAGCTCAAAGGACTGGATAAGATAGATCTTAAATTCTACAGGACCTTCCAGATGTGTATTCGGAATCTGCAGTTGTAACCAGTACTTCAGGTGATTTTTATCATCATAAAAGTTCGAGATCAAAGTTAGAATATGATGGTCACCTTAGAAGTGTCTTGGTAAAATCGAGCTGCTTAGAAAAGTAGAGATAGATTTATTATCGTGGTACACAGTTTACCCAGAAAAGAAATGGATTTAGGCTTCAAAGCACTGTCTGCTAAGTTTTCATAAATGGCTTATGAAATTAGACACGGAAGTTTCTTTCCTCTTAACTTTCATATAGTCATTGGTTGAGTTTACACTCATACACCTACCTTTTCTTCTAAGACTGTGAGGATTTCTCTGTTTTTATTTCCCTTTCCCCTTTTTGTAGTTCTAAAAAACAGCATCCCTGGGGCCGGCAGGTGACGTGGTGGTTAAGGGCGCTGTACTCCCGTGTGGCCGACTGCGGTTCAAGCCCCAGACCTGATGGCTTGCTTTCTCACTTTTCGTCTCTCTCTCTCTCTCTCTCTCTCTCTCTCTCTCTCTCTCTGTCCCTCTCTAGTCAAATTTAAATAAATAAAGTTAAATGGAATAATTCTTGAAAATAATATTAAAAAAAAACAAAAAAAACAGAGCATCCTGGTGTTTTAGCGGACTCAGCATCAGACAGTTCCTTCAGAAACGACTCATTTACTACTTTACTAATTCACTCAGTTTTCCTAACTCATTTGTAAAATGAGAAAAAAATGTATTCTTTCTTATAGGCGTAGACATGTTAAAAAATAATATTTAACTGAGTTATACAATCAAATGCAAAGAAATCTCAAACAGGGGTTTCTTTTGTGTTCTGAAATCCTGTCAGTCTGGCTGCAGAGCAGAAGCCACTAACTGGCATTTTAGTGAGTAACTGGAAAATGTGTATCTTCCAGAATGAAAAGGCAGAGGAATAAAGAAATTTTTCCTTACTTAAGGTTAATATCTAGAAATGAAACAAAATGCACAGTTTCCAAGAGAAGGGCCCTAAGCTGATGGGACTATGTTCCCCGGCCTGAAGTAAATCATTGAACTGCATGACTCAGATTCCTTATCTCCAAGATTGCAATGAGCTTGAAATCTTGAGCACCGGTCCCACCAATCTATAATGCTGAGCTCACCTTGAGGGAAAGAGTAGAGTCTGGAGGGACCTTAAGTTCAGGCTGGCCTCCAGCTGGTTGCCTCCACAGATAAGACCTCTCCTTTGTCCCCTGCAGCTGTAGCTGTCTCACCTGGAAGGCAGCTTTTCCGGAGTCCCAAGCCTACCTCCCACCCTCTCTACCAGGAACTGCCCGACTCTTACACTCCTCTCATCCAATTTCCTGTTACTCTCTGGAATGTAGAATAAAAGGGGCCTCTGAATGTCAACCTCCTCTTTGAACACAAAGATGGTGGAAAAGAAGGTGTGTCCACCGGGACCAAGTGGTTCCCAGGGTTAGTTGTTAGCCCGAGTGTTTGTTGCTTGTTTCTTGGCCAGAGAGCTTTTGTGTTTCTCAGTTTGTCTAACTTGTTCAGCATCTAATTGGTAAGGTCCATTGGAATTTTTTTACCAGACAGCACTATCTAGTGTCAAGAACACTACTTTACTGCATTCTTCACACATTCCTTTGCCAAAGAACAAAAACAAAAACAAAACCAAAAATGTACCCATAAGTATATTACTCAAGAGAGCAATGGAGTAAACCCTATGGATATTGTTAGACTAAGTTGCTCTTTGTTAAAAAATTATTTTTATTGAGAGATATTCGCTACAGGCAGCATGCACTTGCCAGAAAGATAGAGAGAGACAGAGAGTGAGAAATAATCCAATGGGGAAAGAGGTGGCCATGCCACAATCCCTTCTCCATTCTCCTCTTGGGATCTTAGGCCTATGCACACGTAACCCCAGCATGAGTTTTAAGCCATGGGGTCTGGAACTCAAACCACAACTGACTACGTGAGAGTTCAGTGACGTAACCATTATGCCATCTGCTGGTCCCAATTTTTCTTTAAATTCTTTTTCCTGAGAATCACCTGTCCAAATGGAGAATGAAATTATTATCCTTGAAGATGTACTGAGAAATTTGGAAAACACAGTCTTTGTTAAACTTCAAGTTTTATTAATTAGGTTTGCCTGTTTATTGACCTTGATCAATTCACTTTCAATTTGATAAATTTGTATTAAAACGTTTATTGCTAGATATATTTTCTCTATAATAAGGCTAGTCCCTCCTTGAAATCTGTTTAATTAAGCATGAGTATGCCACTGGATAAATTTTATATTAATGTGCAACTTTTAATTTTCTGCATTACTAATGTATGCTTTTTATTTAAATGAAAGTCTTTACACCTTACAATTTTGTTTTCTAGCCCTCATTTAGCTAGACGGTCCAAGGAGCTCAGTCTGAGTAAGATGAATTCGTTGAATGACTTTGCTTTGGTAGTTTTAGTTTTGAGGATACGGACTTCGGCCTGGCTTCATGCTGAACCTACCTCTTGCTAATGATGTGATTTCGTCCGATGTAGCTTCTCTAAACCAGGGCTTGGCAGACAAGGGCCACGGGCCAGACTCAGTCCACTGCATGTGCGTTCTGCGAGCTAAGAGAATAAGGTTGTTGTTGTTGTCATTGTTTTTAAAAGGTTGGAAAAAAAGAGTGTTTCTGGCTCATGAAAATTATATTTATATCTTCGCATCTACAAATAAAGTTTTATTCGAACACAGCCTTTCTTATGCATCTAAGTACTGACTATGGCCACTTTCATGCTGCGATGACAGAATCGAATAGTTGCAACAGAGACTGAATGGCCCACAAAGTCCAAAATAATTACTGTCTGACTCTGCAGACAAAAATAAATAAATAAATAAATAAATAAATAAATAAATAAATAAATAAAATTGCTAGCCCTGCCTTAACAATGGTTTTCTCTTCTACAAAATGGGAGAAAATGCAGCCTTAAAGTGTTTTCCTTTTCAACTCACTATAAAAGATCTGTTGCGAATTCTATTGGCTATGCCCAATGTTCAAAGACCTCCAGTGTCTTCTCAACCTACATTGCCAGTAATTTTTCGTTACTAGAAAATTTCCCCCTTCATCTTATTCACTGTAGCCCAACCGTACTTTATTTTCTTTTTTAAGAGAAATTTCTTTTTTTTTTTGCTATAGGATGAGTGCTCTTGCCAGAGAGACAGAAATTGAGAAATCACCCCTCCCTCGGGGGAAGGGGAGATGGCCATGCCACAATCCCTTTTCCTTGGGATTTTGGGCATGCATGCACACATGCCCGGTGTGAGTTTTAAGTCACTGGGTCCAGGACTCGAACCACGATCAACTACATGGGAGTCCAGCACTATGACCATTACACCTTCTTACATCTGCTGTGTTCTGCACCCTTCTTCGTCCCATCTCCACATGCCCAAATCTAGTCCACATTCTAAAACCTGCATCAATGTTGCTTTCTTCTTCCATTATTTCATTGTCTGCGTGTACATTATGTCACAAGCCCTCCTCCCCTCACACACACACACACTCACACACACACACAACTCACAAAAGAAAATTGAGAAGAAACTCTCTGACGTTGGTGAGAATTTGTCTCCCTACCTTAGGGCACACATCACTCTCGGGCGTATCTTACTTATTTCCAGATTTCAAATCAGCGCTCCTTCGGAGCAGCACCATGGCTTTCGGTCTGTGCAGCCTGGAAGTCCACCGAACAGGGCCGACACACAGCAGTACCTCGCACATGCGTTTTTAATGCAGACATTTACTTATTTATTTACTTACTGCTTCTAAAGTGTGGATTTTTGGCTTCTTTTCAGACAGAATTCCTTGATATAAGCCAGTTATCTTTCATCCGTGACTTGGGACCAAAGGGCATGTAAGTTCCAACAGACCTTTAAGTAGAATTGTGTAAGACGTTGGTTGACGTTAGCGTTTCAGTTAGTGGCGTGCTGCGTTGATGGAAGACCCCATTCCTTACTGCTAGTTTCTCTTCTCCCTGGGAGCTTAGCACAATGGAGGGATGTATTTTTACAAAACGGAGCATCTCCTACAGAAAGCAAGGGGAACAGCTGCCCCACCCTCTCTGTGTGTGCCTCCAGCCCAGAATCCCTCTACGCCGGGAGTGGGAGCACCCAGGGCACACAGCGAGCGTGGCTGAGGGAGAACGCGCTGAGCTTCGATAGAGAAGATGCCTTCTGCTCCTCATCAGGTGTACACTTCTCCTCAGCTTGATGGCCATTTCAAATAGCTCTGCGTAAAATGTATGCTGTGGGACCAGATTAGAGTTTACTTAAAGATTATTGTCCTTCTTGGTTATTAGAGCTCTTGATCATATAAGAAGCTCCACTCTTTAATTTCGGTTTTATAAAAAGTTCACTTAGTTCCTGAGAGAAAGCGGGGGGGGGGGGAGCATCCCCAACAGGGCCTTCACTGTCATGCGCCCCCAGCCTCAGCCAGACTGGGTCACAGACACACGCACACCCAGCGTGCACAGGGAGACCTTGACACAGGCCTCCGACCTTCTCAGTGTCACTGAGCGTGCGCTGCTGCTGGGCCACGGTGCCTGGCCCCAAACTGAGTTTGTTTTGTTTAGGTTTTTGGTTTTACCATAGGGTGTATGCACTGGTTGGAGAGAGACGGAAAGAGGGAAAGTGAGAAATCACCCCCCAGGGGTATGGCCATGCCACAATCCCTTCTCCTCCGTTCTCCTCTCAGGATTTGGGGCACACACACACACATGCGCCCTGAGTGATACTCAAGCTTCTGGGTCTGGGGCTCAGATCGCAGGCAGCCATGTGGGAGTCCAGCCCTTTAACACCATGCCACCTGCTGGCCCCGAAAACTGAGTTTTTAGAGAATTGTTTGTAGTTGCCTCGAGCGAGTGTTTATCTTGTCTCGCCGCAGTCGCTGCTCTTTCTCGTCGTCACTCAGGATCGAGGCATCGCTGCTTTCAAAGCTCTAGCTCTGCCCTGTTTCTTTTGGCATGGCGGCTGCTAAAGCGGAATGAAATGGGTGCAGGAATGCCCCGGGATCCCGAGTGAGCCCCTCCGTGCTCTCGGCGGCAGCTCACCTACCCTGTGCAGCACCGGAAATGCATGGGGCCCTTTGTAGGTTGTCATAGGCTCGAGGAGTGCCCAGCCGTTGGAGCTGGGATGCCGAAGGGCCTGCACTGTGTGCGACACAGTTATACCGCCCCCAAAGCCCCAAGGGCCGCATTTGGCCCGGGTGCTCTCAGACCAGCTGCGAAAGCACCAGCCTAAGCGCAGCACGGCTCGTGGAGAACGAGAGGAAAGCCATGTAAGAGGGAGACTTCATTTCGTTCCGAGCAGTGAGGCTGTGGACGCTGCACGTGAGCTGGAGACTCACAGCTGACGGCTAATCCAATGTCTCTTTCAGAGAAGGCATGATCATGAAGCGATCTGGGGGGCACAGGATCCCAGGGCTGAACTGCTGTGGGCAGGGAAGAGCCTGCTACCGATGGTCCAAAAGGTAGGACTTCAGAGCTTCGTGTGCTTGCTTTAACAAATCAGGTATTTGGGGGGGGGGGGGGGGATTTTCCCTACCAGTTTTAAATTGGAAATCAATAATACATCATTCGAAAGCTATGGAAGAGCACATGTTTAACTATATTTTAAATTCTAAATTCTAGCATTTAAATATTCTACCCCAAATTGGATTTTTAGGCGAATTGTAAAAGTGACACACATACATAAAAAGCTAGTGGACCATAGACACACAGATTGGACAGCCAAAGAAGATACGTAAATGGCCAGTAACGTGTGACGAGATGCTCAGCATCACTGATCACAGGGTCATCTAAGTCAGGTACACAATGAGTGACCACTGCAAATTCTCTAGAATGGCTGTCACTAAAAGGGAAGCAAAAACAGGTGTTGGTGAAGTTGTAAACTGCCTCCCGGAGTTCCCAGCAGGCTCGCAGCCCGCCTGCCCGTCCTAAAGTGCGCAAAACACATGCTTCATGGCTGCCTCCCTGCTCTGTCTCCTGTCCTCCCCCGTGTTTCCTGGCACTCTCCAGAAAGCTCCTTCACACCGCACATCTTTATCTCAGAGTTTCCTCCTGAGGCAACTCGACCTGAGGCAGGACCCCGAGAAACGGAAGCCTCGGTCTGGCTCGTTCAGTCATTTCCGATGCCCGAAGTGTGCCAGGCTGTGCCCGAAGTGTGCCATACTATGCCCGAAGTGTGCCAGGCTGTGCCTGAAGTGTGCCAGGCTGTGCCCGAAGTGTGCCCGGCTGTGCCCGAAGTGTGCCATACTATGCCCGAAGTGTGCCCGGCTGTGCCCGAAGTGTGCCATACTATGCCCGAAGTGTGCCAGGCTGTGCCCGAAGTGTGCCAGGCTGTGCCCTAGCCGCTGTGAGGACAGCAATGAGCAAAGCAAGCCCCCCCCACCCGCCCCCCGGCTTCCTGGAGCTCAGTGAGTGGGACGTGCAGGCAACAGCTATGTCAACAAGCAGCCTGCGTGATCGAAATTCAGGTGGTGATGAGGGCTTCGGAAGAAAAAGGGCGACGGGACAGTGAGGGGTTGGGACCCGGTTTGGTGCCTTTAGGTCCAGGAACCCAGGAGAGGCGTCCCGACAAGCGACCGAGCGATCAGCTCTCTGAGAAGCTGCAGCAGGAGGGGGAGACGCTGCCGTGTGGAAGAATCACACCCTCTCCTTTTTAAATTCAGGATTAAGTCATGCTTCAACCAGGACAATCCCAAAAGATAGAATTCTTCCCGGAATGAAATGTGTCGTCATTCTAAAGTGCAAATCTTTCTGTAACGGTTTTGTACCCTTGGTTCCAAATACTAGAAAGTATTTCCCGCCTCACATTTGTGAGATTTAAAACATCAGAAAGCATGTATAGATGATGAAGTATAGCTGATAACATTGGCTTTCACAGACTGTGGTATTGCTGTCTACGTGGGAGTCATTATTCAAGCAACACTCACAATGTCTCTTTTTGCTTTTGCATCCTGAAGAGCCATTCTGATCCCTTTCTTTATTCGATATTGACAAGTTGAGCTTAGGTAAACAGGGCAGCTGAACTTGAAATCAGTGCTCAGAATGCCCTATTCAGAGACAGGTCAAACAAGCAAAGAGAAACCAAAGTAAACACAGGAAATATGTCTTCCCTAATGTAAAACACCTGCCCGCAGAGTGCCCCCATGAGCAGTCTCTCTGCCTGCTAGTGGGCTAGCTATTACATTTCTCGACTCAGATTATTTCTTAAAACAAAAAGTGGTTAAGAAAATAAACGTTTACTAAAGTATGAGCTACACCAAGAATGAAAATGTTGAGAGGGTGACAGTGTCCAAACGGCTCCGTCTCCTCTGGGACCCACTGAACAACTGTTATTTAGGCGGGGAGGTTGCTTTACCCCGCAAAACTGCAGGTAGCTATGAATGCGTGGTGTCATGTGCAGCACTATAAAGTGGCCATCTGCAGTCATTTTATTTTCTGTTTTTAGAGAGCTTTTTGCTAAAGGGCATGTGCACTGGCCAGAGAGACAGAGAGAAAGAGAGACAGAGAGACAGAAAGCGAGAAATCACCCCCTAGGAGGGATGGCCACACCGCAATCCTTTCCTTTTTATTCTCCTCTTAGGATTTTGGGCACGCACACATGCCTGGCGTGAGTTTTAAGCCTCCAGTCTGGGACTTCGAACCACAGTTAATTCTGTGGGCGTCCAGCAACGTAGCCATTACACCATCTGTGGGTCCCTGGACTCACTTTAAATGGATCCCATCTCCCCTCTCTTGCTCTTCCCACTGTCAGTGAGTGCCACGTCATTTACATCTTTAGTCCTTAAAATGTGGCCCTGTCTTGGATGTTGTTGTTTTTAAAAGCAGCAGCATTTTTGTGGCACCTAGGAGCCTGTTAGTGACACAGAGTCTCAGGTTGGCCCTGACTCAGCGTCTGCACCCTGTGGGCTCTCCAGGCGCTGCCTCTGCACAGGGAAGGGCGAGGGGGCTGTCTGTCTATAGCAGTGGCTCACCAGCCTGCGCTGCACCCCCTCTTCCCCTTCACCTCTTTTGAAACACAGTTCCAATTTACATTATTGTCCTTTCGCTTTGTCCTTCACTTAGTAAGCTCCTTGGTGTTCTTGTGAAAAAGAAAACAACAACAAGAAAACGCCAATTAATTCAGCCTTTTAAAATTTATTTTAATTTGCTCAAGGGCACATGTGCTCACCAGAGAGAGAGGAAGAGAGAGAGAGAGAGAGAGATGAAGAGAGAGAGGGAGAGAATGTGCTGCCATCGCTTCTCCTGTTTCCTGTTCTTCCAGGATTTGGGGCGGGCACGGTCATGTGCCTGGTGCTGGTCCCAGACTTGAGCTGGGCGGTTGGCCGTGTGGCACTCGGCTGCCTTAACCACCAGCTCACAGGCTGGCCCTGTCCAGCCTTTGTAAAGGGTCTGGGATGGGACTCTTAGCAAACATCGCAAGAGATTCCGATCGTCAAGCAAACTTAGAAGACACTGGTTCCATTGTTCAAAATCGACTCCGTAGCGTGGCTTTCAGACCCTCCTGGAAGTGGCCTTCGTCCGTTTTTCCTCCTGTTTACCCTCTCACTGTACTCCCGGAACCCGGGCACACTGCACCGCTCCCCGGCACACGCAGTTCCCCCTTGTCTTTGCTAACTCTTCCCCCGGTGGAATGGACACCTTGGCCCCCCACCTCTGGGCTCTAACTGTCGTGACCCTTCCTGGCCCTGCTCAGACCCGCCTCGAGGGAACACTACGGGCACATTCCGAGTCCGAACTCAGGGTGCTCTTCTCTTCTGGTGCCAGTCCCAGGTGGACCCGCAGGATCGCTGTCGGTGTGCCCACTGGCACGACCAGCTCCTCAGAGGACAGACTGCCGTGTCCGCTTTATCTCTGCGCTCTCTCCACCTCTTCCCCCACTTGCGGCTGATCCCTGTCCTCCTCCGTTAGGAAGCTCTTACATATATGTTGAATTGAATGGAATCATTGATTAAATGTCTTTAAAACCACAGATAATCGGAGATAAACTACCGGATTTGTGTAGTATGGGATACGCGCTGTCTTTTTTGTCAGAGGGCGTTTACTTACTGACAGCCTGTGGCCTGTCCCACGACCATTCCTGGCAGCACACACTGACTCCATGCCTCCCCCCACGGGGCTGCTCTGTGCACAGTGCAAGCGCCGCCTGCCAACCTCAGGCAGTCTCCTGGGTTTGCATGTAAAGAGATCATGGCTGATGCGGACCGCTCGGTGCAGTACATCTTAGAAAAACATAATAGAAAGGTTGAGAGTGTTTTTCTTTCATAGCGATTTTTTTTTTAAATTAGATTATCAGCAAAGTCATGATGCATTTTTACATAGAAAAATATGTCATGATTTTCCCAACGACCTAATAATATACAATGAAGTTATGTCTACTTTTTGCCAGAGTATTTACTTAACATTTGCCATAATAACTTCATTCTTTTTGTTTTAGTTGCTCAACACAACTTGACAAGTGCTTCCTACCGTCTTACAGGTGGCTGATAGTGAAAGATTCTTTCTTGTTGTACATGAAGCCGGACAGTGGGGCCATTGCCTTCGTCCTGCTGGTGGATAAGGAATTCAGAATCAAGGTGGGGAAGAAGGAGACAGAGACCAAGTACGGACTCCGAATCGACAACCTTTCCAGGTAAGCCTTTTAAATATTCAAAAACTACTTCTTTTAAAAACATCATTTTTCTCTCAACTTTAAGTGAAGAAGGAAGTAAAAAAAAATTAAAATGTTTGTAAATTACTATGTAGAATTCATCCTTAGTCAAAAGGAATGAAACTACATTTTCTTTGAATATATATATTTTAAGAAAGGGATATCCTCGGAGGAATATTGTTCTGCCATTAAAAAGAATGAAGTCCTGTCATTTGAGATAACGTAGGAGCGTCTGCAGCACCTCATGTGAAGTGAAATAAGCCAGGCGGAGGAAGAGAAATCCCGGTGTTCTTGCTCCTGTGTAGAAAAGGAAACGCTGACCTCACAGAGGTAGAGAGGAAAGGGGTCTCTGCCAGAGACTAGGAAGGGTGGGAGAACAAAATTAGATAAAGACTAGCAATTTGTAGGGTTCTAAAGTACAGTAGGGTGAATACAGTTAACAATAAGATACTGTAAATCTCAGAACAGCTAAAAAGAGGATATAGAGTGCTCCCAAACAAAGCAAGGGCAAATGGTCAATCCAATGGATGTTAGTCCCCTGGTCTAATCATCACACATTATATCCTTGCACCCAAAATCACATCATACCTCATAAACGTGGACAATTATTGTATGTACACAAACAAAGAATCACACATCCTGTGTGCAGGAGTCCGAGTAAGTGATCCCGTGGATAACTGTAGCCCCATTTTAGGAAAATTGACTACTCAGCCATACTGGTTTACCTGAAAGGTAAATTAAGAAATGACAGTTCACATTTTTTGAAAATGATATTTCACATTATAAATTGATATTCTTCAATGAACGAAACTCTTAAAAGTGATTTCATTTTCAAAAATGGTTTACATGGATTTTAAGAAAGATGTATTTTTTTTTTTCCTTTTTTTGCTATAGGATATATGAACTTGCCAGAAAAAGGCAGAGATAGACAGGAAAAGTGGCCCCTCTCATCCTCGGGGGGATGGCCACACCACAATCCCTTTTTCTCCATTCTCCTCTTGGGATTCTGGGCACACATATACATGCACCTGGCATGATTTTCAAGCCACTGGGTTTGGGTCTTGAACCCTGTGGAATCCAGTCAGCCATGTGGGATCCAGCACCTTAACCTCCACACCACTGCTGACCCCAAGAAAGAAATCTTGAATGTGCATTTAAGTATCCATTTACTATAGATATTAGGAGTGAGTGTGTGTGTGTTGATGTACATGTTACTTTATGGAAGACTGTAGATATACCACAAAAGTATGTCTTTATGTATATACCGGTATCATTTGTCTCTACACAGTACAACATCATGTGTATGTTTTCACGTGTGTGTATGTGTGTGTGTGTGTGTGTGTGTGTGTGTGTGTAAAGATGCTGAACTTCCTGACAGTCTCTGAAGGTGGAATTTTCAGGATGCTGTTAGAAACGCAGTGGCCCTGCTGTAAAGCCTCCTCCTGCTCCTGCATTCTTCCTTTCCAAAGAGCTGCGGAGTCAGGCCACATTTCTCTTTGTCTCTGTAGCAGGTGCTTCACCGACCACCTCTTCTCCATTCCCGGCCTCACTTACTAGTGCACTGTTGCCAGAGTAACCCACGGAGGCCGTGTTTCAGCCGCATCCTCCGTGACAGAAGTGCTCCCCACTGCTTAATCAGATGCGCCCAGATTCCTCCAAGTCCAGGCTAAGGTCCTCCCCACTCTACCTGTTTGCAGCGTGCTGCTCTAGTGGGCTCAGAGAAGGGAAGGAATGACCTTCAGAAGCTCAGTCAGGATGTTGTTTCCAAAAGCCAAGAAAGGGGATACTAGGCAGTATGAAAGAAACTGCCTTCTAGAGGAGCCAGAAGCTAACACTTAGAAATAGGACCTCGCCTATACCTCGTTAATTCCTTCTTGTGTCCTTAAGTGCTTTCGTGTATGCTTGCATTAATGAGTAAGTAGCTGATATTTTTCATATAGCAATTATTTTTCGATGCTCTACCAACAATTTTGAGAAGTCTTCATTTTTCGTTTTCTTTGCCTCAACTTTTAAATTTATGTTTGCTCCAGTACCAACTGCAACAGGGCACACGTCGTCCTTCAACTTGTTTTAGAGAATAGCACACAGAGTGACCCTTCACATTTTGCTTTTCTTTAAAGGACACTGATTTTAAAATGCAACAGCTACAGGCATGCTCGGTGGTGGGGAGGAGCTATAGAAGAGTTCATCCAGAAATACGGCACCAACTTCCTCAAAGATCATCGATTTGGGTCTTACGCTGCTATCCAAGAGAATACATTAGCTAAATGGTAAGACATTTTTCTCTAAGACTGTCAAGGTAACCACACCATCTATTACAATGTCCTAAAGTCACCTGAATCCGTGTTCAAAACTGTGAAAGATAATGCAGTACACTTTCTGTGATAGTGTGGCTCTACCAAATTATAGATTAGTTTTCCAATGATTGATTTTAAGATTTTTCACAGTGAGCTTAGCTAGCGTTAGATTTTCATGTTTAATTTTATAACCAACATCATACATTTTCTTAATAATGCAAGCAGACAATTTATTGAAGTCATGAGCCATAATTTAGGGAAAAGAATCTACTTGCTAAATATTTCCTTTAAATAAAATCATACTTTGCATGTTTTTCTACCCATGAATTGGAAACTGGTCTGTTTTGAATCTCAGAAAAAAAAATCGTGTGTGAATTAATAGAATAGGGGGAATCTTCTGGCCCCACGTGTGGATGAGGCTCAATTAGCTTGTTATTCCCTAAGGGGGAAGCATCAGGCTGCTTCTGTCTCCTTGTCGCCCTTCTGGGAAGCACATGGAAGGTGGCGTGTTCAATCCTTGTGTTCTAGTTACACGGAGTAAACCAGTGGTGATGTGGAAACCGGCTGCCATGGCCTCCATGTTTTTGTTTGCTGTAGGAACGTTGTGCTCATTTATATGTTTATTTTTGTAAAATAAAATAAATCTGAGGTGGAAGAACTTGTCTTTCAGGTACGTTAATGCCAAAGGATATTTTGAAGATGTGGCAAATGCAATGGAAGAGGCAAAAGAAGAGATTTTTATTACGGATTGGTGGTTAGTATTTGTCCATGGGAAATTTTGTCTGAAAGTCTCAATGTTTAAAAATGTACAATGGAAGGGTGCTGTTTAAGAATCATACAGTATGGGGGCCTGCAGGTGGCATGGTGTTTAAGGTGTTGGACTTCCACATGGCTGACCGCGTTTCAAGTCCTGGTCTCAGAGTCTTGAAAATCATGCTGGGCATGTGTGCATGTGTGTCCAAAATTCTGAGAGGAAAATGGAGGAGAAGGGATTGCGGTATAACCAACCCCCCCACCAGGAGTGGTTTCTCACCTCCCCTCTCTCTATTTCTCTCTCTGGCAAGCATACATGCTCTATGGCAAAAACAAAATAATAAAAACAACACAAAACAAAACATGCGTTGCGAAAACTGGCAATACCCGAAGATGGTTTGGTCAATGTCTCAGCCAGTTAACTAGTAGCTTCCAACACAGGGCTCTTTAAATAAGCCTGGCCTCCAAATATATTCTGAAAGTATTTCATTGGAACCATTTTGGTTTTAGAATTAGACACCCAAACAGTTATTTTAGTTAATATTACACTGCAATGCAAATAGAGTTGTAAATTTGATGGAAAACCATTTCCTTGGGCATCTTTCTTCATCTCAGTTATGTTCAGCACCAGGTGCAGTGAGAACTGCTGAATGTTTCGTTCGATGTGGACATAGTTTCACTTGCCTATCACTGTTAAAATGTCTTCTGTGAAGACTAGGCCTGGTTAGCTCCTCTGTAATACAGTAGGTCTCACATTCGTGACCGTCTTTTAAAATGTCTGTGATTGTGCTGGTGCTCGTTAAAGCCTCTAGAAGCCATCTATCTGAAACTCATTTACTTCTTGGGAAAATGTTCCTCCTGGAGTTGGTGGAGGCTGTGTGAGCTCACTTTCATTCCAAGTACCCATCTGCCTTTACAGTTAGAATCCATCGCAGATGCCGACAGTGGCTATGATGGAAATAAAACTGTCTCAAATGTGTTTTCCTTCTAGGAACTTACTTGTATGAAATGCCCTTCATTCTTCTCTCTTCTGTTTCCTTCCAAATGGTACCTTAGAAACGGAACATATGATCATCATTTATTCCTTCTAATTCTAGATTGGGGGGTCAGGAAAGAATAACAGGACTGTGAACCTATCTTCTGCTCATTGTCTTCACTTATCTGGAAATCTGTAACCCTATGGCAGGTTTTTCAACCCTGACACTACTGGTATTTTGGGCCAGATAATTCTTGGGTGTGGGGCACTGTTCGGTACACTGCAGGGTGTTCTGCACCATCCCTCACTTCTCCACTCAGTGCCAGAGCAAGTTCTTTAGTTACGACAACAAAATGCCTTCAGAGATTGCTGAATGTCCCCTGGTTGGGGGAGTAGAGAGCACAAGCTTTTCTGGTTGAGAATTGTTGAGCTAGAGTAGTAGATAAGGTATGTGATAGCATGCTTGTGTATGTGAAGGGGTTAATCATGGCTTTTACATATATTCTTGTTTTATATATATATATATATATATATATATATATATATATACACACACACACACACATATATTAATCCATTACCAAGAAGAAAGAAACTTTCATACTTAAGAATGATTTCTTTGGTTGAATATTTCATAAACAATTATGAGAAAAAATAGTACTATGTTTCTTCATTTTTTCATGTAGAGCAAATTTTTATGTGGTGTTTGAATGTTTAACTTTTCTGGAAATATATGTTCAGCCCTTTTCCTTTTAAAAAAAAAATTGGGGGGACCAGCAGTTGGCGTAATGGCTATGTTGTTGGACTTCCATGTAGTAGACCGCGATTCAAGTCCTGGACCTGGTGGCTTAGACTCATGCCAGGCGTGTGTGCGTGCATGCCCAACATCCCGAGAGGAGAATGAAGGAGATGGGATTGTGGTGTGGCCATAGTCCCTGGGGCAGGGGTGATTTCTTGCTTTCTGTCTCTCTGTCTCCCTGGTATGCACACGTGCCCTATAGCAAAAACCTCTCAAAAAAAAAAAAAAAAAAAGGGGGTGGGTGGGTTGTTTGTCTTATTCAGTTTTCGGAGATCTTAGAGCTTCTGGTTAAAGTAGTTGGCACACTTCATCCTGGCATCTATGGTTTCTGATGAGAAATTCTCGTTCCTTGAATCACGTTTCTCTCACGTGACGTGTTATTTTTTTACTGAGTGCTTTCTCTATTTTTCCTCTATCTTTTATATTTTAGCAGTTCATTTATAATGTTTGGATTTATCCTGTTTAGCCTTCCCCAATAGTTTTATGTCCTTTGCTAAATTTCAGAATTACTCAGCCATTATTTCTTTAGACTTTTCCCCCTGGGCCTTTCTCTTTGTCTTCTCTTTCCGAGTCTCCAATAACATACATAGTGTGTTCTGATCTCATTTCACAGGCTTTGAGGCTCTGTTCACTTTGTCAACCTTTTTTCTCTTTGTTGTTCAATTTGGATGGATTTTATTCATCTGCATTTAAGTTCACAGGTGGTTATTTTCTCTGGCATCTTAGTTCTGGTGCTGAGCCTCTCCAGTGAAGTCTGCTTTTTTGTTTTTGTGATAGTTGCATTTTTTCACTTTAAAGATTTCTATTTTTTCTGCTTATGTGTCCTCTTTCTTTGATGAAACATTCTGTCTTTGTATCTCTTTCAAGAGTCTCTACCCCTACTCATTGGAGCATTTTCATAATATCTGACAAAGAATTAAAGTAGACAATTCCTACATTGTCTTCTTGCTATTGGCATCTGCCCGTTGTATTTTCCATACAGGTTGAGATGTCTCTGGTTCTTTGTGTGCCAAGTGCTACTTTACTATAGAAATGTAGAGTCTTATTTAAATCCTGTGGAGAATGTTGATATTTTTGAATTAGCAGGCAATCGACCCATTAGATCCAAGCAGAAAGTTCTAACCAGCCCTCTGTAGGTGTGGTTTTAATGCTGGTTTTGTTTTTAAGATCTTTTCACTTCTGTTCAGATCTGTACTATATGTGTGCCACTTAGTGGCCAGTCTGGGATCTGGGTATTGGCCTATTTCTTAGTTCAGTTTCCAAATTCTTTATTATGTAGCTTAAGGAAAAAGTCATGCACATAGGCAGCTTGCAGATGAACTAAAAGTTCAGAGACGACTCTCTGGGTTGGCATTCCTGATCTCCTCCCTCTCCATGATACTTCAACCACTTTCTAGTTTCCTGTGGCTTCTCTTTTTATTCCTTGAGCTGAAAAGGTGAGTCTTTATGTACCTGGCTCTGCCACGTGCTTTTTGTGATGACACTCATGTCCAGAGCCATGCTTTGGGTATTCACATTATTCTCTTGAGATTACAGATCTTGCACCTGGATAAGAAAGTTCCTCTCCCTAAAAGGTTTTGGTGCTTGCTGGCTCTCCACTACAACTCCTGTCACTACAGAAGATCTCTCTCTCTCTCTTTCTCTTTTGCCATAGAGCACATGAATCATAGAGAGAGACTGAGAAAGAAAGTGAGATATCACCCCCCCCCCCCCCAAAAAAAAAGGGATGGCCATACCACAATCCCTTCTCCTTCAATTCTCTTCTCAGGATTTTGGACATGCACACACATGGCATTTCTTTCAAACCTCTGGGTCTGGGATTTGAATCATGGTGTTGGCCATGTGGGATCCTGTGCCTATAACACAATCAGAACTTTATATTCTATTTCAGTTACTTTAAATCTTGGTTTTGTGATTTCAGGTTGAGTCCAGAAATCTTCCTGAAACGCCCGGTGGTTGAAGGAAATCGCTGGAGGTTGGACTGCATTCTTAAACGAAAAGCAGTACGTACTTCCCCAACAAAGGCTGATGCAAATTTTAAATATCTATTGCCTCTGAAGTGCCTTTTCTTTTTCAAGCATACTTATAACTTAGGGAACCAGCAGTTAGCGTAATGGCTATATTGCTGAATTCCCATGTAGTCGACCATGGTTCAAGTCCTGGACCTGGTGGCTTAAACTCACGCCGGGCACGTGAGTGTGTGTGCCCATGATCCCGAGAGGAGAATGGAGGAGAAGGGATTGCGGCATGGGCATCCCCCCTGGGGGTGATTTCTCACTTTCTGTCTCTCTGTCTTTCTAGTGAGCTCACACGCCCTATAACAAAAACCTCTTAAAAACAAAAAAAAGCATACTTATAACTTTTTACTTTAAAGTCTGAAAAACATATGATAGCTAATGTTTTCTGTTTCATTTAGTCCTATTTTTTTTCCTATTATTTTTGAGTGCATAAGTATTTTGGCCTAATTCATCACATGGCTTATGTTAGCGTCCCTAATTTTTGTTTTTTAATCAGTTATGGACCATTAACATTATAGACAAAATAACTGTAATGAAATTTCATCAATGAAAAATATCAAATGGAATGTAGCACGTTCATTTTACTTATTATCTTGTCATTTATGCAAAAGACAATGTCATCATGGGAATGGTTTCATTCAGAAGGGCCCAAGCCGATGTGACAGAATATCAAAGAGGAGGACAGTAAGAACTGGTAGTGTTTTGGTCCCAGGTTTATGAAAGTTTATGGTAATGATGTGAAACTATTTCCTATGAAGCTCTATAGATTCTGGGTGAGTTTTGCAGGTACTCTTGTTATAAAAAGTAAATACTAAAGCAGTATAGGTTCACCAATGACTGTGTTTGTATTTCTAATGGTTTTTAAATGTGTAATAGGTCTTTAAAAGAGTAAAAATTAAATTAGAATAGATCTAGATTTATTATTTATCATGTCCAAATTAGGGAATGCCAACTTTTTACTATTATTTGAAATTCTCTTTACCTTTTAACTGTTCTATCATTAAAGACTCTAGCAAGTTTTATAGATCCTAAAGAATTGGGAGTAGTATTTTTTTCATTGCCTTCACTCATTTCTTATTTCCTGTCCCCTACATTCCACTATCCCACACCCCATTCACATTCCTTTTTTCTTTCTCTTTTTTTTCTTTTTTTCCTCTCTTTTTTCTTCTTTTTTTTTTTTTTTTTTTTTTTTTTTTTTTTTTTTTTTTTTGCCATAGGGCATATATGCTCACTGTAGATGGAGAGAGACAGAGAGAGAGAAAGTGAGAAATCACCCCCACAGTGGAGATAGCCACACCGCAATCCCTTCTTCTCCATTCTCCTCTCAGGATTTTGGGCATGCACACACAAGCACCTGGGGTGATTTTCAAGCTGCCACACCCAGGATTTGAACCACTTTGTCCATGTGGCATCTAGTCACCTCAACCTCCATGACATCTGCTGCCCCTCCTCCTCATGCCTTTATTTTAGGATTTCAGAGGATATCCATGGGTTCAGTAAGACCTTACTATTAATACTGAGATCAAAAGAAGTTGATAACCTTTATTTCAGATACACATTACTGCCAACTGGCATCATTTTGATAGATAGTCTAATTTGTTGGATCAACAGTATTCCAGTCACCAAATTGGAAATTCTGGTCCTGAAAATGATTATCCATTCAATGACTCAGCACTCACGTTACGGTGTGTCTCCCATTCAATGACTCAGCACACACGTTACGGCGTGTCTCCCATGAGCAGGGTACTACCCTGTTTACAAAGGATGCCACAGTGAATAGGTTTCCAGACTTGTCCATGGAGAGCTTATTGACGGACTCAGGTCCTGGGCTCAGTCCTCGCCTTGTCAAACTTCTTTCTACCTACGGAATGTGCTGTAACTCTTCCCCATGTTTCTTTCTGTGAAATGGCACCTTTCCCATATCCCCCAAGATTCTATTTTTGTGAGTTTTTCAAGATTTGCGTAGGAATCTTCCTCATAGTATTTCGGAGGTTTAGGTTTTAGGTTGCAACCAACATGTGCTTGTCGAATGCCTACTACGTGCAGGTCTCTTAGCCAGTCATGTGGACGTCCAGTTTAAAAAGCCATGATTTCTTGAGCTGAAGGAGCTTAGAATCTCCCCCACTGTCAGCTGGACATGGAAACAGTGACACAACTCAAAGTCAGGTCATCCTGGTTGGGGACCTCCTCCCAACATAGGGCCGCAAGGCCTTCTGTGTGGGTGCACAATTTTAAAGGGAAAGGAAGGAATTTCAGGGGGTAGTACATGTTATGAAGAAACAGTATTGGAGGCTTTGTCCATCATGGTAGGGAGACATGGTTGGTTACACCTGAGCATCAGCAAAGAAGAATGGGGATCGAGCTGGCAGGGCAGGTTGCTGCTAGCCCTGGGGGCTTTGCGAGCCAAGCCAGCGGTCTGGACCTCTGGCAGGCAGGGGGGCATGTAGTGTGAAGGGTGGTGGGGAAGGGGAGATCTTATCAAAATGGTGTGGTAGGAAGGTGACTCTGGTAGTGGGAGAAAGTGGGAAGAACTTGGATTTGAAAAGTTAAGTTCAGATCCACATGAGTGTGAGGCGGCCTCAGGCCATGGACATAAACTAAAAAGCTAGCAAACGCCTGTGCAGGCCTGGGCCACCTCTTGTTAGGTGGTGTGTTTTGTTGCCCTCCTGGACCTGTCCAGGGGCCTTTTCTGTCACTGGCGTGGTTTCTCTTTGCTCTTATGGCCATGAACCCTAGTGAGGTCCCTGGTGGACACTATGGCCAAGGAAATATGGCCTGACAATGGTTCACTCACTTCCTGAAGAGCGTGATTTTTAAATTGCGACAATGCTTTTCTAAATTTCTTCAGGAAAGAGTCATACTATTAAAGATTAATTTCTCAGCAGTACACTTAGGGGAATTGCTCTTCCTTAATCTCACTACGCAATATCATTAGTTGGGTCATAAATTTTTAAACACTCACATCGTTCCAATTGGACATTTCATATGCATATGAACACTGCTTCAAATAAATAATTGAGTTCCTAAAAGCCACATACTAGCTTTGCCAAGTGTGGGGTCAAAACATATTTATTTTTGCATTAAGAAATCTACAAGATTAATTAAAATGATTTTTTTTGTTATTGTACCGACTTTTTAAGAGAAATTTAGGAAGTGTCTTTGCCTCAAAGCCAATATATAGGCATAATGGCTGTTTCTTAGGAAAAAATTAGTATGTTGTTTCTCTGGTAATTTTCCTGTCTCTTTGGCCGTCTGCAATGCCATCATTTGCAATATTCTAAGTCAATCTTCAGAGGCAGATTGTTTACAACTTAAAACTGCAAATCCCAAGGTTTTTAGTGGTTCTGCATTTACTACACTAAGAAGTGAGATATTTACATCATAGTTATTGTACCTGTAGGCCTTCCTTCCACCCCCAACTGTGTCTATCACAGATTTGGAAATATGTGGTATTTCTTTTTTTTTTTTTTTTTTTTTTTTTTTTGAGAGGTTTTTGCTATAGGGCGCGTGCACTCGCCAGACAGACAGAGAGAGACAGAGAGATAGAAAGCGAGAAATCACCCCCCAGAGGGGATGGCCATGCCGCAATCCCTTCTCCTCCATTCTCCTGTCGGGATCTTGGGCACGCACGCACACACGCCCGGCGTGAGTTTAAGCCACCGGGTCCGGGACTCGAACCGCGGTCGACTACGTGGGAGTCCAGCGACATAGCCATTACGCTAACTGCTGGTCCCGATATTTCTTATGAAACTCATACTAAAGAAGCCTTCATTGTAGTAGCCTGGACACCCCAAAGAAGGTTTATATCCTCAAAGAGAGTTTGTCTTAAAGTTTTTTTTGTTTTGTTTTGTTTTTTCTGTTTTGGACCAAAAGGCACATTCTAGAGTTGTAGGGTCAATGACCACTTAGAGGGAAAGATGTCCATGTCTGTGAAACGAGATGAATGATCCCTCTCCATTCAGAAAACCAAGCAGAATTGTATCAAAGCGGTGGCCTAGAGTGCCTTGTGGGAGAGAGCAGAAGGGATGCTCAATCTTTGGGTCTGGACCTTCTAGAAAATTGATTAAAAAAAGAAAAGAGGGAAACAAGGAAGAAAGGCACATGGGCATTCGTGCTCTTAAATCCCCACGCTGCCTGCTTTTAATGGCAAGGGTATGTGCTCTTTCTATCTTTTACTTTTCATTTTCCCAATTTATTGCACCTCCTGGCACTTGGGGTCCGTGGCAAGTGATAAAATTGAGCAATTCTCCTGGGGTTTGGAGGTTTAGCTAAGCCATCTTCAGCCAGTTTGGATGCACTTAGAACTTACTGATAATTTGACCACACTATTTTGAACACTCGAGAAAAAGCTTACTAAGACACAAAGTCTCTCATTTCCACTAACGTTGGTTTTATTCTTCATTGTCTTACATGGATTTGTATATCTAAAGCTTCTAAAGTTTTCTGTTCATTGTGTTTGTTCTACTTGATGAGAAACTAATTTAAAAAGAGGACTTCACTTTCATCTTTCAATACTCATATTTTATGAAGTTCATTCTCTGTGCCCTTTGGGTCAGTTGAATTCAGAGATAAGAATGGCATGGTGTGATCTATTACAGGTCATATGTTTTTCTACTTCTCTTATAAACATTTTCCTTCCCGTTTTCTAAGCAAAAATTAATTTCCCCAATGGTCACTAAAAGGTATTAGTAAAAAATAAGATGTTTCCAAAGTGTGTTTTAAATTATAGAATTAACGTCAGTTCTCTTAAAACAAAAACTTGGCTTTCAGTTTGCAGAAATATTTCCTACCTCTTGTAAAAGCCTTCAGTAGTACAACCCAGCAAATGCTTTCATTTCTAAGGAATGATTTCCCTTTGCTCTTTATTTTTTAGAATTTAGTATAGTGTTATACTACCAAAAGAAGAAGAATTTGTTGCTTATTATGATAGAAATCTTGTCACTAATTAACTGTTTATTGTGGCTGTAAGCGTAAGTAAATAATTGTAAACCATACAAGAAATTACCTTTTTTTATTTAATTACTTCCTTATTCACTTTTTTTTTAATTTTTTTTTTTTTTTTTTTTTTTTTTGAGAGGTTTTTGCTATAGGGCACGTGTGCTTGCCAGAAAGACAGAGGGAAACAGAAAGCGAGAAATCACCCCCCAGAGGGGATGGCCACACCACAATTTCTTCTCCAGTCTCCTCTTGGGATTTGGGCATGCATGCACACACACTCAGCGTAAGTTTTAAGCCACTGGTTCCAGGACTCGAACCGCAGTCAACTATGTGGAAGTCCAGCAACATAACCATTACACCATCCGCTGGGCCCTACTCACTTGTTTTTAAACTAAAAAAAGATTTAAAGACTCTACCCTACTTCTTCTAGAATTAATTTATTTCAATAGAAAAGTCATAGAAGAAAATGTCAGCTATTAATAAACAGAGGGTAATAATGTAACCTCTTGGTGTTAACATCTCTATTATTTCAAAAATCCATTAGTTTTGCAGGGAAATGGAGAAGTGTAGGATTCAGGCCGAGTTCTTAATCTGCAACTACTGCCCTTCATGAGTAATGCCTTCATTATTCTGCCTAAGAAGCAGACATTTGTGTATTTAAAACAAATGAACCATGATGAAAGTCATCAGGAGTAATGTTCTATAATTTAGGCTGAAATTTTGAGTTTTTAAGCTTTGTGTTATATCTTTTAATGGGAGGCTATTTTTCTGTGAGTAGTATTCGGTGCCGAATTCTAAAATATTCAAATAGCAAAATAGAACTGGGCAGTAGAGGAGAAGAATAAAATAATCTTCTAGTTTTCCTGTAGAGTCCTCAATCAGTGGTCCACTGCAGAGTACTTACTGGCCGTTAGAAATAAATCTGTTCACTTCTACCCACATATGCATTTCCTTATTTCTTAACTCAAGTTTTTACTTGCATACCTGATTATAATAGTGGTTGTATAATGATAACAAGTGAGTTCCAAAGCCACTTGTTAGCGAGAGAACTAGAATAACACATATATTCTTTTTGACCTGTATTTTTTTTTTCAAAGCCAGAATGGGCACTCAACTATGCTGAATGCTCACCAAAATGTAAATCTAGCATGCCCCTCCAGCATATGTGTTCTTGTCAGTTATTATGAACACCAAGGAAGAAAGAGCATTAGTATTCTGAAGTGGTGTGTTATTAAAAGAAAATTAGGGGACACAACATGTTTCTTAATATTTGCCAAGCAGTATTGGGGAAGTGTGGGTGTTTTATTTTCTCCAAGATTTAATAACCTACAACCTATAACCCCCAAATAGTAACTCCTGTGTTATTTTACATTGTATAGCATTGCAATACTTAGTTCTTATGAATCAGAGGGGTTCAACCAGCAAGATGGCTTAAATTTTTTATTAAATTTCCATGCTGGGGCCAGCAGGTGGTGCAGTGGTTAAGGTCTTGGACTCCCAGGCGACTGACTGAGGTTTGAGTCCTGGACCCAGTGACTTCACAATCATGTCAGGTGCATGTGCATCCTGGCCCAAAAATCCCAAGAGAAGAATGGAGAAGAGGGGATTGAGGTGTGGCCATCCCCTCTGGGAGTCATTTTTCACTTTCCTTCTCTGTCTCTCTCTAGCAAGTGCATGGACCATATGGCAAAAACCTAAATAAAAGGAAAAGAAATTCCATTATGAACAATAACTAATTATCACAGATTTTTTAATATAAACTGTGCCTAAATTATTCTTTATCACTGTAGTTTATTAGATACACCTGCATCTATGATACTCTAGAAAGTATTATAGAAAAGAATTGCACTTTGTCTCTAGGATATTAAATGCCCAGGTGTAACAAAGACGCAAAATTTAACACATATGCAATATGTTTTAGAACGTTTTTTAGAGCTGCTCCCTCTACAGATACTTATGTTTCCTTGTGTTTTCTCTTGTGACAGCAACAGGGGGTGAGAATTTTCATAATGCTCTACAAAGAGGTGGAGCTTGCACTTGGAATCAATAGTGAATATAGCAAGAGGACTCTAATGCGTCTACACCCGAACATAAAGGTATCCAGATTCATGTGGGGCTGTTGTTTCTTCCCTATGATTCTGTAGGACTTTTTCAGCTATGTTTTGCACTGGGCAGTGATAATCTAATTTAATTCCCTAAATCTGTGTTTTGAATAAGTAGTGTTGGAAATACAGCAGAATACTATCCTTTCTTGTATTCCCTACCTTGACTGGGATCAGCAGACCTTTCATCCTGCTCATTGAAGGTGACAGTTTAGCCAAGAACATATTCTTACAGTTGTTTTTAATATGTAAGGGCCCAGTCAAATTCTCGCACTTCCCATTAAGATTATCTTGGAACATCTTGAATGTTATCTTCCTGTGATATTCTCAGATCACTGAGAGCAGCAAGAAATCTCCTCTTAGGAATTGAACTGTATTTTTAAATAATAAAGTAAGTAAACATGATAAGCAATTTGAAAAAGTTCTTTGATATTTTCCCAAAGACCTAAAACCTATTAATAAATATCACCTAATATTGAGATAAATTGAGATGTAATAAATTAATAAATTCCCCAGCAGGGTTAAAATACATAGCAATTGTGTATTTCACTGGTTAAAAAAGTGAAAGTGTTTCTCCCCTACAGAATGAGTTATGGAGTCGTATCATCTCTAAACATTATTTATACCAAATTTCTATCCAGCCACTACTAAAGAAGTGGTTTTGTGACATCAGCAGTTAAAGGGGTGAGGATGAAGCTGTTAAAGGAGCAGAGTTTGTCTGTTACTGAAGCGAAACTGGTTGAAATTCAGATTAGAGTGTTACAACTTCAGGATATGAAATGCAATCCCCATGGTAACCAAGAAAATAGTTGCAAAATATACACAAAAGGAAATGAGAAAGGAATTTAAACATCTCACTACAAAAAAATCAACCAAACACAAAAGAAAACAATAATGCAGGAAACGGGGGACAAAAAAAGCTATTAGACTTGTAGAAAAACAGTGAAATAACTCAAGTAAGCTCCTTCTTATCATTAAGTACTTTAACTGTAAATGGATTGAACTCTCCAATCAAAAGAGAGAGACTAGTAGGATGGATTTTTTTAAAAAAAGCTTGGTCCAACTATGTGTTATCTACGGTTGATTCACAATGAATGCAGACAGAAATAGTTAAAAATAAAGGGAAGGAAAGGATATTCTATACCAACAGTAACCAAAAACGAGCAGGGATAACTAAATTAATATAAAACAAAATAGACTTTAAATTAAAAAAAGATTTTAATCAAAATTTTGAGACATCAAGAAGATATAAAAATTGTAATTATTTATGCATCTAATAACAGACCATCAAAATACATGAAGCAGAAACGGACAGAATAGAAGGGAAGAAAAGACAGTTCTACAGTAACAGGTGGAGACATCAATATCACACTCTCGATAATGGACTGAACAACTGGACAGACGATAAGTGAGGAAACAGGACATGAACCAGCAGACTCACCAGGTCTACTGGGCATATACAGAACATTCTACCTAGCAACATTAGAACACACATTCTTCTCAAATGCTCATGGCACGTTTTCCAGGAGAGACCATCTGCTCAGTTACAAATGAAATCTTAAAAATTTTGAAATGTAGATATCACACAAGCATCCCTCCTACCATGACAGATGAAGTTAGAAATGGTAACAGAAGTGAAACTGGAAAATTCACCAATTGGTGGAAATTAAACCATATGCTGTTAAACAAGCAGCAAATGAAAGGAGAAATCAAAGGAAATGGAAAATAATGAAGAGACCAGTGAAAATGAAACAACATATCACAACTTATGACAGCCATAGTAGTACAAAGGGGGGAAATTATAAATTCTTCATTAAAAAGAAGGTTTCAAAACTTCAGTTTAATGTCGTGACTTAAGGAACTAGAAGAAGTAGAGCAAATTAAACGTAAAACTAGCAGAAGGAAAGAAAGAAAGATTAGAGAAGAATCAATGAAATAATAAAAATATACAGAAAATGAATAAAACTATAAGTTGGTTTTTGAAGAGACCAACAAAATTAACAAACTTGAGCTTGATGGACTAAGTGAAAAAGAGAAAAAAACTCAAGTTACTAAAATCAGAAGTGAAAGTGGGGACTCCAAAGTCTACAGAAGTAAAAAGAGAGTTGTCCAGGAGAGAGAAAATGAACCATTGTATACCCACTAATTGGATAACCTAGATGAATTAGAAAGATTCCCGGAAACATAAACCTACCAGGACTAACTCATGAAGAAATACAAGGTCATCCTGGACCTGATGCCACCATCAAATTCTACCAAACATCAAAGGAGGAACTAACTTCAGTCCTTCCAACAGAAGCAGAGGAGAGAAGACTCCCCCACTGATTACCCTTAAATTACTGAACGGTGTGCTTAAAATGCTTACAATAGTACATTTTACTTACTCTATGTGTATTTTACCACAATGGAAAAAAAAAAAGTACTTGTTAAAGTGTTTGGAATCTTTTTGCTTAGAGGTATATGAAACTAGGACAGATTAGACTGGGCCATGTAGGGAATTCTGTTTGAAAGCTGAAGGTTAGTAGCTTCTCAAAGTACCTTTTACATAAAGAGCCACCACAACGTCTCTGTGCCAGTACCCATAGGATTAGTATTTGGGCTCAATGACTGCCACAACATCAGTGTAATTCATTTCAAAATGTTTTAGAGATACATATTAGTTAAATATTTTAGAGGTTTTTTAGTTAAATATTTTAGAGGTTTTTTTTTTTCTTTTTTTTAATAAATACCAAGCAAAACATTAGGAAAAAAAGAGAAAAAAAAGAACCAGCTAGCAAGTTGAGCTGAGTCTTACCTAAATGTATAGCTAGACTTCAAACTAAATAACAGCCATCCCCAAAATATGGTTTCTGGGTGGGAGGTGGTGAGGGAGCTTAAAAAAGTAACTAGGAGTCTTCCTCTGACAAATACGAAGGCTAAAACTAGAAGTTTGGGGTTTCTCGTTGGTGTAGATATAGCACATTTTTGTATTTGAGTTATAGAAAATGCTTCTTGCAGAGTAAAAAGACTTTTGAAAAAAATTTCCTATAGGACATGTGCATGGACCAGAGAGAGAGAGAGAGAGAGAGAGAGAGAGAGTGCGGACTCATCCCCCACGGGGAGTGGACACGCCAGAATCCCTTTTCCTCCAGTCTCCCCTTGGGATTTTGGGCACGCAGGCACTAGTGCTGGGTATGTTTTTCAAGCAGAGTTTCGAACTCCAGCTGCGTAGTCAGTCATGTGGGATCCAACTGCCTAAACCTTCCTGGCATCTGCTGTCCTTAGACCTATTTACTACAGCATGAAGGCAGTTTTCAAAAGCATATACATGCAGTTTTTATTTTCCATCTCCAGGTGATGAGGCACCCAGACCATGTGTCATCCACCGTCTATCTGTGGGCCCATCATGAAAAGCTGGTCATCATCGACCAGTCCGTGGCCTTCGTGGGCGGGATCGACCTGGCCTATGGTAGGTGGGATGACAATGAACACCGACTCACAGACGTGGGCAGCGTGAAGCGGGTCACCTCGGGACCGTCTCTGGGTTCTCTCACAGTAAGTAGATGTCACTTTCATGGCACTGCATAAAATTAACATAACTTATGTACATGGGCATCAGTAGAGTGACAGTTGATTGACTGAGTGCACAGGTGGCATCTCCCTGGAGGGCTGAAGAATACGGAGTCAAATACTGGACAGATGTGGTTTTCAATACTGGCCTCACCACCCAGCTAGCTGTAACTTAGCATCTTTTAGTCTCGGTTTCTTCTCTTATAAGAAGATAAAACAGAGTCAATAGAAAGTTTGCCGTCTGATGCTCAGCTTCCTTATTTTTCATTTAAATTAAGGATTTATTTTCTATTTGAAAATGACATCAGAATTGAAAAATGGTGGGGATCAAGGTTTATGTTGGATAACAATAAACATTAAAAATTGAAAGTAGCTTCCAAGGTTTTTGAAATCTTTCTACTTACAGTAACAGTATAGGTCAGTCTGGGGTCATATATAATAGAAGAAAATCTATTTAAGAAGAAAGTAACTTCTCAAAGTAATTTTTAAATCAAGAACTGTCAAAATATCTATGTCTGTAAATATCCATCTGCTTGTTTTTCTAACCCAACGGTTGCCAAAATATTAATATGATTATAAAAACATGGTTGGACTCCCATGTTATTTATTCCTGAATAGGCTGGTGATATTTCTGGGAAAATAGTAATTTAATGAATTGAAAAATGATGAGTTAAAATAGGAGAAGCATTGCTTACTTGATGCTCATCAGAAGAAAACGTTCAGAAGCTCAACAGTGAATGTAACTCATGTCATATTTGAGACACAAGGGCCAATTGGAATGACATTTCAAGAACTTGGCCGACTGGAAGAGGAGCCACAGTGGACCTCCTGGTATTCTTTTGGCAGTGTTTGCACAGCTCACAGGAACCCACTGCTGCCCTGTGGCTGACCTCACGCTTCATCATGTATCTCTTATGGAGATTCCAACATTTGTAAACATTTTTAAAAATTATCTATTTTATTGATTATTTTTTAAAGTTTACTATAGGGCACATATGTTCACTATTGAGAGACACAGACAGAGACACAGAGAGAGAGAGAAAGTGAGAAAGCAAACCACCAGGTCTGGGACTTGAACCGTGGTCAGCCACGTGAGAGTCAACCATCACGCCACCTGCTGCCCCCCAGTACTTGTAAACTCTACAAGTTCTCTCTACTTGAATTCCAGGACCACACTGTAGCATGTTTTATAACATGTCTTCTTTTCTTTTCTTTTTTGTAACTCTCCCAGGCTGCAACAACAGATTCTATGGAATCCTTAAGTCTCAAAGATAAAAACGAATCTGATAAAAATCTGCCCATTCTGAAAAGCATTGATGATACGGATTCAAAACTGAAAGGCATAGGGAAGTCAAGAAAGTTCGCCAAGTTCAGCCTCTACAGGCAGCTCTACCGGCACCAGCTGCACGAGGCGGACAGCGTCAGCAGCATCGACAGCGCCTCCAGTGAGTCCTGGTCTTTGCCACGGTGTTCCTTGACCACCCCTGTCCCTCCACAGCGAGGCTCCGTAGTCCTGACTTACAAACTGTCTTTCCATCACGGAGTAAAACAAGCCATGTTCCAAGGTCACTGTATCACCCTGTTCAATATCATGTCCTCCCTTGGCTTTGTTTGCTTCATTTTAGAACAAATTGCAGGTTTCATTCATACCAGAGTCCTAACAAGCATAATTCCTGCTTCTGATGAGAGCAGAATGACTAAGGGTTTCTAAAACGTACCAAGCTATAAAGAAAGACGAGAGGTATTAGGTGTCCTTTATAAACTTTCCTTAGAGGGAATCTCATTTCTCTTCCCATCCAGAAAGACATTAAGCGTATGTCATCAGACATGGGACTTCTCTGTCCCATCCGTTTTCAGGCCCATTTTAAAGCCCTGTGATTCTCTGTGGCACAGACTCTTAGGACTGATTTGATAGCCCTGTCTTGTTTTTAAAATGATCGAACTTGCTTTCCAGTTTAGAAAACTTCATATATAAATATCTGTCTGTCCTATCTTTGTAAAAAAAGGCCTCTCCACTTTCTCCAGGTTATTGTAATCACTATAGAAGTCATCAGAATTTAATCCATGGTTTAAAACCCCACTTCAAACTATTCCGCCCTTCCAGTGAGTCCGAGCAGGGATTCACTAGGCCTAAAGTTGGTAAGTGATCTGTGAGGTGACAGAATTCCCCGAGGCTTCAGCTTTGGCTGCATCGTCTGCTGTGTGTTTCCAATTGGCTTCCTGTTCGCACGGTTTTCATGCCATGTGCATTATTGAGCGCCTGTTCTGTGCAAAGCATGGGGTGTGTATAGGATCCCCCGTTTCCTAAGAACCTACAGTCCAGCAGGGAGGATACCGCATGCCGACGAGTGCTACCACGCACGACACGTGCAGATCCGTAGTGTTGCTGACCTTGTGTGGTAGGCGTGACGACTTCCTGTGACGATTCAGAACGGCTTTGTGAGGAAAGAATGTTTGAGTTAGGTCAGGAAGTAATTTGACTGGGGCAGGCTGAAGAGGAACAGCGTAGGTGAGGAAACAAGGCAAGCAGAGCTGCTGGAATGGGAAAACAGCAAGTGGCTTTACATTTCAGGAAATACCGCGTCTGACGAAGGCGTAGTTTTTGGTGTCAGACAGTCATATTGGGGAGTTGGAATTTTATTTGGTTAAAATATTTGAAGGCCTTTGAATAAAGTTGTCATGCACTAAATCCAAATTTGCAGAAATTGTAATCTGACAAATATTTTGTAAGAAGAACCAGAGAGACCAGCAGGCAGCAGGTGGTGCGGTGGTTAAGGTGCTGGACGCCCGCATGGTTGACCACAGTTTGAATCCTGGACCTGGTGGCTTGCTTTCTCAACCCCCCTTCTCTCTCTGTTGCTCTCTGGTGAGTGCATGTGTCCTATAGTAAATTTTAAACTAATAAGTAAATTTAAATGAATAATTCTTAATTAAAAAGAAGAAGGAGGAGGAGGAGGAAAAAGAATGAGAAAAAGAAAAGAAGAAGAGGAGGAGAAGGAGGAGAAAAGAAGAAGGAGAAGGAGAAGGAGAAAAGAAAGAGAAGAAGAAAAGAGGAGAAGGTGAAGGAGAACCGGATAATTAACCGGGGCCTAAACTCTGTGGCAGGAATGAAGAAGGATTTGGTAACCGATCAGCTACAAGAACCAGTAATCATCATAAAGAACAGCCCTAGGATAATCAAAACTAACCGTTTATTGTGTGGAGACTCTGTCGGTCCCTGGAGTGTACTTGCAGTACTTAATAGTACAATATTTTTATCTCCTTTTTACAGATGAGGAAACTCAGGGTTAGCGATGATAAGTGATTTGCCCAGTGAAGTCTCAGCTCCTCGGCCTCCCAGTGCTCCTGATTCGTATTTGTGATGTGAGAGAAGTGCAGATTGCTCCATCGTAACCATTTGGCCAGAATCCCAAGGCCGGTGTGCTCATGTACTGTAGGGAGGGTGTTAGAGCCCAGCTAACACTCCTGGGTGTGAGTCACTGGTGGCTGGAAAGTTAAGCTAGACCTTGAGTGGTGGTTCCCAGCACTCCTTAGTCTAGAGACTCTGGGGTTTTTATAATGCTTTAACGATGCACAATGAGCGAATACTCCAGTGTGACTGTCACTAGTTTTTACTTTATAAATCATAACTACATTGACATCCATGTGAAAGTGGAGAACATATATGAGATATGTTTTATTTCCTTCGTGTGCGATACATGAATCCAAGGACCACTCCCAGTAATTCCTGTGCATGACAAACCTTCAAAGTCCTGGGAAACCTCAGCACACCTCTAGGAAGTCCAGGAAACCGGGTTAGGGTGCATGCAACAGTAGATTTTAAAGGTAGAAAGGTGTAAACACGCCCAAGTAGTGCCTTGTAAATTCAGGGTGCGACTTTGCTGCTTTAAGACTGAAGTTAAAAATGAGGTGGAAAAATGAGGATGCCAGACCCTGAAGTTGAGGTCCTGGATTATGACTGTTGACGTTGCTGATGGCAGGACTGGGTGCAAGCAGAAAAGATGTGAGTCGGGCACCAAATGCATTAAGGAACTCAGGCCAATCTGATGGAGGGGTGATACCCACATGGTCGCCAGAGGACACTGCTGTGTTTGGTTTTTGGTTGGTGGTGCCAAGTTCCCTTGACGTCCACTCACCCCCGCCCACTGACAAACTGGACACGTGCCTAGTGCAGCGACATTCATTACGAGACAAAGGGGGGCCGTGGTGGGGCCTCTGACCCACGGGGAAAGGGCCTTGGCTCACACCCCAGACCTCCCTGAGCACCTGGGCACACACACATGCCTGGGATTGGGTCAGCTGAGACTTGGGGTGGATCATGGCATGGGGACCCCGTTGGGGTCAACTGTTTCTGTTTCTCTTTCTACTGGAAGAAATAAGTAAACTTTAAAAAGGGAGAGAGAGAGACAAAGAGTCTAAATTAAGGAGTAGGAGAATGGGGAAGAACCAAATGAATGGTGCATCTCTTTAAAGGAATTGGGCAATCATTAAGACTGAAAGTGGGGGTGCAAATATAAATGTTAAGTATTTATTTGGCTGATTAAATAAATATTCACTGAGCTCCTATAACATGGGAATCACCGTTCCAGATACTAGGGACTTAGTGAACAAAACAGATAAAATGCAGTTAGCTAGTCGGGGGTGAGGGTGGGAGTTGTATATATAAATGGTCAACACGCCATATCAGGGCACGATAATTATCGTGGAGAAAAACAGCTCAGGTCCCTAGAGGGAGAGCAGAGTGGGGAGAGTGACAGCTTTACAGAGCGTGGTCCAGAGAATGCTTCTTTGAAGAGGTGAGTTTTCAACGGAAGGAAGAGAGGAACAGACTGAGAGACTGTGGGGGAGAGGGCATTCCAGGCAGAAGGGATAGCGACTGTGGAGGCCATGATGGGGGAGGGAGACTGTGTTCCAGGCTGTGGTGTAGTCGAGGGTGCTGGGAGAGAACAAGAGGACCAAGGCCAGGAGATGGGGCCTGGGCGGAGGAGGTGAGGCCTTGCAGACCTTTGGAAGAGTTCTGGCTCCGAGTGAGATAGGAAGTGACAGCTCATCTGTCTTGAGTAAAAGGCAGATGAAGGACACTGAGTAGGTAGATGCCCGACCCTCTCCCTTCGGTAGGCAGCCGCTTCAACTGGAGCAATCCACTATGTCTTTTTATATATTGAAACTTGTAAATTTGTTTTGTAATTTAAAAAGTAAGCTTCTACTAAAAGTAATGAAGGAAATTTAATAAATGCCGCCAGATTTAAATCATGTGATGACCAAAGCCTTATGTTGTCATATGGGATGTGGAACCCAGATTAAGCATGGAGTAACTTCTCATTAGACATTTAAAACTGAATATTAGTTTGGGTAAATGACTTCCTTTTCCTGAGAATATGAATGGCGTTGGCTTCTCTACAGCATCCAGCTCACTGCAAAAGACCCTGTGGGCCAGTAAGAGATTGTCATACACATTATCACCAGCAGATAATTTTCCGTTTTTATGTCCCGTAAATGTTTTGCTTCCCCCTTCCTTTGATTCCTAACAAACAGGGTATTCATACTGGGAAATTTTACTCTGAATGTTGTAAAGATATGCAGTGATTAAATGTAAATATATAACAACAACAAGAGGCCAGTGGAATTGGGCTTCTCGTAGACTTTCCTGGTGTTACTCAGAAACTAGCGTGGGGTTTGCATGCAGGATTACTGTGGGCCATTTAACAGAAAAGCAGCACTAACACTAGTTATCTCAAGTGTAGGCAGTAACCATAGTAGGTGCATAGAATGTACATATTTAATCTAAAATCACTCAGCCATCTTCGAGAGTTTTCTTCTTTCAGAATTATGTGGTAAGAGGAAGAATTCAGACTGACATGAATTTGACTGATGCCATCTATTTAAAAAAGGTTAAATTTTATTCATACTCAGCAACCATTTGCTGACCTTAGTCTTTTAAGCAATATTAAGTAGATAACTGGGTTCAGCCCAGGGCCAGCTTGTAGCCTGTTGGTTGAGAGGTTGGATTCCACGTGACTGACAGCACAATTCAAGTTGCAGACAGTGGCTTGAAAAACACAGTGGGTGCATGTACACGTATGCCCCAAATCCTGACAGGTAAGAGGAATAGAAAAGAAGGGGTTGAGAGCCCCCAAGTGAAGCCAGGACTACTGAGGTGTGCTGTGGTCTTATTGACTACCATCCTCAGGTTTGTGTGCTGGGATTTGGCTGACTGAGTGAAAACCTCACGGTGCCCAGTGAGGTCTTTGGGTGTGATAAGGTCACTAGGGCAGGGTTCCTGTGACTGAGTTCTGGTTTGCTTATCAGAGGGGAAAGGGCACCAGAGCAGGCAGAAACTATGGACAGCTGCTTTGCTCAAGATTCTGCCCTCTGCCGTGTGTCAGCCTTGCCAGAAGTTGGTCCCTGAGCCTTGGGCCTGTGAACCGCGAGCTGAAGAAACCTCCATTTCTCTGCACACCACTCGGTCTTGGGCTAGCTGTTAACCGATACAGCATCAACTTAGGGGTTATATTGGAGAAGACAGGAACATGTTGGGAGGAGCTAGGAAAGGAAGTAGAGAAAGGCTGGTGGAGAAAGAGGAGAAAAATGGAGTCCGGGAGACCGAGAGATGAGGAATAAAGGATGATGCGGCAACGCCAGCAGGTCCGAGGCGAGGCGCAGAGCAGCATGTGCATACACTAGTGGCCAGAGTCGGCACTGTGGGCAGAGGAAGATGCAGAAAACTGGCGTAACACACCTCTGGCAAAGACCAGGCAGATGCAGTTACGCGCTCACCCGGGACCCCGGACCCGGGTAACCTAACAGACACCCCTCGGATTGGCCTTTCTGATGCCAAGGAGCTCAGTGCTCCGCAGTTCCGAGCCGACCTCACGGTACGTGTGAGTGATTGGCCCCGTTGCCTCAGTAGTGCATTTGTTTTGAGGAGGATTCTGATTTATGTGGATTAGTGTAGGTCACGAATAAAAACAACCACCACAATTTAATTGTCAACAGGTTGAATTCAATTAGTACCCAGATAATTTTCAGAGATGTAAGAGTTTGCTTTGTTTTCTTTATGTAACTGGATGTTAGATAAAAGTTAATTTTTATTTATTTTCTTGGCCAGAGGATATGTATACTCACGAGAGAGAGAGAGCTCCCCTGAGGGGGCGTGGTCATGCTACAATCCCTTTTCCTCTATTCCTCTTTCTTATCAGGATTTTTTTAAAAGAATTAGTTTATTTAACTTTATTCAATTATTTATTTTTATTTTTATTTGACCAAACAAGAACAAAGTGAAAAAGAGAGAGAGAAGGAAAGTAAGAAAGCAAGCCGCCAGGTCCGGGTCTCAAATTGCAGTTGGTCATGTGGGAGTCCAGTGCCCTTAACCACCATGCCACTTGCCGGCCTCCCATCAGGATCTGGAACATACATGCACACATGTCCAACGTGTTTTCCAAGCTGCTAGGACTGGCCTTCCAACCACAGTCAGCCTTGTGGGATCAGGCACTGGGAGTGGTTTTCAGTCAGTGTGTGTGTGTCTAAGTAAAGCTTTAGCATAGGGTTTCTCATTTGTTAAAAGCAAATTATACACACACACACACACACACACACACACACGTATATGTATATGTATATGTATATGTATATGTATATGTATAGACACACACACATACTTGCAGACATAGATGTATGTGTATTGGGTCACCGGAAAAGTTGTGGGGAATTTTTCTATGTAAAATGTGCATCGTGACTTTCCCAATGACCCGCTATCTTTTCATTTGGAATTTGACCCATTATTTACCTCACTCTGTGCCATCCTTCTCTCTCTCTCTAAACAAAGTATGATGCTTATTGTAGAGAGCCTACAGGTCAGCAAACAGACCTGCGAGTACTGTGGCCTTCTGGCCTGCTACGTAGGAAAGTCAATCCCTAGGAGAAGTCGACCGAAATTTCCTTTCAGCGTTATTTAGTTTTGCTCATCTTTGGCACTTGAAGATATTTTTCTTTTATGGAGAATTTCAATAGCCCTTGAAAGGTTAATCATTACTTAATAATGAGATAGGCTGTTCGCGTTGTATGTGGTGACTACACAATAACATTTGTTCGGCAAATATTTACCGAGAGTCAGCTGGATGCCAGGGGACACACGGGCAGTGACAGGGTTAGTGTGTGTGTGTGTGTGTGTGTGTGTGTGGACTCGTGGGGGTAGGGAGCCATCCGATGCAACCCGCCGATCAGAGGCATCAGGGTGTGCAGTTGCGAACAGGAAGAGAGCAGTCCTACTGACTGTTTCCTCTACAGGGTCTCCGATGTCCCTCTGGGTCAGGTGACGGCTAATGTGGCTCTCAAGTGGTGACTAGGAGATCAGGCCAGGAGAGAGGGAAGAACACCCCACACAGAAGGGATGAGAAGCCAGTGTCAGGAGGCATGGTAGACCACCCGCCCAACACAGTGGAAAAAAAACGTGTGCACGAGGCCTGGGGTTGGATAGGGGAAAATAAGGGGCAGAAAGATCAGCTGGCAGCAGTCGGGGAAGACCCTCTGTGCACACTCACCCTTAGAACTTGAACTTCCTGTAGGCGGTGGGTAATCCTAGAAGACTTTGAAGCGACACGTTGGCCTTTTCCAAGCCAGTTCTGGGACAGCCAGCCCAGTGCGCTCTCTGGCTCCTCAGGCAGCTCCGTGTACCCGTTCCGTGGATACTTCCAGATCTGCTGTCTGTCTGTTCAGTGCTTCGTTGTCCAAGTGCTGTCATTGTGATTTGCACGTAGTTCTGCGAGTCTTCTGCTTCATTGTCTTTATGGTCAACATAGCTCACAAACTTAAACTCTTTAACTTGAAGTTTTACCTTTAAGTGAAACGGCCTCTGCAAAGCTCTCGGTAAATGCTATTGTCGTCTGCTGCCTTCACATCTGTATCATAAGCTTCTATTGTTTTTTTTTACAAGTAACGTTTATAATTTTAAGAATATTGACTATTAGAGCACAAAAAAAAAAAAAAAAAAAAAAAAAATCTTAGCTGTTATCTAGACTGAATTCTTCCTTTTACACATTAGGTATTTCTGACCCAAAAAGGTAGAGCCAAGTGTCACTCAGCTAGTTAATTCCAGAGCTGGCAGGTGGGCTTCTATAATTTGAGATACTTGCTTTCTGAGGTGCAAAAGACAAGACTTTTGCATTTGGTGTGCACCATGTTGGCTGAAGAAAGAGAAGTGAATCCTTTAAGCCTCTGCGACTCCTGTCTTTCTGCTCTCCCCCGACGTTCTGCTTTCTCTCGGTGCTGCCTCCGAAGTCGTTCATTCGGAGTTACCCAGTGATGTGCTGGGTGGTGAGAGTGAGCACTCAACCACCTGACTCGTTGTCTGCTCATAAACCCAGTCAAAGCCCCGGTTGCTCTCTTAAAATAAGCTTACTAGAGGTGCTAGCATTTGGCATGGTAGTTAAGGTGCTGGACTCCTACATGGTCAACTGTGGTTTGAGTCCCTGGCCTGGCGGCTTGCAAATCACACTGGGCACATTTGCGTGCTTGCCCACATTCCCAAGAAGGGAATGGAGGAGAAGGGATTCCTGTGTGACCATCCCCCCAGAGGGTGATATCTCACTTTCCCTCTCTGTCTCTCCAGCAAATGCAGGCACCCTATGGCAAGGAAAAAAAACCTTAAATAAAATAAATTTATGAAAGCCATGAATCCCTTATCAGCCCACAGCCTCTAATAAAAAGAATACACATTGCCCTAGTCATGAGGCCTACAAAGCACAGCTAAGAGGTTTTCAGGCGTTTATTAGGGAGAGTTGAGCCCCCCGACCACAGTTTCTGAGAAGGTCTTGCTGCATTCACAGACTCCGGCTCCATCCGCAGTTTACAGACCGGCGTGGGGGAGCTGCACGGGGAAACCAGGTTCTGGCATGGGAAGGACTACTGCAATTTTGTCTTCAAAGACTGGGTTCAGCTTGATAAACCTTTTGCTGGTGAGTATCATCGTCGTGGGGAGCTGGTGATATATTTTTTCTTTTACTTTGGGCAGGTCTACAAGTGTACATGTGCATGACATAATGCCTTTTGTGTTTGTTTAGTTTTGAAAATTTGGTAAAACTTGGAGACATCATTCTGTAAGATACTTAAGGACTTTTTTTATATTTTATTGTTCAGATAACATATAATAGGTTTATTTAAAACTTAATTTTCATGTGAGTAGGCAAACTATTTTTCTAGTGACAATAATAAAAGTGCATGAGAGAAATGGCCTGACTGAAAGCTCTAGCTTTCCCCTAGGCTGATCAGAGTAATCTGCAAGTCTCCAAAAGATCGTGGCCTTCTTTTGATTCTCTTTGTGGCTCCTTCCTGTCTCCATTTCGTACATTAGAGTGGCATGTTTTCAGGTTGTGGCTGTGTTTGTGTGTGTAAGAGGAGGTAAGATGGCGCTGCAGCCATGGCCCGCCATTAGTTCAACAGGATGGGAAGGAAACAATTAACATCGAGGATGCAGCCTTAGATCATTTGTAGCAGCTTGGGTCTTACCTGGCCTAGTGATGGTCTAATCCTGAATGAAATGGAAACATAATTGAGAGAGATCTGTGGGTGACTCTTCCTCCGCACCAGATCTATGATCTATGTTTCCCTTGAGTATAAAGATGTGCTCTGGACCAGCAGATGGTGTAATGGTTACGTTGCTGAACTCCCATATAGTTGGCCACGGTTCAAGTCACAGACCTGGCAGCTTAAAATTTGCGCCAGGCGCGAATGTGTGCACACGAGTGTGTGTGCGTGCCCCAAATCCCAGGACGAGAACAGAGGAGAAGGGATTGTGGCGTGGCTCTCCCTCCAGGGCTGATTTCTTGCTTTCGGTCTCTGTCTTGCTCTGTCTCTCTGATGAGTGCGTGCACCCTATAGCAAAAATCTCTCTCAAAAAAAGACAACCGTTGTCTCAAGCGAAGAAATATACATTAGTGAGCATTAGCACATTTTCTCTGACATGTCGCAGTCGTGGTCTGAGGACCTCTGTCCCCACCAGGAGCTCACCACTGATCTTGCCTGGTGCCCGGGCAGATTTCATTGACAGGTACTCCACGCCCCGGATGCCCTGGCACGACATTGCCTCCGCAGTGCACGGGAAAGCGGCCCGCGACGTGGCACGCCACTTCATCCAGCGCTGGAACTTCACGAAGGTATCGGGATGCTCTTACTGTGGGCCTGTCCACAGGAAGAGAGGCAGGCCTGGGTGAAGGAGAAACCCAGGAGGTGGGCAAGAAGGAGCTGCCGTGGCCTACACCGTGCCAACCGCCTGTGGTTGGGTTCCTTGTTATCAGAATGCTTGAGCCTCTGGGTGAAAAAAATAGACATTCCTGAACTTTCGCACTGTAGATGATTCGTAATGCAGTGGGGCAGATGTTGCTATCTTGGCCTCTAATTTTTTTAAGTTTATGTATTTTTTCCATGGGAAAGAAAGAGAGAAAGCAATTAAGAGAGGCACCTGCAACAGGTTAAACACAGTGTGATCTACCCCGACTTCAGCCCTGCATGGATGGCGAGGACTCAGGCTGTGGGTCCAGGGGCCTGCCCGTGTAGGTTAGCCTCGTAGAACGGCATATTGCGGTTGCACCACCATCTCATCCCAGGCCCCAGGGTTTTACAGTCATTAACATCTGGAACTCTATTGGTTAAGTACTTACTGGCTGGGGCGTGGTAGTCAGGAGGGCCTTGTAGGGAAGGAAGCCTTTGTTTGGATGCGAAAGCTTGAGTTTTAAAGTTCCAGTTTTGGGTTTGCACGGGTCGTTGATACAGGGTTCTGAGTGCTGGTTCTGAGCAGAGAGAGCAGTAGGAGAAGGTCGAGCCGTTTTCCCTCCCTCCCGATCATGTGCTCTCTGCAGCACTCTCACCACGTGGCATTCTGAAGCGTGTGTCGTCTAATTGTTAAGATCCCGTGTCAATGGCTGGAAATGATCCTGAAACCGTATTCCCCTGACAGTTTGGAAAAAGGATTTCATCTTCTCAACAACCTAGAGTCTTGTGCTATTTTTCTTTCATAGAAACATTATGAAAAGTCTTCAACAGGTTCATGGAAAATGACTGTTATGAAAAACTATGCAGGGAGTTCAATATATATATGTTTTTGAACCACAATAAACTTGCACTTCTCTTCCATTTTCCCACATACCTCCCTATGATGTCCCCTCAGAGAAACATTTAGTGGAAACCCAAAGGGATATATTTTCAACAACAGTAAGGAAATGAACAAATAAGCTAGGATGTGACTTATTACCTACGATGCTAGTGAAGATGAAAGCATAAACGCTCTCAATACCAGCAGTTGAATTTGCTTTGTTTTCTTTTCTTTCTATCCTTTTAACCCCTCTTCCTGGGAGGATACAGGGTAAGTTTTAAAAATACCTATATGTAATATTTGACCAGAACAGCTGTCTCCAGGTAGTCCTGCTGAGGAAGTCATGTAATAAGGAATTTATCGTGATGTGCTTCTAATGGTCCAGACGAGATTAGAGACAACTGGGGTGCTCATTAAAAGGGATTTATTAAACAGATTATTATTCTTTCATACCATTGTACCATGAGATTATTAAAAACTAATGATACAGCATATTGCTGTGACAAGATACCTACAACATGGTCAATAAAAAAATAGTTTACAAGGCAATAACACCATCTTTGAAATGATATCTTTATATAGTTTTTTGTTCTGAGTGTATAGTCCCAGAGCTCCGATGTGGAAGTTTGGTTGTGATGGCATGAAGAGAGTAGACAGGGAACCAGCAGTTAGCATAATGGCTATGTCGCTGCACTCCCACGTAGTCGACTGCGGTTCGCGTCCCGGACCCGGTGGCTTAAAACTCACGCCGGGCGCGTGTGCATGCGTGCCCAAGATCCCAAGAGGAGAATGGAGGAGAAGGAATTGTGGCGTGGCCATCCCCCCTGAGGAGTGATTTCTTGCTTTCTGTCTCTATGTCTCTCTCTGTCTGTCCAGCGAGCGCACGCGCCCTATAGCGAAAACCTCTCCAAAAATAAAAAATAAAAAAATAAAAATATATAAAATAAAAAAGAGAGAGTAGACATAATCCACCTACAGGATTAAGAGATAGAGACTTTGGGAGGGGATCGAGATTTCGGCAAGGTCATCAGGGTGGGACCCCCGACTTAATCCTAGCAGATTTAGAAGGAGAGGGAGTAAGCCTAGAACAGAGACGCGTGGGCACAGAGACAGCCTCTCACTGCCTTACCGTGTGATCCCTGACCCGCTGCGGGACTCCGAAAGGCCCCGCCAACAACAGAAAGGCCCTTATCAGATGCAGCCCTTTGGCTTAAGACCTCTAAAACTGTGATCTGCATAAACCTTTGTAAAGTACCCAGTGGGGTGGTATTCCTTATTAAGAAACAGAATAGACTAAGTCACAACCATAGATTATATTTATTTTACATATATACACACATACATATATACATATATCTTTCTCTGCAAAACATAAGATGAAGGAAATATGGGAAATAATGAACAAAAAATAATCTACAGTCCCAAACTTGGGAATATCCATTAACATTTTTCTATTTCTTTTGCAAATGACTGTGAATTTCTTTTATAACAACAAAATAGAGATAAATGGCCTTTATTCATTGAATCTTTTGCATCTGTTTCCCTTTATTTTAGATTATGAAATCAAAATACCGGTCTCTTTCTTATCCTTTCCTGCTTCCTAAGTCTCAAACAACGGCTCACGAACTGAGGTATCAGGTCCCCGGCTCTGTCCACGCTGACGTCCAGGTGAGTCTGGCCTTCCTTTTTATAAAACGCGGCTGAATAACCTCTAAGAACCTATCACATTGGCTCAGAGTTTTCAGTAAAAACTACTTCTCCAACGCGAATCAGAACGGACCTCTTAAAATGCAGTGCTGTATTTCCTGCGTTAAATGAATGCAATGCACCCCCTTTTTAAAGCTCATAGATGTAATGTCCTCGTGAAAGGCCACATTCAAGGAGAGGCCGTTTTGTAATTCCTTCTGAACTGACCCTAGCAACATGATCCACAGCAACCCTGGGCCTGATTCTACTTAAGCTCCAGGAATGTGGTTGAAGCTTAGGATCTAGAAAGCTTTTACAGTTCTCCCTGATTTTAGTTCTTAACTAATGTTTTTTAGAGGCTCTCTTAATGAGACAAAGAATTTGCTTAATAGAGTCACCATATTTTGCCACATCCAGTTCAAACATCTCAAGTGATAAATAGAAAACTTCAGACCCAGTGAGCTCTGAGGCTTGTCCCCGCCCGTTACTGATAGAGGCTTGAAATCCTAGGCCAGTTGGTGTTACCCAGTCTGCTCCCTTCCCCAACCACAGCTCAAATGTCTTGAGATCATGCAGGGACAGAATAGGGTGAGCCACCTCCTACACTGCCGTTTGTTCAAAGTCAACACCATCAGGACAAAAAATCAGTGTTTAAATGAAGATTCCACAGACCGCCCCCGACACCACCAGTATGGACTCACTCAGTTTAGACGTGAATTCCAGGGAGTGTGCTGATCCAAGGGCAGGGTCCAGATCAGCTACTTTGCACTACATGCCTGGCACATGTGTATGTGTGCCCAAGATCCCAGAGTGTTTGTATATATTAAAAAGGGATATTTAGGGGAACCAGCAGTTAGCGTAATGGCTATGTTGCTGGACTCCCACGTAGTCGACCGTGGTTCGCATCTCGGACCCGGTGGCTTACAACTCACGCCGGGCGCGTGTGCATGCGTGCCCAAGATCCCGAGAGGAGAATGGAGGAGAAGGGATTGCGGTGTGACCATCCCCCCTGGGGGGTGATTTCTCGCTTTCTGTCTCTATGTCTCTCTCTGTCTGTCTGGCGAGCGCACACGCCCTATAGCGAAAAACCTCTCAAAAAAAAAAAAAAAAAAAAAAGGGATATTTAGGACCACTGACTAATTAATAGAACAATTCGTAGAACAATTGAAAGAAAGATAACCCCCTTGAGAGAAGTACCTTTAACTAGTATTTAGCATCCCAGGCTAGGAAGACACCTATTAGGTTATCAGGAGAGTCATGAATTGTTTTCTATGTAAGAATCCGTCATGACTTTCCTTAATTTAAACTTGGAGGCATAGCTAACTATGCATTTTATGTAAGATAATGAATGTTTGGTGAACGTAATTTTATTCTGCGTGAAGGAGGAAAAACTACCCATGCAGAAGAGAAAATATGAACTTTGGTATTGGGAAAAGAAGAGAACTTAATACTTGAACTTGCATTAAAACTGATATGCTAGACAACATTTCAAAGGTAGCTGATATCCGTTAAGCATGTGCTGGGAATTGTGTTTTTATGATCAATAAAAGCTCCTTTAGCCTGGTGACACACATACATTTTCTGCTTCCTTGCTGGAAAAGCATTCCTTGCCTGTTTTAGGTCTAGCTTAGCGCTAACACCCCTCCCCTGCCCCAGCCTGTTCAAGGCCTATGCCTAATTTTGTAGTTTAAATTTGTGGAGTTTTCTTTATAAAACTCCCTATCACCACCCAATTTAAAAAGTGTTATATCTAGCAAAACCCGGAGCCCTCCTGGGTTTTGGTAGATTCATTTTTGTTTAGAAATGCTGAAGTACCTCCAGTAGTGAAACCAGCAGACAAGCCAGGAAGCACAGCTTTTCGAGGATAGGGAAGTCTGAGATGACCAGACACCGAAAATGAAGATGTTCCTCTGTTGCATTTCTCTTTTTCTTTAAAGTTCTGATCACAGTCTTGTTTCACTTTCTTCACATCATGTACTGGTTCTAAATATTATTTACCTCCTGAAAGAAGCTATTTTTCAAGTCATGAATATATGATGCTTAGGAGCAAGAACAGTAATCCCGTCTAGTCTCTGGTTTTCCAAACTATCTGGAAGTGAGGGCGGGGAGGGGTCTGAAGATTGTGACCTGACTGAATGAACGTTTACTTAATTTTTAAAGGTTTATTTTCACATTTTCAAACATTTCACTGCCTTAGCTATTCTATGGCAGTAGCCAGATTATTGTTATATATTTGACTGCGAAATTTAATAAACTGTACTTTAGGATACTGTTTTCTGACCTAGCCTTTAACATAGTTTTTGACAGACTTAATTGTTCATAACATAACTTAGAGGCGGGTGAGCTTACCTCATTATAAAGGAACAATGTAAGGTAGTACAATAATTAAGAGGTAGAGTCTAGGGGGCCAGCACATGGCGTCGTGGTGACATTGTTGGACTCCACGTGGCTGACTGTAGTTTGAGTCCTGGACCCAGTGGCTTAAAACTCATGCCTGGTGCATGTGTATGTGTGCCCAAGATCCTAGGGGAAGACTGGAAGGGAAGGGATTACAGAATGACTGTTCCCTCACCCTGAGGGTGATTTCTCACTTTCTTATTGTCTCTGTCTCTCTCTCTGGGAAGCTCACATGCCCTCAGGCAAAAACTTCTTTTTTTTTTTTTAAAGAGGTGAAATCTAGAGCCAGACAGGGTTAATAATTCCAGTTCTGGGCCAGCAGGTGGTGTGGAGGTTAAGGTGCTGGATCCCACATGGCTGACTGTGGTTTGAGTTGTGGACTCGGCTGCTTGAAAATCACACTGGGTCCATGCCCAGAGTCCCTAGAGGAGACTGGCAGAGAAGGGATGGTGGCATAGTCATCCCTCTTTGCGGGTACTGTCTCATCACCCCCCGTCTCTCTCTGACAAGCTCACGCACCCAATAGCAACAACATCATCAGTGATGAATCTAGTTCTACTACGTACTGTTACTGTAATAGCCACGGGACCTTGGGAAAACTACCTCAGATCTCTGGACACATTTTCTTCAGATGCAAAACACGGATAATAATAGCTGACAGCATCTGCCTCATAGTATAGGCATGATGGTTAAATACACGGACACATACGAAGGATTTAGAACAGAAGACACTGATCTGTGTTCTATTGAAAACAACTTCCATGCTTTCCCTAGTGTGTCAAAAGTTTGCAACAGAGAAGTTGACATTTCTTTGAAAAATCATCAGGCTAGTGATAGAAACCTTTATGCTCTATAGTTATTGATATGGGAAGAAAGGGCATTTGTCATTACAAAGTAAATCATAGATAATATTCAAGTCATTCTGTCATCTGCAGAAGGCAACCCAGCTTATTGTATTTTATTATGTTTTAATACAAAAATGTTGAGTACACACTACTGGTCATTCCACAGAGGGGTGACGCAGCCAGCCAGGGCCAGGGAGAGACCTCAGGTGGAAGGGGGGCTGCGTCCACCATGCGGATGTCTGCGTCTGAGAAAGCCACCCAGCTCTGAGCGTGGACCTCAGCCCTTTCCACCGTACTTTCAAAGTCATCTTGAGTCTTTCCTGTTAGTGCTAGCCATTCTCAAAAGCCAACCAAGAGCACCCAGAAAAGACATCGCAGGAGAAAGTTCTGGTGTGGGAGGCAGTGAGAGAGATGATTCCAAAAGTGCTCATACACAGAGTACATACAAGGCCTTGTTTTCTCACTAACCGGAATTAACCAGGGTCTTGAATGCTCTCATTGCCACTTAAGGTGCATTTTCAGATCAGAGGGTATTTGACTTGTCTCTTGAGGTGAAAGAAAATGCTTGATGCCGTGTTAGCGTCAACGTGGAGCAGTCCTTTTTATGAAGTTGGGCAGTGTCTAGTAGAAAGTGTCCAGTACAGTGAGATTCCTTGGAGAATCTTGCTCGGAGTCCCTGTCTGTATTGAAACAGCTCCCCTGGAGTTACGTCTTCCACCCTGTTTACCCGACAGGAAGGAAGGCTGGGAGGGGAGAAGGAAAAATGAAAGAAAAGAGGGAGAGAGGGGGAAAGAAAGAAAAAATTACAAGCAAGCGAAATGACATGCAATCACATTACTGGAAAAATTTGTTTCCTGTATTTGAAATAAATGTCCAAATAACACCAAAGGACCTGTTCAGCTTTAAAGGACAGTAGAGTGTTTTGCATTGATGGGTGTGAGAATGAAGTGGGCCGTGGGGGTAGATGGAAACTGCTTTATTCATATGCGTGGAAGTTACTTACCACAGGAGTGTTTGTCACTCACGGCCCAGGTCTCCCTGCAGGGACACTCACGTGAGTGTGGCTGTGGGTCGTGGCTGGCAGAACCTGGCTGGAAGGAGGAGGGGTGGTGCCTTCTCCTTTCCTCATGCTTTGCTAAGCTCTCTGCGGCCATCTCTACTGTTCGTCAGCCTACAAGCCATGCTCCTGTTTCACGGATGAGGAAGCGAAGACCTAGAGAAGCTAAAATAGCAGTGAGCAAAGTGGCGGGGAAGAGACTCAGTTCTAAGCACCTGGTTGTGACCATTCGATGTGAAACGCAAAGCCTGTTCTAGGAGGACCCAGGGTGGTGTAACCACCGAGGCTGTAGCAAGCCAGTGTGTGTCCTGTTTGCCTTCTGGTACCATCTTTCATTGCTAGAGCCCCAAATTATGATTCCCAAGAGCCTCTAACTATACATTTTTTTTTTTTTTTTTGCTAGAACTTCTCTTCAATTTCCAAAATTATCCTTTTTCTTCTCTTTAAGTCTTAACATTAACTTTTCCCTTTTGTTCAGACAAAAGAATCTTGCTATGTGAATAATTGCACATTGTGATGGGAATCGCTGACACAGCTAGAGGAAAGTGGTAATTAATTCACGTTGGCTAAATTCAACTACAAGCAAAGTGATGTATAGTGATTAAATGTATAAAATTGAAAAAATAAAATTTAAAAATAAAGTCATTCTTAAGAAAAGAAAAGTGGTAATTAAAAGAAAGAGTGGATAGGAGGAAGCAGATTCTCAGACTCGGTCAGTCCCTCACGTGCCTGGCCTCCGTGCCCAGTGCAGATGGGAAGAACAGGGCCGTAATCCCGGCCCCTCCTTCACGCCTGCCCCACACCACTTGCCACTTGCGAGCCATTGTCTAGGCACCACGGAGGCCCTCTCCACTTTTGCTTATTTTCTCCCACAGTCTGTTATATAAAATGATCTCCTTTGGCTTACTGGTTTACTTATTTAAACCTTCAAATGCTTCTAGAAGAGGAAACATTTGCCATTATCCTTCACAGGGGAGATGGCCAAGACGTGACCTTGGTCTTCCCCTTTCATGACAGTCCTTGGTGATCAACCTCAGATCTCTTCCCTGGTGTGCCTGTTTCTAGAATCCCCTCTTCGACATAGCCGTTCAGAAAGTCACTCTGAATCAATTAGACTTGGCCTGCAAGTTGACACTCCTAATTTATATTATATTTTATGTAATCGAGTTCATGCACTCCTTGAATCAGAGCAAATTTTGAGCTTGAGAAAGGAAAGGAAGTGTAAGGTTTCTGGATTCCAGGGGAAAGCTCAGTGGTTGTGTTACAGTATAGACTGGTTTCTTAACAGCCTGCGTTTTTACAGTAGATATACATGACGCCCGCTAAGCGCCACTTACCATTCTCAGTGGCTCTGTGTCCCTCACACCTTGTTTCTTCAGAGCAGCTTTGGGAAGGTGGGACCATGTCTCCTGGGCGGTGGGGGAGACCCATGATACCAAAATGCCTTGTCTGAGGTGAAAGCGTTAGTGAGTTCAGAGCCGCAGTCAGACCCCAAGAGTTCCAATCTTCCCAGTGTGCTGGAAGCCGGACATTGTTTTCAGAGTTGAATGTCATGCTGTATAGGGAAGGCTCTTCTCAAGGTAGTCTGCGTTTTCAAGGCCATGCTCTTTAGGAACAAAATTCATTTTTCATTGAATTGGATGAAGAATTGAAACTTTGATTTGTTCAACCTTTGTTATTTCTACTTATTGAACAATCATGTGGTTCCTTTAAACTGACAAAGAATCAAGGTATTTTCCCAATGTGCATCCTACCTGTTTCATTTTTTCCTGAAGAGTTTTCTTCTGTGACATTTGGCATTCCTGTCCACAATTACTTTCCAATTTCACTGCACATATTTATCTGTTTGAAGTAAATGCTTCAAGGGGGGATATTTTGTGGTGAATCTCCCATTACTGGTTATGCTAGGTACCTCATACTGATTAAAGAAATGATGATATTATAAAGGGTAGCATAATCAATGATTTTATAAGGAAGTACTATGTTTGAATTTCAGTAACCTTATAGATGCAGTTTTAAAGTTATTGATTGGAGCAAGAATTTTATCTATTTTTTAGATATATGACTGGTTATGTGTTGGATCACGCTGTGTTCCCGACAAGTGTGGGATCATTCTTTTCCCTTTATTTTCAATTTCAGTTGACTTCATAAAGGACAGTTGCAACATTCATTTTAAATCAGGAATAGCATTTTTTTTTTTTTAATTTACCAGAGTGTGTGTATGCTCACTGGAGAAAAACAGAAGACAGGGGGGCAAGAAAGCCCCCCTCCTATGAGGCATGGTCACGCTACAATCCCTTCTCTTCCATTTCTCTCCCTGTTAGGACTTTATAAGACATGCTTCCTGTGTGTGTCTTTCAACCTGCTGAGTTTGGGACTCAAACCTCAGCCATATAGGATCTGACTCACAGAGCCACAAGGCCACAGGCTGGCCCCCAAATCTGTTTTTCTAGTGTTTCTTCTGTGAGGTCATGCTATTATTTAAGGAGAGTCAATAGTATTTATTGAACATCTATTCTATGCTAACGGCATACTTCAATACGAGTAGAATGCTAAAAAGCATGATGTGACAAATAGTGGTTTTTGAGTGTTGAGAAAGCCTTCCGTGTTTTCTAGTCCATGCACAACCACCGTCCACTCTGCAGCATCTTCAATGGGATCTGCCACAGCTCAAATGGTATCTTTTAATGCTCTAATAATTGCAAAGATTTATATACCACTTAACAGGTGCCAGGCCTTCTGCTCCAACTTATTTACACACACCAATTCATTTCATCCTTTCTGCAATCTTATAAAGTAGATACCCTGCTTGTAGAAGAAAAGCTGAGTGAGACACAAAGAAACTTGACACGATCAATTCTTGATAAATAGTTGAGCCAGGCTTCAAACCCGGGCAGTCCTGTTCTGCATCTCTGTGTTTAAGCTATAGTTGCATGTCTGAGCCAGAAGCTCTTATAATCCAGGTGGGAGCAGGTGAGTGTCTGAATAGACGGATGCCATGTGAGTGATGAGAAAGGAGTGAGTCTGTGAAATTCTGTAAAGAATAAACAAAACCACATAAGTGATTGGATTTACTCAAAGGAGAACAGACATACCAAAGAGTCCCCAGAGATCACTATCTTATTTTATTTTTTAAAGAGAGAGACTTTTGCTATCAGGCACGTGCATTTGCCAGAGAGTCAAAAAGAGATTGAGAGAGAGAAAGTAAGAAATCAGCCCCCAGCGAGGATGTACATGCCACAATCTCCTCTCCTCCATTCTCCTCTTGGGCTCTTGGGCGCGTATACACACACACACACACACACACACACACTCTCACACACACATAGTCAGCATGAGTTTTAACTCATTGGTTCTGGGACTCTCTCTATGTAAGAGTCTTTAAAGGTTGAAAAAAACAATGATATGCTCCCTGGCTTGTGCGGTGTTTGATATGTGAAATGGTTTAGAGAAAACTTGAACTCAGAGCCTCGATCTGAGCTAGTGGGGTTAACTCCAAATGACTGATGTGACACACACGAGGTGAGGAAATGGCAGCACAGATAGTGCGAAGTGGTGGACACACAGCATGTGGAAAGAGAAGAGGCAAATCCAAACTCTGGTGCTGATGCCAACACCCTTGTGACAACATCCAAGTCATTTCACTTCTCTGAGCCTCAGTTTCCTTTCCTGCAATTGGTTTCTTGTTATTATCACGATACAGATGTTCAGAGTTGAAGTGACACTCCAGTGCTCGGATTGCTAATTAAAGGCAGAATCAAGATTATCTGCCTGACCCAAGCCATGGTGGTTCAGGTTGTACAGTGCTGGAAGCCACATGGTCAGCCCTGTGTTTGGAACCTGAGTCGATCTGAAATATGTCCTGCATGACCAAGAACTTGACTAACTGGAGTGCTGGGGGAAGGGAAAGGGATTCTAGTTTGAGGAGACCCTGTCAAGAGGGCCACTCCTTCTCTCAGTTAAATGAACTTAAAAAAATTATCATCTATACACACCAAAATTAATCAGGATTTTTATAAAGTGATTACAAGCCTAAGTGAACCACCTTTAAAATATATTTCTCTGAACAATATTTATTTTGGGAGCAAGAAAAATCACATTAAGTCAGAGCCAGGATGATCATATGATATAGTCCAAATCAGTATGCTTGAAGAGTAAAAATGGATGCTATTAATAAATACATTCAGAACAACAGCCGTTCTGGTGTAATTCTGGGACTGTCATAGGAAAAGAGTACAAGTGGTCGCCCTCCTCACAGCCACCCAAAGAGGTACTATATTTCTCAAAAGTCTTTGTAGAAATCACACCTTCTGGTTTCCAGTTTGTCTTTTGTTTTTCTTTTAAGAGAGATTTTTGCTATAGGGCATGTGCACTCGCCAGCAAGACAGAAAGTGAGAAATCATTCTTCAGCTGCCATCCCTTCTCCTCCCTTCTTCTCTTGGGATTTTGAGCACACATGCACACACTCCCAGCGTGACTTTTAAGCTGACGGGTCCAGGACTTGAACCACAGTCCACTACGTGGGAGTCCAGCAACATAACCATTACGCCATCTGCTGGTCCCCTGGTTTCTAGCTTTGAATGAAATCCTCTGTGGTGGGGAGGGTAGACTGGGACAGGATTTCCAGCCAGGCCCTTTCTGTGGACCTCCATCCACACTCTCTTCCGCAGTTCCCAGCCCACCTTACTCCTACGCTCCCTGCACTGTCCATGACACTCAAGCCACTGGGATCGTTTGCTTGTTTAGAAGAGAAAGGGGTGTCTTATTTCTTTAATGTACCTGGCATCGTCTCTGTTGTCTGACGTTCCACATTTCTGCTGCTGTCTTCCAGTTGCTCCGCTCTGCTGCCGACTGGTCTGCTGGAATAAAATACCATGAAGAATCCATCCATGCGGCGTATGTCCACGTGATAGAGAACAGCAAACACTACATCTACATCGAAGTGAGTCCTGCTTGTGTGCATTCGTGTGTGAAACTTCCTTCCGTGACGATCACACAGGGTCCCCAGACGACCTGCTATCTTAGACGTGGGTGTTGAGGCGTGAGAAACACTGGAGAAGGCCTCGTGCCTCCAGAATTTTGACCTTTCCTCCTCCTCATGACCTCATGACTCTGGACAGAGTCTTTCAAATCCTTGCTGCTAAAATGCACCCACTCACTATGGTACTGTTCGGCAGAAATACCCCAGCGTTTGATTTGACTTGAGTGAGAGGATTTCTGTGTGAGGCATGTGCTATTTCAGGACTATGCAACCAGAGGGAGGTTGCTAAAATAGAGACCCCAGGGCGCCCTTGTTTGGGGGTGTTGGGTTTGGGAAAGTGCAGGGGAAAGAATGTGGAAAGGGAGGTGAAGGATGTTAGAGGCACACACCTCCAGGAACTATCACACTTAGTATTCATTCAGAAACATTTTCAGGGAACCAGCAGTTAGCGTAATGGCTATGTTGCTGGACTCCCACGTAGTCGACCGCGGTTCGCGTCCCGGACCCGGTGGCTTAAAAACTCACGCCAGGCACGTGTGCGTGCGTGCCCAAGATCCCAAGAGGAGAATGGAGGAGAAGGGATTGCGGCTTGACCATCCCCCCTGGGGGGTGATTTCTCGCTTTCTGTCTCTATATCTCTCTCTGTCTGTCTGGCAAGCGCACGTGCCCTATAGCGAAAACCTCTCAAAAAAAAAAAAACATTTTCAGGGAACCAGCAGTTAGCGTAATGGCTATGTCGCTGGACTCCCATGTAGTCGACCGCGGTTTGCGTCCTGGACCCGGTGGCTTAAAAACTCACGCCAGGCACGTGTGCGTGCGTGCCCAAGATCCCGAGAGGAGAATGGAGGAGAAGGGATTGCGGCGTGGCCATCCCCCCTGGGGGATGATTTCTCGCTTTCTGTCTCTGTGTCTCTCTCTGTCTGTCTGGCGAGCGCACGTGCCCTATAGCAAAAACCTCTCCAAAAAAAAAAAAAAGAAAAGAAAACATTTTCAGATCCCAGAGACTGTGTTCAGAGTATGGGAGAAGATTTGGAAACCCTGAGTTTAGTTTGGGAACTTGAATCACACTTCCAAATAGATACAAAAATAGCTCAGGGCACTTGGAAGACCCTGAGAAAATAAGAAGTCACAATAACGGAAAAATAAGCCAGAGCGCGTCTCTCCGTTATTCGAGCCTTTTCTTTCCCGCTGAATTTTTTTTCAAGATGTTTTTGCTACAGGGCACATGCGCTTGCCAGAGAGACAGAAAATGAGAAATCACCCCCCAGGGGGGATGGCCACACCACAATCCCTTCCTCTCCATTCTCCTCTCGGGATCTTGGGCATGCACGCACACCCGGCGTGAGGTTTAAGCCACCAGGTCTGAGCCTTGAACCGCAGTCGACTATGTGAGAGTCCAGCGACATAGCCATTACGCCAACTGCTGGTCCCTGAATTTTTAAAAATGTATGGGGTGGAGCGCAGATGGATTAGCTAGTGAAACCGTGATAGCCTGATTTTCCTTCTCTTTGAGTCCTGGCCCAGACCCATTCCATGCAGTGAGAATTTATTAAAAGTGAGTAGGAAAGAACTGAGGTCTTGTTTATTTCACAGACCTAGAGAAAAGGAAGGCTGATTAAAAATATTAGCAAGGAAAATGCAGTGTGGTGTCCAGGATGGGATCATGCAATAGAAAAAGATCATTAATGGAAAATTTAGTGAACTCTGCCTCAAGTCTAGAATTTAGGAACACTACTCATGTTATTAATGTTGATAATTTTACCATAGTAATGTAAGGCTGGCTCATCGATGATTCAGGCTGTGACCCCGAATCATTCTATTTCATTTCTTTTCAGTAGAATTGGTATCAGATTTATTTTTATTTTTTCCTACCATAGAGCGAAGTGAGGTCAGTAGACCTGTCTATGCTCTTCCTGCTAAGATAAGCAGTCAGCATTCCCTCCAGACAAAGGAGGAATAAAGACATGGCATCTGTCTAGTCCATGTTTACAGCTGCCAAGGAATGCTAAACTTTGTAGGACGAACTCAGAAAATCAAACACAGTTTAGCTCTCTCACAATGTCCTCCTGCAAATTCGTGTTCTGGAGGCACTGTATAGATTTATGAATTTAAGTGTAAAAAGACTTGCAGAGTTATGAAAATGATCATGCTGCAAAGGTGTGAGAGTCCCACTTCGAGTTGTTGCTTAGGAATCTCTTCACCTTGAGATGACTAGCAAATATTACTTTGTGATGATTATATGTACAAGTCACACTAGGGGGTCATTAAAAAGTTGCTGAAAAATGCATGTTATGAAAAAGCTATGTATGGGTTGCAACTTATTTTTTGCACCAAAATGAGTGCATATATTACTTTCATTTTTCCATAACTGTTAAAAACGTGCATCCACTTATTTTTTTCATGAGTGAGACACAGAGAGATACAGGGAGGAAGACAGAGAAAGAGCACCCCCAACAGGACCCCAGCACCACTGCCCACTCCCAGTTTCAGCCAGCCCCAGACCATGGGTAAATGGACGCCTGGTGCCAGGGAGGTCCCCAGGTACAAACTCAGAGCCCTCCCACGTGGGCCGCCTTGAAGAGCAGTGCTTTATACCACTATGCCATGTCTGGCTCCTTTTCACAAACTTTTTAAAGTCCCCTCAAGGTTGCATTACAGTGATCGAATTCCACTTGAACATGTAATATTCATACTATTCCTTCCAAATTGTTAACATTTCTTTTGCAGCAACAACATCTTGTACACTATTATGATGTTGTACACTAGTTTGCTGGTAACTATTTTGAAGACTATTTATAGATACATGAGTAGCAATGTACTTAGAGAAAAGAGAAATAAAGTTATTTCATTTCCTATTTTATTGGCTTATTTTTATATATATAAGATGCTTACAAAAGAGATTTGAGGCTACCTACCTAGATGTTCATACACAGTAAGAGACCCAAGCAAATGAGAGGAGGAAACAGCAGAAACATTAGACCAGGCGTCAGCCCTCCACCCCGTTACATCAGTAAACTTAGCATGAGATAAAACGTCTGCCTGACATGGAAATTTCAATCATAAGCATTTACACAATGTGTGAATGTGGGGGGAAATAAAAACACTTAGATTTTCTCCATTTATTAAATTTAGAATGTTTCTAGTGATTTAAGAAGGTAGTACGGAAAATCACCTACAAAATCACCTCAACCCATGTGGTGAGATGACACTGGAGCCTTCCTGTTGACTGAGATGTTGAGTGGCATGACCTGAAAATGCACGAGACCTGGCCTGAGCTGAGGCTTCTTTTGTCCTGTGTCGTTTTACTTTCCTGATGTAACTGTAGTGATGATCTGAACACGTCTACTGCGTGAAAACGATTTAGATGTCAATATAGCTTTTGTTTACCACGTTTCCCTCGCATACGGAGTACTAAGACAAGGACTCAGGATTTCTTGGCTTCTTTCTCGTAGAACCAGTTTTTTATCAGCTGTGCTGATGACAAAGTTGTGTTCAACAGAGTTGGCGATGCCATTGCCCAGAGGATACTGAAAGCTTACAGGTAACGTTCTCGCCATTTCAATAGGAGTTGTTACTGCGATTTTCTTGAACTTACTATTAAAATGACTTTTGCAAGCCCTTTTAAAAGTATCATCATTTCCTACTAGGCTTGAGTTTAGTGTAGTTCAGCCAGCATTAGCCAATTGCTTTCATGTGAGTCAACGGCTAAGAATTTTTCAGTCCATTTTTGGGGAAATCTGAATCCTTCTAAAACACAATCATTTTTTCCTGGCCAGTCTGAGGCTTGTGATTTGATTTATTTAATGGCAGACAGTGAGCTGTGCTTTCTTTAAAAATAAAGCAAAATTGACACAATATTTTGCCTTGGTTATATATAAATTCTTGTTAACATCTTATTTCTTCAGCTCGTGCGATTATGCCTTAAATATCTGTATTATTGAGACGTAGTTTACATACTGTGCGATCCATAAACTTACACTGTGCATGTAAGTAATTTTTAGTATATTCACAGAGTTTGGTAATGATCACCAAATCCATTTTAAAATATTTTCATCACCCCATACTCATTTACAGTTCCTCATTTTCCCCTTCCCGTGGTTTCTGGCAACCACTGACTGTCCTTCCCTGTAGGTGTGTCTGATCTGGACAGTATATGTGGTCTTTTATGAGGGCATCTTCTTTCACGTAACATAATGTTCTGAAGATTCCTCTCTATAGAGCACGTATCAGTATTTCATTTCTCTTTATTGCCAGGTGACATTCCATTACTGTATGGATATACCACAATGTGTTTATCCACTCATCAGTTCGTAGACATTTGAGTTGTTCCTACCATGGGGCTATGATGAATAATGCTGCGTAAATATCCTGCACTAGCTTTTGTGCAGACATTCATGTTTTCATTTCCCTTTGGGGTGACATTGCTGGGTCCTATGATAATTTTACATTGAACATTTTGAGTTCTGCCGGCCTTCCAGAGCAGGTATCCCATTTTACATTCACACCAAGTATGAGCAGTCCGGCTTCTCTGTCTCATCTCTAATACGTCCTGCCTACTTCTCGGTGGTAGTCATCCTAGGAAATATAAAATGGTATCTCTCGGTGTTTTTAGTTTGAATTTCTCTAATGACTCATGATATCAGGCATCTTTTTGTGTGCTTGTTGGCAATTCGTGTGGAGAAAATAGTTTAGTCAAATTTCTTCCTCATTTTTTATTGGATTATTTGACTTTTTGTTGTTGAGTTATAAGATTTCTTTCCCATATCAGATATATTTGACTTGCAGATATGTTCTCCCATAAATGAGTTGTCTTTTTACTTTCTTGATGGTGTCCTTTGAAGTGAAAGTCCTGGCTATCTATTTTTTTTCTTTCATCATTTGTGCTTTTGGTGTCTTAGAAACCAATGCCTGATCCAGGGTCATGAAAAATTTATGTATGGTTTATTCTTTGAGTTTATAGTTTGTGCTCTTACATTTAGGTCTTTGGTTTATTTTATATATATATATATATATATATATACACACACACACACACACACACACACACACACAAACATACATACACACATACATATATAATGTTATTTTTACATATATAGTGTTATTTTATATATATACTATATTATATATTATATATTATATAATATGTTATTTTATATAATATATAATATTATGCATATATAAATATATATGTGTATATGTGTAATATATATATTTGGTGTGAGTTAGGGGCTCAGTTTCATTATTTTGCATGTGGATTTAGAGTTATCCCAGCACCATTTGTTGGAAAACTGTTCCTTTCCCTCTGAATTGTCCTTGGCATCTAGGACTTTTTCTTTTTATGCATGATTTCAACTCTATTTAAAAGTAGCAAAATAAGCCAACACAATTATAATATTTCATTATTTCCTGTCATTGAATACATGCAGTCAAGATCATTAAGTACATACACATTTGGGAATTAAAATGTTTTGACTTCAGTGTTATTTGACATTATTTTTTTATATACTATGTTGGTATTATTAGACTTCAGAACATGTTATAGCAGTAACCATTAGTGTTTCATGATTCATAGTTTGTAACTACAGTACCTAACTGATCTGTCACACTACTCTTGAAAGTAGGACATCCAGTTGTTATTGGCATTATTGTTGTTCGTATGGTACCTGTTTTTAGAATTAAGAACTGATACTCATCAAGTTGTGTGACTTATCTAGGTCACTAAAAGCAATAGGCAAATATGGCTTTGGCAATAGGCAAAAGTTTCTGGACTTCTGACCCAGTACCTCCCCCTCTACCACACAGATCCAATTCATGATGGTGAGAATTAACGACCCATTCAGGGTCCACCCACACTGAGACAATTAGATTGGGCCTTTGTAGTTCTCTCCCCACACTGATCAGTCATTAATGCAGGTTGACTTCAGGGAGAAGGGACAAAAGGTAATGAAGTAGATCCCTTTGGCCAATGGAAGAAACTATCTGGAGAAAGATTTTACTATGAATGGTCAGCAACCGACACTCTCCGCTTCTGAGGGGAGAGCTGTCTTCACCCCCTCATCCTGAGGTATAAAATGATGTGTGCTCATCCTTGACTACACATCAGAGTCACCATTGGGCCTTGATAGAATTACAGAGAGCTTACTGGATCGAAATTTCCTGCAGTGGGGCCCAGGGACCTGTATTCTATAATGTTCCGAAGAGGACTCTAGGGCACAGCTAAGATTCCTTAATACTCATCTAGAACATAGTATATGACCATAAATATTAATGATGTTCTGTGCTTTGATAGGTGATACTTTCTTTTTTTAAGAGACATTTTTGGTATAGGGTGCATGTACTCTCTGGAGAGACAGACAGAGACAGAGAGAGAGAGATAAAAAGCAAGAAAGGACCCCCCTCCTGGGGGGGGATGGCCATGCCGCATTTCTCCATTCTCCTCTTGGGATTTGGGGCAGAGATGCACACACACCCAACATGACTTTCACATCACTGGCTGCGGGATTTGATCCATGGTCACCTTTGTGAGCGTCCAGGGTCATAACCATTACACCATCTGCTGGTCCCTAAGGGTGATCATTATCCTTCGTCTTCTAATGTACTTTTTAAAAGAAAGTCCCAGGAGAATCTGTTTCTGATGACGTAAACACAGCCTTGTTTACAGTTAAACCTGCTTGTACACGCAGATAGCGCTTGCATCCTTCCCAGGTTCCTAATTCTATGAGGTAATTTCTGTCTACTTTACCACACCCCACTAGCTGCATTTCATTGACACAGGTGTTATCTGCTTTATCTCTAAAGCACATTTGGCAAAAGAGAAAAATAATTTTTTCATGAAATTGAAGCAAGTCATGGAAATACATTACGTTGACACGTGATCCCCCTGGCTGAGAGTGGATGACGAATTCTGGAGCTGTGACTGGCTACTAGAGTGGGGTGAACTGCAACCTCACTCGTCTCGGTTATTGGTTTCTCACAGTACCCGGAGGAGTATCTATGATGCCTGTTTTTTAAGGGTTTCAGAGTCCAAAAGAATATTTTCCTTTACCATATTAGTTTGATTTTTAAAATCTGGTCTTTTGGGACCAGCAGATGATGTAATGGTTACATCGCTGGATTCCCACGTAGTCAACGGTGGCTCAAGTCCTGGACCCAGCAGCTTGAAACTCACACCAGGCGTGTGCCTGCCCAAAAAATCCCAGGAGGAGAATGGAGGAGAAGGGATTGTGGCATGGCCATCCCCCCAGGGGTGATTTCTTGCTTTCTGCGTCTCTGTCTCTCTGTCTCTCTGGCAAGTGCACACACCCTATAGCAAAAAAAATCTCTTAAGAAAGAAAATCAGTCTTCTAAAGTAGAAGGGGTGGAAGGAAGTTTGTGATATTTTCTGACTGAACATTTTCCAGTGATCCTGTGAGCAGCTACTGAAAGGAAAAGGGATGTGTGACGAGGGGATGGACAGGTAACATCTGTTGTGAGTTCCCTCTGACGCTCGGAGGTCTGCAGAGCACATTAAAAGACTTGGGCGATTTCAAGCTTACTTTGTAGAAAATGGGAAATGGGTCCATTGAATTAACTGTGCGTCATTGAGTTCTGGTTTCTCAAGAGTCTCACTTGCTTTGACTGTTAATTTCGAAATGGTACTTAGATCACACTTTCAGACTTTCAGTGCACACACACACACACACACACACACACGGATACACATGTTACAATTTCCCCTTTTCCGTATCTCTAGCATTATTGTTTATCTCCTATATGAGTTGTGGCTATAAAATATATTTTTTCCACATAATTTCATGTCTGGGGATCAGCTCCTTGCCCCAGTGGTTAAGGAAGCTGGGTCCCACCTGGGGGGGCCAAACTGTGGGGACCAAACTGGGTCAACCGTGCAGTCTGAGTCTCAGACCTGGCAGCTTGAAAACCACACCAGGTGCTTGTGCATGCATGTGCAAGATCCCGAAATAGGGAGACACGGAGGAGAAAGATTGCAGCGTTACCATGTCCCGTGGGGATGCTTCCTCCCTCTTCTCTCTCTCCCTCTTCCCTTCTCTCTCTCTGGAAAGTTGCATGCCCTCTGGCAACATCTAAAAAGTAATCATGATTTTGTATGCGTAGGTGTCTATTCTGACGTCGGGCAAGGGCAGGATTAAAAGCTCGTCCTGCAGGCTGCCGGGAGTGGGCGCTTCCTCTCACTAGTGAAGGACCATGCTGCACGGTCCCAAGTCTGACTCCTCTCTTCCTGACCAGACTTCTCGTTTCTCTCCACTTCTGAGAGGTGGGACTTCCCTGCCAAAGTCACATTCTTAGCAAGTAGTATCATCTCGGCTGTTGGAAAAAGACTGAAGTACAGCACAAAGCAGATTGAGGGAAATGACAGCCGTCGGCCAGGCCTGACCGAGGCACACAGGCACTCTTCCAGGTCCCTCCATCCCTGGAGAGATCTGAATCTTCAAATTGCCGACTCCCTTGACTGGGCCAAGTCTTTATTTTCCTGCCAGTGCTGGACTCCAGCCCCACACCAATTCCCCTAAGCGATTTCTTTGCTCCCTCACTCCCTTCTGGTGGCTTCTTAACAGCCATAATTCTTTACATAAGCAAGTTTGGCATAGCCTCCATGTTCTGATCCCTGACCTCACGCCTCAGACTAGTGTTCACCCCATGCTGAACCCAGAGCGGAAATTGCTCCCGCAGCAGCATGTCTGCTCCAAGGAGCTGAACTGTCTCCAAGCCGAGACCAGCTTCCAACTCACCTGAAACTTGTCTTTGACAACCGAGACGTGAGTGGAGGTCAGGAAGAAAAAGATCATAATCCATAGTCAAAAAAACTGACCATCTTATATCTTGTTTAAATAAGCCAAATGATAGACGAGGACCAGCTGATCGGGGGAAACTTTACCACATGGAGTGCTGTGAAGGAATGGTTCTGAGAGGGATCGCCAGTCTTTGCCTATGGTAACTGGACACACGTAGTTTTTATGCCTTAGTAGAAAGTCAGGAAGCGAAAGAGTGCGTTTTACCTCATTATCACCAAAGAGTTGACAAGCACAATGAAAACAGGCAGTTGGCTCAATGTCCCTATTAAGCCTCGTTGAAAATACACAGTTCTGTGGGACCAGCAGATGGCATGGTGGTTCCGTTGCTGGACTCCCATGTAGTCAACCGCAGTTGAGTCCTAGACCTGGCTGCTTAAAGCTCGCGCCGGGCGCATGTGTATGCATGCCCAAAATCCCGAGAAGAGAATGGAGGAGAAGGGATTGCGGTGTGGCTATCCCCCCTAGGGGGTGAAATCTCACTTTCAGTCTCTCTGTCTCTCCGGTAGCACACATGGCCCATAGCAAAAATCTCTTTAAAAAAACCCCACAATTTTGGGAACTGCTCAAGGCCCTCATGTTCCTTTAACTGTAGAAGAGCTGTGCTTTGGCATAAGTGGGGACATGGATGTGCTCCGGCAAATCTGAAGTCACTGAAGGACCAGGCGTCGTGTCTGAAGACCTGGCTCTCTCTCTCTTTGTTAACCAGAGTTGCCCTTTTGCGTTTATCTGTTTCTTTTCAGACATTCTGTTTCTTCACCAACAAAGAGGATAATAGGAGAGATCTTCGAAAACTTCAGGGAAGTGCACTGTTTCCAGTGCATGGACTTCAAGGATTCTTTTAGCACCAAAATAAACTCAAACTTCAGTTCCATGTGCGGTGAACGTTTTGTAGCCCCTTTATGATGTCGCCTTGCCTAGCTCATGGGTGGGAGTTTATGTAAGAAATTGTTACAGCATTTTCAGGATTTCCATTACCTAGAAATACGTTGCTTGCTGTGAAAGTGAGCAAGGATAAAGGAGAGTGATCTCCAAATCAACTATCTTAGAAATAATATTTGTGTTAGAAACAAAAAAAGTTAAAGTCATATTTAAATGTTCCTTATTTTAAATAATTAGATGGCTTCTGCTGTTAGATATAACACCTGGGCGTCCTGCCCGTGGCTCCTGTGTTTGCCCATAACAGCTCGAGGCAAATGAGAAACACTGTCTAGAGGTGTCTGGCCAAGCCTATAGCTGATTCCTCTTGGGAATAATTTTATTTTTTTAAGATAGATTTTTGCTATGGGTGTGTACTTTCCAGAGAGACAGAGGGAGACAGAGAGAGACAGAAAGCAAGAAATCAACCTCTCCAGGAGGGATGGCCACTCTTCAGTCACCTCTCCCCTGTTCTCCTCTCTGGATTTTAGGCACATACATACACACATGTGGCTTGAGTTTTAAGTCACCATGTCTGGGACTCGAACCATGGTCGACTATGTGGGAGTCTAGCCACGTAACCATTACACCATCTGCTGGTCCCAATCCTGGGAATACATTTTTGAAATCCCCATTATTGATCTGATGATACTCTCTCCAAAAATATAGACCGATATTGGGTCATAGGAAAAGTCACGATGCATATTTGCATAAGAAAATATGTCATGACTTTTCCAACGACCCAGTAAAAGGTATTTTGAAGTATAATATGAAAGTTCTGTTTTGTTTTAATGTTAATAACTATTTACTTATTGTTCTTAGAAGGTATATGTGTTTTCTCATTGAAATTACTTGTAGTTAGTAAAAATGTTGCCAAGCAGTTTTTGAGTCTTTGCACACAATAGGTACTTTATCTATGTCACTTCTTTCAATCTTCCTGTCATACTGGTTGGGATGCATAATGACCCCAGTATACAGGTGACACAGCTGAAGCCAAGAGAGGTTAACTATTTTCTCAGGTCACACAGCCATTGGTGGGTGGAACTGGGAGTCAAACCTTGTGTTCAGGGCCTCAACTTCTGTGCTTCAAGACTGGGCTACCAAGTTTTCTTCATTCCAAGGGAAGCAGAAAGCTTCTAATGTTAAGCCTCCCAGAAATCTATGAGAGATACTTTATTTGAACATTTAAAAAACTAAGCTGAATGTTTTATTTTTTTTTTCAAGGAATTGCTCGATAGATAAAAAAATTTCTTAGGCTTAAAGAAGACTCTCTATCCTATAATTACTGCATCCTGTAATTTTGTAGCAATCTGAAGAGACATTAGAGCATGCTGCAGAAGAAGAGCTATCTTCAAGAAATGTAAACTGCAGTCACAATGAGAAGGAGAAACATTTTAGCTCAGTGCGCTGATTGTGGGTTTTATATTTTTTTTCTTGTGGGTTAACCTCTAAGCTGTATCAAATTCTTGGAGACGAGGTTACACTGGGGCACAGATGATGCTGGATCATCTCAGGAGATCTTTTGGTTTAGAGCACTGAATTGCTTTATTCTGTTTCCAAAATCGTGTAAGTGTTCATCTCAGCTGATCAATGTACAGATCAGCACGGGGCCGGGGTCGGCAGTCTTTTGGAACCGGGCATGTGCTCTGGCAGAGAGGAAAGACAGAGGGAAAGAGAGCGAAAGTGGCCGGGCCATCATGGGAATAACCTCCTGAAGGTTTTGTAGACTCTTATTCGGGGGCTGGTAAGAGACATCCCTGCCAAAGTTGATCGAGTCCAGTTGAAGTCAAACACACTGCGCTAACCTCCGTCATCCTTCTATTTGAAAGTTTGCCCTTTGCAGAAGGTAACTAAAGGGCCAACTTGGTAACACTGTGACAGCACGCTGCTCGGATGAAGGTGGGACTGTAGGGAGGATGAAGAGTTTGGTTCCCCACAAGCTCCACATGCCAGATATGTGTGCCTTAACTGGGCCTTTCTGGGTAGGCTTGGAAAATCTTGACCTGGGACACTATTGGGAGTGTTTCATGCCCCCCCACCACCATCTCTCTCACTTTCATAAAAGAAAGAAACTTAAAAAACAAGAAGATTGGAGCAGGCAGGTGACATGGTGGTTAAAAATGCTGGACTCCCACATGGCCAACCATAGTTCAAGTCCCAAACCGTAGCTTGCATTCTCACTTTCCCTCTTTCTCTCACTGTGTCTCTCTCTGATCAAACTGGAAAATAATAATAATAATAATAATAATAATAATAATAATAATAATAAAAGTTAAATAAAATAATTCTTTTTCAAAAAAACAAAAAGATAAAAACTATGTGTGTGTGTGTGCAGCATATAATACACCATAGTCTATTAAGCCCACATGTGCTAGGTGAAGTCAGGACCAACCGGGGCCCGCGTCTCCGGTGCATGGCAGAGATGGTGTCCCGAACCCCCGAGGAGCTCAGATCCGGTTCCAGCGTAATTGATACCACCTTAGTATCAAGTTATCTCCACAAAGACAGAAAGGAAAAAGAAAAGAACCACTAAGCCCCAACCACAGTTATTCTTATTTCTGATAGTATTCCCTGATGCAAAATCTACAATGATAGAATTTATAGTGGCGCTTAATGTTTAAAATAATGAAATATGACCTATAATTCTCACATTCTCAAAAAAAAATAAAGTGTTTCAAGACTAGAACGTCATGGTGAGCTTCTCTGAGGCCTTCTCACAGACCTAACACCTCGCTGTAGCAGATGCGGCCTCTCCGAATTGCCCCCATGCTGGAAGGGGACCCAGGGTGAAGGAGGAGGGTGTGTGCAGGAGGGACGTGTGAGAGGGGGAGTGACAGACGTGTCACCACCATGCCCCCACAGCGTGTATGAGGGGTTAGTATTCCACATTTAAAGGTAGAGGCAGCATTACAGTTGTTACTAAATTTTTAAATATTAACTATAAAAAGCTCATATTCTCATCACCCTCAAAATTTCACTTCTTTTTCTTCTTTTTGTCCATGTTTATATACATACTTTGATTTTCTTTTTAACTGAAACTCATTTTTTTCCCTAGTATTCTTCTGAATTCCTAGCTCAGGTCCCATTTCTACACAATAGGGGGGCATTGAGCTAAACCATCACAGTAACTTTTGTGTGTGTGTGTGAGGTTTTTGCCAGAGAAACAGAGACAGAATGACAGAAAGCAAGAAATCACCCTCAGGGAGGATGACCATGCTGCAATCCCTTCTCCTCCATTCTCCTCTCCGGATTTTGGGCACACATGTACACACAGCCTGGCGTGAGTTTTAAGTCACCAGGTCTGGGACTTGAACTGCAGTGGACTATGTGGGAGTCCAACGATGTAACCATTACGCCATCTGCTGGTCCCCACAGTACCCATTTTTGGTGACTGCAAGATGACCATTTGCTGGAGTGACTATAGCATAGTTTAGTTACATTCCTCTGTTACTGGATATGTATTTTCAATTTTTAGCCATTGTCCGTAGCACTGCCATAATAGTGAATTTTGAAACCAAGAGAGTATAAGATTAGAAAATGATTCTAAGCCGCAGAAGGAGACGCGATGGGCTGGACCATGGCTTAGTGCCCACTAGCTGTTATTTTGCTTTTAAGGTCCTAACTAAATTTGGTCATCAGAGGCTCAGGTTCTTACCCTAACCTGATGCTGTCATTTGCACACCACCATGTGGGGAAGACACAGGATTTCTGAGGATTAAAATCCTGGGCATTTGGGAGCTGTTCTCGTGGATCGGATCAAGGAGAGGTGGGACATACTGTCGCATAAAATTTTCTCTTCACTGGCTTTCGTTCAACCACAACTTAATGGTTTGAAATTCCAGAGCAGTGAAAATACCTAAGTCATTTCAGCTAGTTTGCTGAACACAGTTTAATATTTTCATCACTCTGGAAATTAAAGAATGATGTCTTGTAAAGTAGGAGGGAACTTGATAGATAAATATACTGACTCTACAAACTAAAATTTGCCTGAATGCGTTATAAGATTTTTACAGGACATTTCTCATAGTCTACACACAAGATCTCAATTTTTATATTATTTTTTGCTTTTAGAAAACACAAAAATAAAAGAAAAACATCTTTTATAGAGAACATCACAAAAATGTGCTGTTCAAGACTAGCGAAGTCGCTTTGAAGGTTTTTCCCAACAAATATGAAAAATGACTTAGATGGGTCAGCAGAAATATAAAAATAGTTATTTCAAAGCAGAAAAAAAAAAGAGAGAGAAACAACTTAAATGACTGTCCAGAAAGAACTGTTTAAATATTAAGGTAGACTTACATGGTAGAATGCTGTTGTGAAAAAAATATTAACTCTCTGGGTCCTGATGTCGGAGGATTTCCAAGGTACACCATTAAATGATAAAGATAATGTTCATAAAAGTGCTTGTGTGCTTCTAGTATTCCAACATTTGTCTGGAAAGAAAGAGTAAATATGATTATACATTTATAAACTGTTTCTGAAAGTGCATGAAGAAAACTCGTACCAGGAATTGCCCTCAGAAAAGGGAAACGGAGCTGGAGGCAGAAGAGGGAGAGAGATTTCTTTCCACCATGGAATCTTCTACCTCCGCCATTTTGGAGCGCATGTTATCCAAAGGCGGAAACAACCCAAGTGGCCCCTGACAGATAAGGGTGTACGCAGATCACGGGGCATCATGCAGCCATGAAAAGGAAGTGAATTCTGGGGACCAGCAGTTAGCTAATGGCTATGTCGCTGGACTCCCACGTAGTCGACCGCGGTTCGCGTCCTGGACCCGGTGGCTTACAACTCACGCCGGGCACGTGTGCGTGCGTGCCCCAGATCCCGAGAGGAGAATGGAGGAGAAGGGATTGCGGCGTGGCCATCCCCCTGGGGGGTGATTTCTCGCTTTCTGTCTCTATGTCTCTCTCTGTCTGTCTGGCGAGCGCACGCGCCCTATAGCAAAAACCTCTCAAAATAAAAAAAAAAAAAAAAGGAAGTGAATTCTGACACATGCTTCAACATGGATGAGCCTTAGGGCTGTTTTACCAAGTGAAATAGCTGCCGCAGAGGATAAATGTCGCATGATACCACGTCTCTGCAGCAGCTAGAGACAGAAAGCAGACTCCCGGTTATCAGGGGTTGCAGGAGAGGGAAGCGGGGTAGTTACCGCCTAAGAGCTACTGAGGTTCTGTTTAGGACGATGAAAAAGTTTTGAGGATAGCTAGCCACGGTAGTTGTACAACATCGTGAATGTAATCAATGCCACTGGACTGAACATTCAAAAATGGCTAAAATGGAATTACAAATACATTAGAATCATATGATTTTTATATTATATAGAATGTATTTTTACCACAATAAACATTTCAAATAAAATGTACTTAAAGAAGAGTCCTGGCTCAGCCAATCACCTGGTGGATAAGGCTGCTGGATCCACATGGCCGCCTGAAGGGTTCAAGCCCTGGACCCGGCAACCAGTGTGCACACCCACAAAGGGGGAAAGAGGGCGGAGAAGGGATTGTGATGTGACCACACCCCGTGGGGAGAGCTCTGTCACCTTCCATCTTTCTCTCTATATCTCTGTGTGCAAGTGCACACAGCCTCTGGCAAATGTTTAAAAGAAGAAAAAGAAAGATAAAGAGAGGTCTTATGCAGCTAAATTTATTCCCTATTAAAGGCATCCCCAGAAACATCCTCCCACCTGATCCTATCTTCCCAAAGCAAATAGCCCTGCCACAGTGTCTGAGCAAGGACGTGTCCTCTCCGGTGACCTGGGAGGACAGGTGTTCATTCCAGCCCCCGGGAGCTGATAGGCCAAGCTCCCCTAGTGGAGAGGTGCACCCTGAGCACCAGGCAAGAGTCTCTTGTCACCTTGGAGGAGAATGGGAGGCCCACGCTGTCAGATGGGTCTGGAAAGGCGGTTAAGGCCAACTGTGTCCATTTGTAAGTGTCTGATTGGATTTGTGTGGACTTTTAAATGCTGGCGATAGAGGAATAGCGCAGAGATCCTTCCTGTCCTTTTCCACTATCTTGTTTGCCATTTATGGATGGGAGCCCTTTACCCTTACCATGCAGAGAAAAGTTCCTATTTTTTAAATGTTTTCTTTCCAGCTCAAACTGCGTTTGCCATCTAGTGATTAATCCATGCCATTGCAGCCGCCTCCTTGAAGTCCTCTCTCAGCTCAGCGGCCAGGCAGCCCCTTCCGCCCAACTTCACTTTCCACATACCCGGACACTCAGAGACAGCACAGCTAGAACACCAGCCCTCAGAAAGTAGTAGTAATATTCGCTCAAAAGAAAAACATAGTTGTTTAAAAGAAATCGAGCTTTAAAAATGAACTATTTTGGAAAGCTTCAGTCGGGTCAGATTTGAAACTTACCCAGGAGCAACACCTTTGTGTGAACACAGACTTGCCGGCGACATTGGATGACCACAATGGATATGCTGTTTCTAGGCTTGTTTGTCCCTGTGTCTCTTGTAAATGGAAACAAAGACTTTAGTAATGTTTTATTCCTAATAAGTGATACCTACCTATTTCAATATAATTCTTCCAATGTTTTTACTTTCTGAATGCAAAGTGGGGAGCTACGTTTTTCTCCCTTCTATTGTTAAATCGTTAAATAAGATTCTCTTTCTTTCAAAAGTTGTCTTTAGTCCATCAGGAGAGTGGGCCAAGAAATATGGTCTTACCTGTCCAGGAGATTTAAAATAAACATTAGTCACCCGGAATTCTTGAAAGGTCCAGGGTAACGTTTTTGCAGCTGAAATGCCGGGCTTCCTAAACAATGGTGACTTCTGTTCGGGAGTATGCGGGCCTCGCTGTGCTTTGCCCCTCGGATCTAGGCTGCGGGAACTCACTTAGTGATTATTGAGTCAGTGCCTGCTATCGCCTGGCTCTGAGCTAGGTGCTGTGGGTATCGTTTATTGTAAATGTAACTGTTAAGGTAACATCTTTTTCAAAACTTTGTCCTAACCCACCCCCGGCTTTGCCTGTGATCTGAGCGATGGTTTCTCCCACCAGATTCCATCCTAGGAAGGATGATGCTGTGGCGAAAGAGTAGACACGACCCCCACTCACCGCCCAGTTCAGCTTCTTGTTCGAGTTACGAACTGAGAGCTTGGATGAGTGGCCGCCTGCCTAACAGCATCCCCCAACCCTGAATGTGACAGAATGCCTTGCAGAGAGCGGCTCGGTTTCTGAGCCCGTGTGAAACGCTTGGCCGTCATCGATCATGAACACTTGATCTTTGGTTGGTGAATTTCTCTGCGTCTGACTTTTGCAGGGAAGGCCGGAAGTACCGGGTGTATGTGGTGATCCCGCTTCTGCCGGGGTTTGAAGGAGACATCTCCACCGGTGGAGGCAACGCGCTGCAGGCGATAATGCACTTCAACTACAGGTGCGTCCTCTCAAACCGGGTCTGAGCTTTTGGTGTGGAAGCTGGTGAGGAGATGCCTGCTGTCCACGTCCGCGCAGGGCACAGGGACGAATGAGCCCTTTTCTCTTTATTACGCTTTTGAATCTTGACCTGTTTACTAGTCAAAACAATTCAAATGGAGCCCGAGACCATAAATGCTGAGGCTGGGAAACACAGTTAGTAACAATCAACTGAAATATCAGTCCCTCTTTTATCCACGCACACGTACAATGTGTATTGAAAATAATATTCTCGCTGTGCATTCCCTATGAAGGTAAAGAGCTGTGGAGCTTTTCGCATTCTTTGCAGTAAGGAGAGAAACAAGGAACAAAACGAGATGCCTAAAATGGTACGATTTGCGTGTGTTTGGTTTTGAGTCTTTACATAGCAAGTCCTTCCATAAAATTAGTAATAATATTCGGTTGGTAAATGAAGCATGAAATTTCTGTCTTATTTCCTGGAGTTTTTAATTCTGTTTAAACTTTAGGGAAAGTAGAAAGTCTTATCCATATATACTTTTAAAATTAATTATTTAATTAAATTGTCAAAGAGCGTGTTTGCTTGCCAGAGAGCAGGAGAGACAGAGGGAGGGATGGGGAGAGAGAGCCTCCCCCCGTGGGGCGTGGTCACACCACAATCCCTTTTCCTCCATTTCTCCATCCTGTCAGCATTGAAAACATGCCTGGCCGACTTTTCTAGCTTCCAGGGCCAGAGCTGGAACCACAGTCAGCCATGTGGCATCTGTTTCCCTTTACCACTAGGCCATGGGGTAGTCCTCGATTTTTGATAGTTTGAAAAGCAGTTTCTATATTCACCCAAAAAGGCCAGTGGAGTTGATGAGGAGGTCCGGGAGGTGCCAGCTGGGTGGGAGGGTATGGAGAAGCCGCATAGAAGGAGGTAGAAAAGCGCCCTGACCACCTTCCTGATCACTGAGCTATGAGAGAAAAGTGAAAAGGTGAGCGGACAGGCCTGGGCGTGAATCCAGCTCCCAGTCCAGAACTCAGTGGCCCGAGATACGAAAAATCCCCATCAGAATCACACTTGCAGTAAGTCGGGCGGTGACCAGACCTGAGTGTTCTGTCTCTTTTTCTTTATTTATGATAAAGGATGTGTGCATACACGTGGAAGTAAGAGACAGAGAAGGGGAGGAGCGCCTTCCGCAGGGTCTGGCCATGCCGGCACCCTGGTCTCTTGTGCACATGTGCAGTGTGGTTCTGCTCAAATGGGCTGGAGTTCAAATCCTGGTTGCCACCTGGGATCTGGCTTCTCGTGAGCAGGGCTTATCACCGCACCACGGAGCTGGCCGAATATTTTTCCAAGTCACATACACATTTTTTTTGGTAACCTTTCTAATCAAACCGTTTTTGGTAGTAGGAGGGAACAAATGGGACTTTACAGAGAGATGTGGTGTATAGAGAAGACAGAGGGTCAGAGCCTCGGTCAAAGTGCAGTTGAGGGCTTCGATGTCTTCTTGTTTGGGCCCTTTGAGCAGAAGCAACCTCTGCAGGACTGGATACTCCTCTGGACGCAGTCCGAGGCTTCCACTATAGGGCAAATCTTTTTTTTTTTTTTTTTTAATCTCCTTGTTTCTCATCGACTTTTCAAGCTTGTAGATATCTGCCAAGGTTTCAAGAAAATATTTCTTTGTTTCCTCTAGGGTCATTTTGCCTTGTTACGGTATGAGGGAATTTTACCTGTGGGTTGGTCTATACTCTGGGGTTGAAGGTGTGCCCATTTCTAATGTGATCGGATTTATAATATGACAAACAAAGCTTTTCAAGGATTTAAGGCACTGACATAATGTTAATTGGATTCTATCCACTTCATTTGCCATTCTAATATTATTTTTGGAATATTGTCAGTTGTAATTATTTTCTATGACTATTTTCTTGAGTTTGAACCAGCAGAGTGAAATAACATGTTTGGCTTTTGTTCAGCCACCAAAATTATAACCTTTTATTATGCAGAAAATATCTATTTGCTGGCATCATCTTTAATCATTTCAGTACTTCTTAGGCATAACTGTGTTTTTAATTACTTTCATAAAGCAAGCAGATGGAACCTAAAATTTTTGATTTTATCAATCTTTGTAATTCACCAACTATTATCAGAATCTTGAGAAACAAGATTAGCAAAATTCATTCTTTGAGACTGTGTTTTTCACTGTTAAGAGGCAGACTTTATAGAGACAACACCGTATAATAGTTTGTCTAATTCCTAAATTACTCTAAATGTTTGTCCTCATCATCTCTGCTAGCAAGGTGATTCTGTGGGTCTTCTTATCTATAGAGGCATTTGGAATTTATCTTGTCACCAAATTTTGTAAGAGGAAAAATTCATTCATAATCCACATTTTTAAAAAATAGCCTCTTTTCCTAAAATCTAGCATCAATTTTGTGATACTTCCATTCCCTCACCTTAAAATACCTACTTTGTCCTGTTAATAACATAAAAATGATCATTATGTGATTTTTTTTTTTTTTTGCTCTTAAAATGTATATAGCGTCTTCTCATATAAGCACTTGTTTGGTTTTTACTTGGATTAAAATAAAAATCACAAATATTGGCTTTAGAATCCATTGTTTTAAAACGTCTATAATTATTTTTTTCCTTTTTGTGTTTTTAGAACCATGTGCAGAGGGGAAAATTCCATCCTTGGACAGTTAAAAGCAGAGCGTAAGTAAATGCTTTTCTTTTCTCTGTGATCATTTTTTATCAAAGTACCCGTGATCTATAAGGTTTTTATAGTATGCTTATGGAACTCTGTTCATGAAAGTTACCCCACAAAATGCTCACCTGAGATAAACTATTTATTCTTATTAAATTGTCCAAACCAATATTCAAATAAAGACACCAGGACTTAAGGTGCAAAGGCAGTAAGAAATGAGAGTCCTTTTTAATGTAGGGAAATACAGCTTTTGGGAAATACACAATGAATTGCTGTTACATAGGATTACCGCACATTTTCAGGGCGTTAGGAAGAATGGCCTTGATTTGATCACTGCACTGTGTATACATTATCAGAATATCACGATGTTTCCCATAAACAGGTGCAGTTATTTCTTGTCAGTTTAATATATTAGGTTGTCAGGAAGGTCTTGATGTATTTTTCTGTGTTTTTCTATGCAAAAATGTGTCATGTCTTTCCCGACGACCCAGTAACAATAGTGTTTTTATGACTGATTTATTTTTATAAACCGTTGTTTTGATAAGAACCGAAGTCTGTAAAGTGTTCACACAGACCCCACGTGCGTGTCCTCCACCACCCTGTGCTGTACAGATCCTGAGCCTGTTCTTCCGAAGAGCAGACCGGACAGGTGGCACTCCTGTTCTAAAAATGAGAAAGTGAGTGCTGCGAGATCAGCAGGATTTATGTACTTATGTGGCCTTCCGTACAAGGGAAAGTCTCTGGCTCTCACAGCACTTACTTATACGCAAGGAGGAAAGGCCGGTATACAACCATGTGACTGACTTGGCAATTATCATACAGAGGTAAATAGATAAACACACACACAGAGACCTTTCACTTCTGTAGTTCTTCACACTTTTCAAATGAGTTTCTTTTTTTTGTTGTTTTCTTTTTGAGAGAGAGACTTTTGTTATAGGGTACATGTGCTTGCCAGAGACAGAGAGACAGCGAGAAATCACCATCCCCCCCCACCACCACCCAGAGGATGGCCATGCCACAATCGCTTCTCCTCCATTCTCCTCTCAGAATCTTGGGCACACATGCACACGCCCCTGGCATGAGAGTTAGGCTGCCAGGTCTAGGGCTTGAACCATGATCACCTATGTGGGAATCCAGCAACATAACCATTACGTCATCTGCTGGTCTCTTAAAAATGGATCCTCCTACGTCATTCCTGGCTACGGCATATTGTAACTATATGTCGACATCTCCCTGAGCTAACTGACGCCAGCACACAGTACTTAATATCATGCTTTCCTGTACTGCCCGCAGCAGGTGCCAAAGGCCCCACCTAGCTTAGATGGAGTCAGAACCCAATGTCTGAACGCCATTTAAATGGAGTCCATGTTGTTAAAACTTGGACAGCCATACCGAAGATTGGATTTTATCCAGAAGACAAGATGAGGTTGGTGGAAGCCTTTGAGTCCTGGGCCAAAGTCATCCACGTGGTGTTGACGTGAAGATTCACTTACAATTGGTCAGCAGGGTAGGGGAGAGAGACCAGTGTCGGGCAAAAGATAATGGCGCACTGGAGATAGAAAAGGAGGGCCAGGTGTGAATAGGTCTTGAAGGAAGACTTGAGATGATGTGGGAGCTGGAGGGTAAAGGACGTATTTGATAACTGAAAAGTTTAACCCACTGACCAGCAGGATAGAGCTGCCGCTAAGATGTCTGGGAAAGCCAGGAGCCACCATGATCACATGATGCCAGGTGGTGTGGCTTTCAGACACAGTGTAAACCTCAACTGAGTTTTTGAAGAAAGATTTTACTCTATCCTGGTAGCCTCCTAAATGGGAGGTGCCAAAGGAGGCTTTGGAATGTGAGGGGAAATATTAGACTCCCCAAGTTTTTATATTTTTAACTAACCAATAAGGAATTGGGGCCAGCAGGCGGGGTTATGGCTAAGCTCTTAGGACTGGCTGACTTAGCCATCTTAGGATGTCTGACTGCAGTTCAAGTCCTGGACCTGGTGGCTTGAAAATCATGCTGGGCAAGTGTGTGTACATGCCCAAAATCTCAGGAGGAGATTGGAGGAGAAGGGATTGCTGATTGGCCATTCCTCCAGGGGGTGATTTCTTGCTTTCTATCTCTCTCTGTCTCTCCAGAGAGCACATTCTCCCCATGGCAAAAATCTCTCTTTAAAAAAAAAGAAAAGAAAGGAGAATCCCATAGTGGACGTTGGAAACCCCAACATATTTCTAGAAGTCTAAAAGACTACACATGCATACCCAGGGCCATGGACATCCACAGGAGAGACTTGACAAGCCTTAAGCACTCCCCTCTGGCTAACCTCCTATCCACGCACACCCCCAGAGCCCTCAGTAATGTGTAAGAGACTCTGGTTCCAGGCATTTAAGAAATCATATAAAATATGTTCCCTAGGGAGAGTGGAGTACAATTATAAATGACAAAAAGAAATGCTGAAACTTCATAAGTAGGTGGAAATTGAACGGGAATTGCACAATGCATTTCTAACTAACCAAAGGATCAAAGAAGATCTACAAGGAAGAGTGAAAAACACTTTTTGATAGATGAAAATGAAGACAACAAACATAAATTTTAAGAAAGCCAAATGCCTCAGTGAAACACTACTAAACCAAAGCCAACACTAAAAAAAAGATTACACATTGTGATCGAGTGGGATTTGTCTTAGGAAAAAATCCACCATTGTAATATATGGTGTTAATAGAATAACAAAACCATGATCTAAATGCACGTCTGTTGTCTCTAAGGACTCCGACGAGGGTATCTGTTAGTAGTGACGGAACAGGCCACGGCAGGATCTAAATAGACCTTTTTATTTTTTTTTCAAAGAAGATATACAGATGGCAAATAAGAACACAAAAGGATACACATCATCATTAGTCATTAGGGAAATTCAAATCAAAACCAGGAGGAGGTATGATTTCACACCAATTCAAAGTCAATAACAGCGATAATAATAAAGTTTTGGCAATGACACAGAATGGGGCCTAGCAGTGCAAAATTGTGCAACCTCTTTGGAAAACACTTCAGCAGTTCTTCAAAAGTTAAACATAGAATTATCATGGAACCTCACAGTTCTCCACTAGTTTGTACTTAGAAGAATTGAAAACATGTGTCTACACAAAAACTTGGGCCTAGATGTTTATAACAACTCTAGTCATCATAGCCAAAAGTAGAAAAACCCAAATGTCCACTAACCAATTACTGTCTAAATGAAATGTGGTATATCCACAGGATGGAATATTATTTGGATATGAAAAGAAATTTACTAATACATGCTACAACATGGACGAACCTGGAAAATGTTACACCATGTGAAAGGAGCCAGGCACGAAAGCCACGTCTTCTATGGTTCCATTTTTCTGAATATCTTTAATATTCAAACTCAGGAGGAAAGTAGATTAGTGTTGCCAGAGTCCGGGGGGAGGGAGGGACAGGGAGTGAGCACTGATGATTATTTGGTTTCTTTTTGGGGTGGTAAAAATGTCTTAAATGAGGCAGTTACGATGCTTGTACAGCTTCATGAATAAGCCTTTTAAAAAACCCATGGATATACATTTTAAAGAGATGAATCTTATGGTACAAATTTAAGGGTAAAATTGATAAATTTGATGAATTTTTAAATGATTTTAAGCTTGAAAATTAATAATTTAAGTTTTTAACATATGTATATAATTTCAAAATATGCATATTTATATATGTGTGTGTGTATACATATTATTTATATATTTAGGTGTTGAGTGCCAATACTTTCTCACTGGTGTTCTGCTCCACCTACAGAACTTTAGGAACCTCTTTTAGGACCTAAGACATGCGCATTACCAGTCACAAAGGTTGTATCTAATTGAGCCCAGGACAGGGAAGATTAAGAGCATTCTCTTGATCTCTATTTTCTAATGGCTTACAGTGATGACTACAGTGAATAAGGAAATCTATAAAGCTAATTAATTAAATAAAATCTGCAAAGCCATTTTGCAAACAGTGGCTTGTAAAAATGCAAAAGTGAGCTTGCAGGAGTATAAAAAAAAATCAAAATGAGCTTATTATTTAGTTGCTCAATTGTAAAAATGTCCTGGGCTTATTCTGAGGCATTTCCTTGGGCTCCGGACCATTTTCCTGAATTTACTTATTCAGGGAGGGAAGAAATTGGATGTTAACACAATAAATAATTCCAATGTTAAGCCCGTTAATGAACAGATTTCCAAATACCCTGGGAGCAAGTCAAAATTAGGCATCTCAGTGGGGAAAATGTTCATATTCTAAACATGGAGAGAACAGATTAATTGCACACCACCCCTCCCTGAGGTGCAAGAGGGTATTGTTGGTTTTGTTTTTGTAAATGTGTAGTGGGTTTTCAATACATGAACTAGCTAACCGCTAATTGGATAGAGAAATATAGTTCTCCACTGTTTCAATTATTTATAATAACAAAACTGCTGCTATGAATATGTTAAAAGTCCTGAAAGAAAACCAGCAGTTGGTGTATAATTATCTGATACTCAAATCTTCAGAGCTTTAATGTTTAATTTAAAGCATTTCTTCATCGTTTTTATGAATTGCAGCATTTTAGCAGCCAATTTAGTATAATTTAACATAAGGGCCTGAGATATTTAATTAGGATTAGAAATGCATATAAACAAAGCACTACAAGTTTTCAAATGACAAAAGCCTGCGATAACTATTGATGTCCCTTCATGAAATTTGTGAACATCAAGACTCCATGGCATTGAGTTTTTCTTCAGTCCAGATGTATGCACACGGGTGTTTATGACAAGTTTGTCCTGGGGTATGTATAAATCTCCAGATGTTCAGTAACTTCACGACAAGTAATCTGGAAACCTTCCTGGTACCTGTCCATCTATTGCTACATATGAATGCTTGGAGACGATCCTAGCGTTCTCACGTTTTCAATAGGTACTATTTCCTCAGTGTGACCTCCAACCACACGTGAACATCCCCAACGTTGTGCCCATTACATGACGAGGCAGTTTCTTCACAGAACTAAGCACTGGCCAAGTATCTCCGCAGTTTGCTTTTCTTATTTCCATGCAGAATATGAAGTGGATTCATTCAAGCCATAGATGGACAGCCCCATTGCATTTGACAGGCCACCCGTGTGTCTATGCCAAATGCCCAGTAGGATTAGGAGCCATTATCTTTCTTTTCTGTCCTGTTAGTGAAACTGTTGGCTGTTTTTCTCAAGATCATTTTTTTAAATAAAGAGATAAAGGTATTATCATTTCCTAAGACTTGCTGCGTAGAAAAGGATGAATGGGAAGTAAGTCTGGACTGTGGGTTGAGATGTTCTCAGACTAATCGATATTGGGCTGGGACTATTTTGCTATGAAATGCACATATCAGTACTGTAGAAAATGATAAATTATGACATGTCTTTAGCCTTCAGGTTGCTAAGAGCTAGTTAGTATCACTACCTAAAAAGATGTTTTGAAATAATTTCAGACTTACGGAACTGTTTCAGAACTGCCGTATACTATGTATCTTGATTTCCCAAATGTCAACACTTTACTTTCTTTGCTTCATAATTCTCTCTCAGTAGATAGCCACCTGGATGGATTTTTGCTAACCTGAACTCTTTTAGAATCAGTCACAACCATCATGCCTGTTTACTCCTAAATATTAAGTTGATGCAAGAGCAATTGCCTTCTTGGATCGTGAATTTTAAATCATTTTAGCTAGGCTCAAACACATATTTATTCATAAAAATAGAAACCATTACAATTAACACATCGCCAATGAGAAATAAGCTCGTTTGTTTTGTAGCATAAAAATCTGCTCTTCACGTTTCAATGAACCCTTGGAAAGCATCTTCTGCATCTTGCTGGTTGTGGAAGCATTTTCCCTGCAAAAGGTTGTTGAGAGCTTGAAGAAGTGGTAGTTGTTTGATGAGAGGTCAGGTGAATATGGTGGATGAGGCAAAACTTCATAGCTTAATTCCACTCTTGAAGTGTCGATTGAGCAACGTTGGTCTTCAAGCGCTGGTCGAATGTTGTCGTGGAGAAGAGTTGGGCCCTTCCTGTTGACCGATGCCAGCTGCAGGTTACAAGTTTTGGTGTGTCTCATGGTTGCTGAGCTTACTTCTCAGATGTCATGGTCTCACCAAGATTCAGAAAGCTGTAGTGGATCAGACCCTACAAAAGTGTCCATGGCATTTTTTGGTGGAAGTTTGGCTTTGGGAGATGGTTTGGAGTGCCTCTTGGTCTGACACTGAGCTGGTTGTTGCTGACGGTTGTGTAAAATTCACTTTTCATCACATATCACAAATCAATTGAGAACCGGTTCATTGTTGTTACATAGAACAAGGGATGAGGACACTTCAAAACAACTTTTCTTTTCAGTCAGCTCATGAGGCACCCACTTATTGAGCTTTTTCACCTTCCCAGTTTGCTTCAAATGTTGAATGACCATAGAATGGTCAACGTTGAGTTCGTTGGCAACTTCTCGTGTCGTTGCAAGAGGATCAGCTTCAACGATTGTCTCGGCTAGCCATTGTCCACTTCTGAAGGCCAGTCACTACACTCCTTATGTTCAAGGGACTACATGGGAGTCCAGCGACATAGCCATTATGCCAACTGCTGGTCCCCCTCCAAACTTTTTATATCAGTTTGCCTTCTTACCACATATATATAAAGAGTGTGCTTCAACCCATTTTAACCAACAGAATACGTTGTTTTATGGTTTTTTTGTTTTTGTTTTTGTTTTTTGGCAATACCCTGAGGTACTTGATGAGTTGGTTTCTCCTGAATCAGAGTTCTGGGAAGGGTCACAGGAATCTGATGTATATATATGTACATATATCAGCTATGTATCTGTCATCTATCTTTATTAACACACACACAACACACACACACCCTTGCCTCAGCCTCTGAAGTCACTGGAGTTTCAGGCCCGCACCCCTAGACTTGACCTTTAGGTCAGACCAGGAATCAAACCAAGACTTCTCCTTTGGTTCCAGCCTGCAGAACACAGGGTCTTAGCAGCGACACCGTGGCTGAGCCATGGGGCATGTGCGCTGACCGGAGATACAGAGAGAGAGAAGTGAGAAATCATCCCCTGGGGGATGGAGTTGACCATGCCACTATCTCTTCTCTCCCATTCTCCTCTTAGAATTTTGGGCAAGCACACACACATGCCCAGTGTGAGTTTCAAGCTGCTGGATCTGGGACTAGAACTGCCGTCAGCCATGTGGGAGTCCAACACCTTAATCACTACGCCATCTGCTAGTCCCAGGAAATCTGTTTTTAACAAATTTCACAAAGGTACTTCTGATGCACACTGAGAACCGCTGGTCTATATTATTCTATGTGAATTTTTATAGAAAAACTAATGTAAAAAGTATTTATGTTAGTACAGAATTTGCTCTATGATTTCTTTAAAAAGCTGCTTTGCATTTTAAAACTTTAGATTCTAGAACCAGCTACAAGAAAGCAGTTAATACAGAGATGGAAAGCTGGAATCTTAGCTGTCACCTGAATTTGTAACCGTCAGTCCATTCACTGGTTTGTTCAGCATCTGTCTCTGCTAGGCAGGGATGAGCACAGCACGGTGTGCACGACCCAGTTCCTGTACCAGCACGAGTAGAGGATTATATGTATATTTGTTAAAATGAGGCATTATAGCAGAAATATTTTCCAGAAAGTTTATGGTCCCAAAGAACTTAAAAGAGGGGCTACTCTTGGAAGGGCCAGCAGGTGGCCTGGAGGTGCTAGATCCCACGTGGCTGACCGTGAGACCCGAGTCCCAGGCCCACCAGCTTGAAATCATGCCAGGCAGGTGTGTGCATGCCCAAAATCCCAAGGAGGAGGAGGGATTGAAGCATGGCCATTTCCTCTGTGGGGGAGATTCCTCACTTTCCCTTTCTCTGTCTCTCTGTCTCTCTCTGACAAGCTCACAGATCCTATAGCAAAAACTAAAAAAGAAAAAAAGGAATACTCCTCTTTTTTGGATCAGAGAAGACTTTAAAAGAAGAGGTAATGTTTTAGTTGAAGCATTTTGCTAATATAGTATAACAAACGGGGAAATATCCCTAAAGAAAGATGTCCAAAAATCTCCTTTACATGACAGTTTTAAATATGAGCCTCTTACAGATGATGCACTAGTGTCCCAAGCCATCAACCCTTGTCAAACACAGCTACGAGATCACTCATGTACATGGGCAAGGGGAGTCTCTGTATATAACCTGTGAATGAAACATCTCCAAGATACTCAAGCTTAATAGAAACACTGGATACCATCAACAGCCAAATAGAAAACATCAGGGATAGGTGGAAGGATCAGTAAATGGAACATAACTCTATTAGTATGCTTCAGACTCTTGTAAAGAAAAAAAGAAGTTATGCTCCCTTTCTATTAGAATGTGTGATAGTTTGGTTCCACTCCATTTATTCTTAGTGTCAGACTCTGCTTATCCAGGACACCTGCTGCAAGGACAGGGACCGTAGAATCTGCGATTAACACTCACGCCAGGGAACTGACTCTGGGTTGGCTGGGTGTGGGGTGCATGCTCCTCATCACAGGATGGCCTCGCGGTAGCTGAGCAGGGCAGCGTTTTAAGGTACAAACCCAGTACCGTTCGTTCTGAGGGAAATCCTCTCGGTCAAGTAGTCAGGGTTCTTTAGTTTCCTAATTTTAACGGTTCAGAGGAAGAAGGGCTTTTTAAATGCCATCACTCCTTCCCCCCAGGCCTGTAAGATTTAATTGCTGCTTTGCACCGGGCGTGCTGTGAACTGTCTGCGGTAGGTGGGCGAGCACACACCCTGCGGCCGATTCAAACAGCTACGAGTGTCAATGACACAGGAGCAGACGCCGCTGAAGTCTGGGGTTACCTGTGCTCGCTCAGCAGTCACCACCACTCTTCAGTAGTTACTCGATAAATCATTAAAATAGGACATTCATGAACCAGCAGATGGCATAATGGTTATGTCGTTGGACTCCCACATAATCTACCATGGTTCAAGTCCTGGACCCGATGACTTAGAACTCAATCCAGGTGCATGTGCACACGTGCGTGCCCAAAATCCCAAAAGGAGAATGGAGGAGAAGGGATTGCCATCAACCTGGGGTGTGATTTCTCACTTTCTTTCCCTCTCTCTGGTGACCGCAAATGCCCTATAGCAAAAACCTCTCTCTCTCTCTCAAAAAAAAAAAAAAAAAAAAAGGCATACATATTTGAATGTATTTTTGAATTGCTTCACCAAAAGGAAGACAGAAGGCACGTCAGTCTGATATTTTTAAGGAATTATCTATTTAACTTCATTTACCATTATTATTATTATTAGTTTTTAACCAGAGAAAGGGAAAGAGAGAAGGAAAGTGAGAAAGCGAGCCACCAATCCTGGGTCTCATACTGTGACTGGCCATGTGGAGTCCAGCGCCTTAACCACCATGCCACCTGCCGGCCACATTCTGATATTTTTCACTATACTTCCATTCAGAGTAACAGTATAAAACCCCTCAAATAAGATTAAAAAAAAAAAACAACCAGTTTCTGGGTGAATTCTGAAATCTGTTTTGAACAGCCCATTTAAGTCATCTAGTCATTGTATAAAACAATAAAATGTAATGTGCCTTTACTGTAATTGGTCATGCTAACTTCAGTCATTTCCTTTTGAATTTGCAGTTGGTAATCAGTGGATAAACTACATATCGTTCTGTGGCCTCAGGACACATGCAGAGCTGGAAGGGACCCTCGTCACGGAGCTCATCTATGTCCACAGCAAGCTGCTGATCGCCGACGATAACACCGTGATCATCGGTAAGCGCGTGGTCTGCAGCCGCGTGCCTTGCGAGCTGGCTGACCCCATGCAGAAACCGTTCTTGCTGTTTCTCCCAAGCTGCCTTTGCAGTCAAGGACAGTGACACAGTAATCTAAAACATTTCCCAAGCAATCGTTTTCTCTATCACATCTAATCCGCTTTTATCCATGAAGAATCAGAAATATGGAGCAATTCAGTGACTTTCTGAAAATTACAGTATCCAGAGGCAGCCATTTAGCCCAGCAGTCCATTAATCTGTCTGCTTTCGTTAATTCCGTTATTTTTATTTCAACTTCAGGGATTGGAGGGGGGAGAAGTGGAGAGGGAAGATGTGTCATGAACAAGGACCTCATGGTAATTCATATGTGTGTTCACACCACATCCCCTAACCGTGATCAAAGGTCTGCAGTTAGGTAAAAATCAAAATCAGAAGAGTATTCACATATTGCAGCCTCTGGCCTTATTGTTATTTTTCTCAACACCTACATTGAGGGGTCAACGATTCAGGCACAGAGCCACCAGCTTGGCTGGGTGTGTGTATGAGGAGGGAGTTTTGCATTAATGACATGAAGCAGCTCTGAACTATGGTCTCTTTTTGTCAAGGATATACAGTGGATTTATTTTTTTTAGAATTATTTTATTGAACTTTATTTATTTTAATTTGACCAGAGAGGGACAGAGTGAGAGAGAGAGAGAGAGAGGGAGGAAAAGTGAGAAAGCAAGTGAGAGAGAGAGAGAGAGAGAGAGGGAGTCAAGTGAGAAAACAAGCTGCCAAGTCCGGGACTTGAACCACAATCAACCATGTGGGAGTCCAGCACCCGTAACCATCATGCCACCTGCTGGCTCCCACAGAAGATTTTTCCAAAGGCCCTTTCCCACTGACAGGAGAGTTACTGGATGTACATTCTACCCCCATTAGATCAACTTGACTGGAGAGGTGGATGTTCTGCTTCATTCTTTTGATCACAAGGAAAGCTCCATTTTCCCATCACTGAATTGTCTTGTCTTCCGTTATTACAGAAACACTGGAAGGCCAAGATGAGAAACAAGGTGTTAACACGCAGCCAGATAAATTAGGTGATGAGGGCGGGGCAGGTACCGGGGAGATAGGGCTTGTCCTGCTGTCGGGAGTTCTGCTCATCTGTTTTAAACACGCTCATGATAGTTTCTCAGCCACCATAAGATGCTTCCCTATTCTTTACAAAGCTAAATGTCATAGATGCTTTGAAATTTGGGGCAGGAAGTGTGCCTTTTCCATCTTTATCTTCCACGAAGAAAAGGAAAAAAGCAATCTCGTGTCTAGGAGTAATGAGACTGTCTTATCTGGAATATGATTAAAAAAGAAAGGAAAATGGGGTTCTGAAGCCAGAGAGGGTCTATATGGACGACAGCACAGGGACGGTGGATGCATTCACACACACTCCTTTAATACCCACGTAGGGCATTTAAGAAAAATACCTTCTGTCTTCTGTTTCTTGTTCTGCAGGGATAGAAGCTTTTTGGAAGTTTATTTATGCTCTCACTTCCCCAATACATAAGTCTTTTTTATTTCCCCCATCTACTCTATCCTTGTTCTTTAAAAGCCAACCTCAGAATATTTTTATATTAAATCTGACAAATAGAATAAGGAGGAAAAATATTGGTGTCTGCTAAAATATTTCTATTCTGAAATAGAAAAACAAGCAAAGCCCAGTAGAATTCAGTTTATCTCTTCAGCAAGATTTCAGAAATCTTCACCTAAAAATTGACAGGTGTGAATATTTTCATTTTGAAGGTCTGACTTTCAGCTTGCTTTACTTGACATAAAGTATACAAGCAAAGGATTTTTCAGTAATGCAGACAACGGTTAAATACGATTGTTGGTTTATTTAACTGACATATTTTCTAGAAAGGTCTTTGACCTCTCAAAGGCTACAGTTTATTGAGACTAGAAATAACTGATCAACTTTACACACAACTCTTATCCACACTGGTGAAACGGAAAATGTTGCTTTAAGAGTAAAAGGAGTCTTTAGTCTTTAGAGGCCAAATTATTTTTTCCTTCCCCAAGGAAAATCTGTGCCTTAAAGAATAGATTTTTCCAATTGAAAACTCTCAAGTATTTTTGTTCCTTTTTTCTCAGTGTAAACTTTTTTTTTTTTTTTTTTGAGAGAGATGCTTTACTATAGGGCTCATGCACTCTCCAGAGACACAGAGAGAGATGGGAAGACAGAAAGCAAGAAATCACCCCCAGGAGGGATGGCCATGCCACAATCTCTTCTCCTCCAGTTTCCTCTCAAGATTTTGGACACTCACTCACATGCACCCAGCATGGGTTTTAAGCCTCCAGGTTCAGGACTCGAACTGCGATAGACTATGTGGGAGTCCAGCGACGTAAGCATTATGCTATATGCTGGTCCTGAAACTTGTAAGAATAAGGAGGTTTTGGGGTCAGCAGGTGGTGTGGCTAAAGGCTCTGGACTCCCACATGGCTGACTATGGTTCAGGTCCCTGTCCTGGCGGCTTGCTTTCTTGCTTTTTCTCTCTCTCTATGTCTCGCTCCAGTCAAATTAAAAAGTAACAATAATGATAAATAAAATAAAGGAAATAATTATTTTAAAAAAAGAAAAGAATAAGGTTTGTTGTTGTTGCCTAACACATAGCCCTGTTTGATTCATAACACGAGAATAATATTTAAAATTCTGAGAATATTTTACAGGTGTAAAGCAAGTGTTGAAAAGGAAAGAGATACATTGCATGTCTCCACTTAACATATACCGACTATCTGCACTCTGTGGTAGAGACTGAAAGACTAGAGAGCATAAAAGGGTTAAGAATTATAATGGACACCAGAGACAAAGGGGAAAGAGAGTGTGAGGGGAAGAGCGTAGGAAATTTGGTGGGGGGATGGGAGGTAAGACACTCGTGGGACACAGATAAGGTTTATTATCTGTTGACGAGGATGTATATGGTGGTCTCAACTGGGCTGGACTGAGGTGTATATTATGCTGGGTAAAGTCTCACTAATGATGTATAGTGATTAATGTATGAATAATAATTTTTAAAATATAGGGACCAGCAGTTAGCTTAATGGCTATGTTGCTGGACTTCCATGTAGTTGACTGCGGTTCATGTCTTGGACCTGGTGGCTTAAACTCACGTCAGGCGCGTGTGTATGCGTGGCCAAGATCCCAAGAGGAGAATGGAGGAGAAGGGACTGCAGGGTGGCCATTCCCCCCGGGGGGTGATTTCTCGCTTTCTGTCTCTCTGGTGAGTGCACGTGCCCTATAGCAAAAACCTCTCCAATAATAATAATAATAATAATAATAATTTTAAAAATATAAAAAAAGAAAAAAATATTAAAGTAACCTGTAATTATTTTTTCTAACATGGGAAACTTATTGCCAGAATTAAATAACTGGTGTGAGAAAAAGCACTAACCTTTATTCTCATTTTTTTCTTCGTTAGAAATAACAGTCTGTTTGTCACATCAAAGATCTCTTTTGTGTATGGCTGTGGTTATCTGTTGCCCTGAGTAGCCCTGATGTCATGAAATCTATGACCAAATCCCATTTTATAAGCCATCTTATTTATTTATTTATTTATTTATTTATTTATTTCATTTTTTTTTAGAGGTTTTTGCTATAGGGTGCGTGCGCTCGCCAGAAAGATGGAGAGACAGAGAGAGACAGAGAGACAGAAAGCGAGAAATCACCCCCCAGGGGGGATGGCCACACTGCAATCCCTTTTCCTCCATTCTCCTCTCGGGATCTTGGGCATGCACGCACACACACCCGGTGTGAGTTTAAGCCACCGGGTCCGGGACTCAAACCACGGTCGACTACATGGGAGTCCAGCGACATAGCCATTATGCTAACTGCTGGTCCCTCATCCCTTTCTTCATGATCCTATTAAAGAGTGGCCAACCCCCTTATCTAAGGAGGTTGAGAGAGCACTCTGAGTAACTGCACTTCAGGCTTTGAAGCACAAGAACCACACCCTCTCTCTAGGAATTGCGGCCGGAATGCGAGGAATGTGGCTTTCCCCTTGGGTGTGTAAGGGCCCTTCGTGAAAGGTGGGCTGAGGGCTGTGTGAGTGTGTGTGTCTGTGTGTGTGAGGGGGAGGCATTCCAGGCTGGCTCACATCCAGCAAGGTCTGCCCAATCCAGCAGCCTCCAGCCTGCGAGCAGCCTCTGCTGGGGCCAGGGGTGTCGTGAAGTCCCAGAGCAGCACCATGGGGACTGAGTGCCTTTACGGATCCCATCTGGGATGATTAAGCCAGGGAGGAGGCTTCTTTGATACAAATGCTATATTTCTGCAAATTATTCCTTCCTATGGCAATGTTCTCTGGTATGGACATTACAAAGATAACAATTATCTGATAATGCCACTAATAATTAACATTTATAGAGAAGTTGGTAGCTCACATGGTCTATTTTAATTCCCACCTCAATCCTACAAGTCTATTTTATCTCAGTCTATGAAAGATCAAATTAAAACCAAGCAAGATTAAGTGACTTGCCTGAGTTAATGCGGGACCACCTGTCAAGTCCAAAGATATGGATGCAGATTTTATAACATAATGAAAAAGTAAGTGAACTGTAAAGGAGGATTTGTTGCTTCCAAATCGAAGTATTTCCAAAGTTCCCACTTTACAGCATCCCAGAATGCTACCTCCTTTCTGTAGGGTGCTGCGTCCTTTCTCTGTCGCCCGGGGTCACACGGGTCACCACTCAGATCCATAGTCATTACCGACTTGGGCTCTGACTCTGTGGCAGTGTTCAGGAAAACCGCAGCCGCGGAGTCTCTTTCGGAAAGGGCAGCTTTTTCTTATTCACAAAATTCTGCCTCTGGGCGCACAGCAAAGCCGCTGTCACCTGGGACCTAGTGCCGCTGTCACTGAGCCCTCCCTTTTCTCCGCATCTGCAGCAGCAGCGGAGTGTTGCAACCAGGGCACGCAGAACAAGAAGTACTCAGTGGGCCTGTGCCGTTGTGTATAGGACACCTCAAGGGTTCAAAAGCGTGAGTCCATGGTGATTAAGGCAGGAAGCAGGATGGGTTTTCTGAATACAACAGAAGGCCAGAAAGCACCAGTTGAAGTACTACAAACATTTGCCCTTCCATGTGAAAGTCAACATTCTCAGCTCATTTGGATTTAAAAATAGAACGGAGCAAAGTTGATACGGAGCCGCTGGCATGCCGCACGTGTGGGGCGAGAGTAGTGTTGAACGCGTTATCCACTCATGACGGTGGTATTTGAGGGTAGGCAGGACTGACTGCGAAGGTGCCCTTGGATTCTGACATTCATAATGACATGACTATGAATTAAAGGCATAGAGAGTCTGATTCTTACTCTGAAAGTGAAAACATCTACACTGGAAGAGTAAGCTTGTCTTCGAGGGCTTATGATTGCATTAGAATCCTCTGAGCCACAAACATATAAAATGGTAAGTAAAATGTATTATTTCATGGAACAGAGATTCAGAAAGTTCTAGGGTCAGTGAGTTCATGGACTTGAAGACCAGAATCTTTCTCATTTCTGCTCTGACATCTTGCTGGGCTGTCTGTCCCCTAGTGGTTGCAAAATGTTTGTAGCCTTTCCCAGAATCGAGTTCTCCAACCCTTCAAGCCAAAACAGCTAAAGGCTGGAAGAGACAGCAAATGTTTTTGGTGTTCCTTTAAACAGAGGAACTCACTAGAAGACGCGCTTTCAGGTCATGTGGGCTGGACCCATTCCTAAACCGGTCGTTGACAAACGTCATGAAATGGCGAGGTGGGCTCATGGTGACCACCTGAAGCGTGTCTCCTCTTGTGACCCAAACTAAACGGGCTGCTGGAACAGAGGAAGCCTCGCCGGAGGAAGAATGTTCAGCTCCACCTTTCCCTTTCAGGCTCCGCTAACATCAACGACAGAAGCATGCTGGGGAAGCGTGACAGTGAAATGGCCGTCATCGTGCAGGACACAGAGACCGTCCCTTCGCTCATGGATGGGGAAGAGTACCAGGCTGGCCGGTTCGCCCACGGACTTCGGCTGCAGTGCTTCAGGTGGGTCCTCCACAGCCGCCTCTCCCGTGGCTCCCCCAGCCCAGCCTCGCCCTGGGCACGTGCATGCCAGTCTCCCCTCAGTCTGCAGCATCTCCCTGGTGAGAGGGTGCGTCCCACCACTGGCACCTGTGCAAAATGACCGTGCAGCATGTGGACATTTTTAGTTCAATGCTTCTTAGATGTGTAATGGAAAAGCTAACATTTTAAATACTGGGTTGGTTTTCACAGGGCTAGTGAGGATTTAGGGAGACAGAACTTGGAATTCCTGGCCCACGCTCTCAGTGTTAGTCCTACCCGCCAAGGCTCTGTCCACCTGAGGCCAAATTACCAGGATGCTCTTAGAACCAAAGGAAGGTTTCTCTCTGTCCAGCAGTTTAAACACTCACAGGTGACAGCAATGTGGTTTTTGTTTGTTCTGTTCTATTTGTTTTGTTTCACAGCTTAGGATACACACACATACACACACACACAGCTTAGGATACACACACACACACACATGAACATACTTCATCTTAATGGTTTCCTTTGATTTCCTTTTAAAAAAATAATGTCTATGGTTAAGTGCCTGAATTACTGTTACTACTAGAAACAACTTTATTTCACTCAATTCGTAGAGCTCTTGTATTTCAGGGTCGTCCTTGGCTATCTTTCTGACCCAAGTGAGGACATTCAGGATCCAGTGAGTGACAAATTCTTCAAAGAAGTGTGGGTTTCAACCGCAGCGCGAAATGCTACCATTTATGATAAGGTGAGGTTCATATACTCCCCTCCCCCCCCTTTTTTTTTCACTGAATCTCATCAAAAAGCACATCTTTCCTCCTGCATTATATTGACACAAAAAACAATTTTGAGAGATTTTTGCTATAGTGTGCACGTGCTTGCAGGGGAGACAGAGAGACAGAGAAACAGAAAGCGAGAAATCATCCCCTGGAGGGATGACCACACCGCAGTCCCTGCTCCTCCACTCCTCCAGTCCCCTCCTGGGATTTTGGGCATGCACATACACACATGCCCAGCGTAAGTATCAAGCCACCAGGTCCAGAGCTCAAACCCAGCTGACCATGTGGGAGTCCAGCACCTTAACCACTATGCCACCCACTGGTCCCTACAAAACATTTTTAAAGAGCATAAAAGAGCCAGTATACCTTTCGGCTCTGCAGATGCATCTTGGAGAAAGGAAAGAATGAAAAACAGATCCTGGCTTAGGGTTTAGAAGAGGCTTTGGCCGCATTATGATCAATTACCTGATGTAAGAACCTCATCACGTGTGTTCTTAGCATGTTGTGACCTACTTTGTACATGTGACAGAAGAGAGAGAGACAGGGCCCGAAAGTGAGTTGGAGCTGGGTTCAACCCAGCTCACCATTGCTAGTTAATATGACATTGTGCACAGTGACTCGGTTTTCTGAACCTCCCTGTAAATCGGGAGCGATATTCATTAGAATATGAGAGTAAAAAATTTAGTCTCCTTGATGTATTTAGCGCATGGTACATAGTAAATGTGATCTCTCCTTAGGATGAAGTCTTCTTTTTAATAATAAGACAGTTCAGGCCAGCAGGTAGCATGGAGGTTTAGGTGCTGGATCCCACGTGGCTGACTCTGCAGTGTGAGTGCTGGACCCACCTGGTTGGAAAATCACACCGGGTGCATGTGTGTAACTGCCCCATATCCCAAGGGGAGAATGGAAGGGAAGGGATTACAGTGTGGCCATTCCCCCTGGGGGGTGATTTCTTACTCTACCCTCCTATCTCTCTGTATGTCTTTGGTGAGTGCATGCAGCCCTTTGAAAGAAACCAAAATAAATAAATAAACAAAGAAGCATACTCTAGTCTTTAAAAAGTCTTCTAACACCAGCTCCACTGGATGCACTGCAAATGCGTCTCCTGGTAAGTTCTGTCCCCTGGTTGTGATAGAGAAGGCACAGGAGGCAGGAGCTGTCTGACAGCGGCACAGGTGCTCCATCGAACTCGGCAGCTCCGGTCACGGGAAAGGTGCAGGCTGAGGTTGGTTGGCCATCCATGAGAGACAGGTAAGAGCGTGTTGTTCAAAACTCCAGAGTGCTTGGGAACCAGCAGTTAGCGTAATGGCTATGTCACTGGACTCCCACATAGTCGACCGCGGTTCGCGTCTCGGACCCGGTGGCTTAAACTCACGCCGGGCGCGTGTGCGTGCGTGCCCAAGATCCCGAGAGGAGAATGGAGGAGAAGGGATTGCGGCGTGACCATCCCCCCTTGGAGGTGATTTCTCGCTTTCTGTCTCTATGTCTCGCTCTGTCTGTCTGGCGAGCGCACGCACCCTATAGCGAAAAACCTCTCCAAAAAAAAAAAAAAAAACTCCAGAGTGCTTTGCAGCGTGATGACTGCCTCATTCCTGATGAAACGTGACGGCATCTGCACAGCCTTATTTCAAGCTGAAAATTCAAGGCCCTGATCAAATAGGTTGTGTACGTGGAGTCTCTGACGATATAAACTTACAGATGCAGTATTGGAGTGGAAATAGTTAGGAAAGACATTTGAAAGAAAATAGGATATATCTGAATATGGACTGTATCTTAATGATAGCATGGAATTCATATTCTTAGGTGGAAATGACATTATGATTATATAGACACATGTTCTTATTTTTAAGAAATACATGATGAAATAGTCATAGGAGAAGTATCATGATGCCGGAAACTCATTTGAAACCAGCAAAGTAACTGTCATAGATCAACCATTGATAGCTGTAAGTAAAAGCACAGATAGGGACATCTTTCAAAATAAAAAGTTAGAGAAGGTATAATGTGCAATTTTCTTCTTAGATCAGAATCTCTGGTGACATTCAGGGATGATTATTATCCTAAAAATTAACCTTCACATGGAGTAACCACAGGGAAATTCTTTCCCAATAGCTTGATTTTATCCTGGGGCCAATAGCATGAGCAGATAAGATATGAGGATCTAGCTGCAACTGTTCTGATAGAAGCAAGCCTAGCTGTGTGTTTGTAGCAAAAAGGAGAAGCAACTCAAGTTTAGTCTGTGTTTTAACATAAAAATAATGGTCTTGGGGGCCAGCCAGCGGCAAAGTGGCTGAGGTAACTGGATCGCACGTGACTGGCTGAGCAGGATGAGTTCCAGTCCTGGCAGCTTGAGGAACATGCCAGGCCTGTGTACATGCATGCCCCAAATCCTCAGAGGACAGTGGAGGAGAAGGGACTGTGGCATGGCCATTCTCCCCTGGGGAGGGGGAAGGTTCTCACTTTCTCTACTGTGACTACACATATCCTACAGCAAAGTAAAAAATAAAAATTGGTTTTATAAAACAAAGATTTTGCTTATTGGAATGAGTATTTTCCATGTAGTGCATATGCTTTCTTTTAAACTTATCACTCCATTTCCTACTTGGGCTTTAATCAGGTGTTCCGGTGCCTTCCCAATGATGAAGTACACAATTTAATTCAGCTGAGAGACTTTATAAACAAGCCCATATTGGCCAGAGAAGATCCCATTAGAGCCGAGGAGGAACTGAAAAAGATCCGTGGGTTCTTGGTGCAATTCCCCTTTTATTTCTTGTCTGAAGAAAGCCTGCTGCCTTCTGTGGGAACCAAAGAAGCTATAGTGCCCATGGAAGTTTGGACTTAAGAGTTATGCTTCCTCGCAACTCAAGGACTTTCATCCTGACAACCACACACTGCACACAGGGACTTCCTGGGAACCTCGCAGCCAAAGTCAGGCCTGATGTGCAGCCAGCCAACCTATGGACTCTGAAATGCTAGGGAAGGGCTGAAGCCTTACTGGTGGAAGGACACGGAAGGCTTGCTCATTCCTCCTGCCAATCCTTGTGAAAGGGGGCTACCTTCTTGTCAGTAGCATGTACTCAGCCACTTGAAACATGTAATCAAATGCCATGATGTATGCAAAATCCATTTCCTTTGCTCACAGTGATTTACCAGTGACTGTGGTCCAGGTTGCCAAACGTCATCTGATCCTCTGTTCTTCTGCAACCTCGTTTATGCAGCCGGTGTCTGCTAACCCTGCCCTCCCCTCGTAGTCCGTGCTGGATTGTCTGAGGTATCACTTACTGTTCTAAGGTGTTGTGAAGCGAGGTTACAGGGGCCACCCCGTCCATCTGGTCCTGAAGACGAGGAAATGGTCGTCATTTCGTTTTAGTCGCTGTCAGGACAGGATAGATTTTAGACCGCACTGCAGCCCGTGTTACACACTTCCGATAACGTTGACAGCATATCTCGACACCACAGAGCAACAGGCAGGAATTAAACTCCAATACGGAGGCAGAGATTTCAGTTTGCTCCCAGAGGTACTGGCCAGATGTGTCCTTGTGATAGGGCCCACTTGATCAAATTCGAAAACATTTGTACAACATTTGATTACACAGCAACCAGATATAACTCAGAGCAAACAGCCCTCAGAAACCTCCAAAGCGTCGGTAGGATCCAATTCAGATAAGTAAAGATCCTTTCCCGTCCTACAAAAATTTCTGTCACCTTCAGCTACTGGATTGATTGAAATTTGACTCTCTTCATTTCAAAGTCAAAGTCATGAATACCATTTGTTTCTCAAGAGAATCAGAAGCTTCATACTCTTACCAAACTAATAAGTGTGACTGTAACCTTATTTGATATTCGGCTCTCCTGCAACGTGATCTTTAAGAAAAGTTAACTGATTGTAGAATATGTGCCTCTTCACTTGTGATATTAAATATAGATTGATACAATGATATTAAATATACATTCCAGCAGGGTTCCTAGAGAAGTTAGGGTATTTATTAATTTCCACTATGCTAGTCTATGAGTTGTCCTGGAAACCCTTTTTTTCCTTTTCGAATATTCGAGCACCCTGAGGTATATCCTAGCTCCAGTTTCACTGAGTGGAACCACTACAGCCTGAGGAGCTCCTGTGAGCTCCTGAAAAGGTCTGAGCCCAGGAACAAGGTCCAGACAGGATGGCTGCTCACGCCTGTGGATCACCTGTGCAGAATCACGTGTGGGTTGTTCTTCAGAAGAGCAAGAACCCAACCCCTGTTCTCATGGAGCTGATACTCCAGTCAAAAGATTATGCTGGAGCATAGTCAGCGATACGAGTTAGCAGGAAGAGAGAGAGTGTTACACCCAGGAGGGGACTTCCCAGCTAGAGAACATTTGCAAATTAGGTGGGATTTCATACCCAACAATGGAACGAAATATGTTTTCTATGAATAAATAACATTTTTCGTATGACTGAAGTTGGTAAAGTGAGTTCATTCCATGGCAGTTGTAAGGAAGATATTTGATATTTATTAAACAAATTTAGATTGACATTTGAAGTGATGAGTTTATGTGGAATGCCTAAGAATTTCTTATATTTTATTTTAAATTTTATTTATTTATTTTTTGGTAGAGTTTTTTGCCTTAGGACACATACACTTGCTGGAGAGAGAACAAGACAGAGGCAGTGTGAGGGAAAGTGAGAAATCACCACCTAGGGGGATACCCACAATAATCCCTTCTCCATTCTCCTCTGGGGATCTTGGGCACCCACACACATGCCCCAGTGTGAATGTGAAGCCACCAGGTCTGGTACTCAAACTGGGGTCAGTCACGTGGGAGTCCAGTGATATAACTGCTATGCCCTCTGCGGCCCTTATTTTTAAATATTTTTAAACCTTAGAACAGGTAACAAACATACTCTTTGACTTTGTGCAATATGTTTTCATAAAGCTATGAAAAAGAAAACCTGAAAGGACCTTTTTATCTTAATAAATCATTTAACCCAACCCCTTTCCATTTTGTCGATGAGGTAACAGGCTTGGAGTGGATGAAGGACTCACTAAACCCACTCTATCTATAGATGGTAGAACCAGGTCTGGGGAAATTGCTGAGTCTGAGGTTAGCCTCTACTTCATCCCTGCCCTAAGAGGACATGACAGGAAACAGATTTCAGGCAGGATCTTTCTAAGCCGTGTTGAACTCTGTGATATGCTGTCTCTGTGTTTGTCTCCTCTTACTAGACTATAAGCTCCACGAGGCAGGGACTTGATTGTCTCTTTTTCATGCTCTAACCCCAAACACTGCCTGCCCCATAGAAGATATCCACAACTATTTGTAGAATGAATGAGCTGGAGGAGAGAGCTAATGAACTGAAACCCACCGAGTCTCCAACCAGAAACTTCCTGCTGGGCTCTGTGGCAGGTTTCTTTCCTGCATCTTTTCAAAGGCAAATGCTCATGTTTGAAGAGGTAATGGCATGTACTCGGAGGGGCTTGGAGAGGTCAGTGCAATAACTGCCTCTTCTGCAGCAGCAGTTTAGAGTGTAGCATTCTGCAAGAACCGCATGTTGTGGGAATGGGAGACAGACAGGATCACCTACCTACCTTTCCTTCTCTGACACCAGGACTACCCGCCAATGTTCAAATAGTATATCCTTTGTGTTGCAATGTCTGATTAAAAACTTCAAAATGTAAATCATCTAAAACCTTGGAAAGCTATTATGCATCTGTTCAACATTTCACATTGAATATTGTCGTTTACAATGCTTATAAAATTTGTACCTGACACCCTGCTAATCTCTGCATTAACTTTTTGTTGTTGTTTTCAAGAAGAAAAAATTCTATAATCACAGAAAAAAAGAAGAGTAGAAACTAGTCATGGGCTTACAGCTCTTCAGCATGGCTCAGCTTAGTTCTTGAAGGTATCTGGACATCCGGACCTCGTAAGTCTGGTTCTTGCCATGTGAGTTTGATGTCCTGTCCAGGACGCACCCTTCAATGGGGTGTTCTTGATCCTCAGCCAGTCTACGCCACAGGGGAAAATGGAAAGGTGGTCATTAGATAATTGTGTGATGTATTGGGGGAAAACGTTGGTTTTCAAAGACTGGAAGGAAACATTTCTTTCTAGATATTCAAAATATAGACGCTTAATTTCTTATGTAAAAATATGGGCCTTTTAATACATCATGAATGGACAGTTTTCCAGAAGAAAACAGCAAGCCAAGAAGTCATTTTACAGATGTCGAACTCGGCGGAATATAGAGAGGGATAAATACCTGCACTTCTTTCTGCATCTTCTCATTCCGTATTCCTTTAACCTCTAACCCCAACCAGAGCACCTCCTTATTATGTAAAAAATATTTTAGTTCAAAGAAAAGTTTCCTAGAAAATAATAAAATTGGGCTTTGTGTTAGTCAGCTTAGGCTGCAATGCCAAGGTGTCAATTACTGGGTGGCTTCAGCAACAGAAGTGGATCTTACAACAATTCTGAAGCAGGAAGTTCAATATGAGAATGCCAGCAGGAGGGTTCTGGAAAGAGTACCCGTCAATTTGGGTGAGGAACATTCACTGGAATATCCAGATGTTCTGGAGAGAACCGAGGTTCTCAGCCACTCCTCTAGGGCACACGTTGACAAATTAAGACTGAGCCTCCTGCTTTTGTAAATTAAGTTTCACTGGAACACAACCATACCCATTTCCTTAAATGTTTTCATGACTGCATAATCCACAAATCTTAAAATATATCCTATTTTAATCAAACGCTTGCTTTAGCCTTCTTCTGGAGAAAGCAAAATATATCCAGAGTACCCCAACCAAACAGATGAGGAGTTTTCATCTCCTCCATCAATGGAGTTTTCAAGTCTTCCTTTCCCCAAGCCCAACACTCTACAATGTGTTTATTCTAAAAACACAGTCCAGTGTTTTCAGGAATTCAAATCACACGGGTTTTGGTTCTGGAGGGACACGTGGTCAGCTAAAGCAGGTTCCTCCCAGCTGAGCACTCATGAACAAGCACGGTCAGAAATGTCTGCCATTCGAGTGTTACACAAATGAAGACGGCTGGGCCTACACGTTTACATTCAGAATGAGATTTGTCAAATCGAGATAGTTTCCCTGAATTTTCCTTTTATGAAGCCTTGAACATGATACATGTATCCCTTCTTTGCTTTGCGATCAATGCTTTATTTTCTTTTTATTAAGTTTATTTCTTCCTTGAGAGTGAGAGAGAGACAGCACCCTGACAGAGGACTGACTGTGATCTGGCCCCAGCCTCGGCCAGCCTGAATCAGGGGATTCAGCTTGACTGAGTCACCCAGCATTCAGGGGTGTCTCTAGCCAAGAACACGTGACATTCCCATGTGGGAGGGTGTTAAATGGCACAGAATGTGGCATTCTACAGTGTACTGCCATTTATGCCATACATAATGTGTTATGTATGTCTGGTCTCTTATTATTATTGTTGTTGTTTTGTTTTTTTTATGTAAACCTTTCACTAACTGGGTGTGGTGGTTAAGGGTGCTGGACTCCCACGTGGCCAACTGCGGTTCAAGTTCTGGACCTGGCAGCTTGCTTTCTCAGTCCCCACCCCCTCTCTGGTCAGATTAAAATAAATAAATAAAATAAAATAAAATAATTCTTTAAAACAAAAAGTGTGAAGTCAGCAGTGTTCCTCTAACAATGATTCCTCCTCCTGCTCATGCATTTGTAGGGCCAGTGTGCTGTATTTCTGGGTTGCAAGCAGCAACGTGTGCTCTGGAGCCCTGTGCATACAAGGGTGGGCTCCAGTGAGCAGGTGCAATGGTAGAGTGATGGGGAGAATTGTTTTATAAGACCAACGTCTCCGATAAACACATGCCAAGCGAGGTCCGGCTGGGGCACTGGGGCGCTAAAGCAATGAACAAGTCAGGCCAGTTCCCATATCATCATGCTCTCATTTTAGTGATGGGGAGTGCAAAGCCGTTTCCATTCTCAAAACTACAAAATGCCTGAAATCAGAGGCGATTGGATCCAAACAGTTTTTCGTAGCTGGAGACAACAGCAGAAACTGACTATGAAATACCTTATTCTCTGAGGACACCAGAGTAGGACCCAAGAAACAAAAATGTTGCCACCACCCATGGCAATAATAGTTGTAGTTACTAGCAATGGCTTTGTTGGCCACTGCCCCTTCTAAGCCCAGCACATTTTGGTTCATTGGTTCTAAACTTGGTTCTCTGCAGCTCAGGGAGCTAAACTCTCTTGCTCTCTGGATTTGTTGATGGCCCTGAGTCTGTCCATTACCTGCTTTTCAAGCACACAGAGCCTTACACCCAACTCCCAGGTCATGAGACATAAGCACAGAACTTACCCACTGGTACTGCTGGAAAGAGCATGAACTTCAGTATTAAACTGAACTCTCCTATAGCTCAGTCTTGCCAGTTACCAACAGTGGAACCTCCTGGAGCAGATGAACCTCTCTGAGGTTTTTGAGCACCTGGTAATAAGACTGCGAGATGCCCAGATAAAAGTCCAATGCCTGTCACATAGTAGGAGCTTTCCAACAAGTCAATGCTGAGATGTAGAAGCTGCCTTTCATTTATTCTCTGATTGTGAGCCAGGCATCATCAGTGGAAAAGACACATACACCCCATGCTCACACACTCATGGTCTAGACTTCTGTCCACATTTCCATAAGTGATTGAATGATATCATTTCCACATAAGGTTCTAACCTGAAAAGTGGAGAGAGGTGTCTCAAGGGAGAAAACCCTAGGTATTCCTGTTTACGTTTCTATTATTCTTCCATTGTTGATTGCCTATACAGGGAATTAAACCAGAAGTCATGAACTAATGCCCCATAGGCCAAGGAGAGAGTATGAACTTCTGAAATTCCTTTCCACTGTTATTTGGAGAATGGGAGTTGTTTTCCTCGATCTTGTTATCTGATACAAAGGTTGTGTGTGGCTCACAGGCTGCATTTACCCCTTAGGAATGTTTGTGAACCACACAATGTTGTTGAATAATGTAAATAAGTTGTCAATTATAAAAATTTTTAAATGTCACATAAAATGTTGATTTTCTGACTTTTATGAAAAATAAAAAATATCTAGTAGCAATGGGCCATGTGGCATAGATTCCTATTGGAGATAAACAGCTTTCCCCTCTCGGCGGGCATGTGCTCTCAGAAACCACAGGCCTCCCCACTCACAATTGTGAAATGGAGCTGGGCTTGGATCCTGATTTGGTCAATAGGATGTGGCAGCAGGGACATTGTGCAACTTTCAAACCTGGGCCCCAAGTCTGGGCTACAACGTATACACTTATCTCTTTAGAATGCTGCTGTGTTGAGGATGAGACACCACGTAGAGAGGGGCCTGGACAACAGCCAGCTCGAACTGGCAGGCGTAGGAGACCATGTTAGTCATCCAGATCCAGTCAAATTGCCAAAAGAACCCGGGAAAACTACTCAGCTGAGCTCAGTCCAAATTGCTGACTCTAAGAATTATGAACAAATGAAATTGTCATTGTCTTAAGTGCCTAAGTTTTGGAGTAGTTTATGACACAGAAATAGTTCATAGAACCAAACTTCTTCAGAGTACTGTATCTTTTTTACATTCTAATTGCTCTATGACCTTCTGCCTTCTGGCTTCTAGCTATCCCACCCAAGTTGATCTACCTGTGTTTTGTGTTTATACTTTTTATCAACGTCTGTAACATTCTCCTAGGAAGCGCACGGCTACAAATGTGGTTTGGTGAATGTTCAAAAACCTAATGGCACATGTAAGCAGCCCCCAAATCAAGATGGAAAAGCTCCCTGATGACCTTTCTCCTTTCAGTCACTACAATTATTTTCCTACTGCTCACAGCATAGGATAGTTTTGCTGTTTTTGTACCTCAATGCTTTTTCAGTGGCACATTCAGTCTTTATTTTACTACATCTCCCTAAAGCTTCCTTGCCTTCCAGGTCTCTGGCAACCTTCAGAACCATCGCGGGCTCCCCTTTTTCTGTCTCACCTCTTTAGGCTCTGGCTCAGGCTCCCATTCCTTCTCATTTTACGTAATGCTCACATAATTTCGTTAATGCCCATGGCTGCCCTGCTCACCCGGAGCCCAGATCCCTCTCTGAAACCCCACACACCCTGAAGATTAGACAGCTCTACTAATCTAAACTCAAAAAGTCGGCACACCCCAAATGACAGCCATCGCCCACACTCCCTTCCAGTCTCCAAGCAAATGCTCCCACAGTAGTCTTTCTGCTGCTTCCATGTTACTGCCCAAATAGAAAATAGTCCTCACCCTTGATTCCTCCCTTTCTCTCACCTTCTCCACCTAAGTGGCCACAAATGTATCAATTCTACAACCTAAATATCTGCTAGTGTCCTTCACTCATTTCCCTCCCTGTTTCCACTTTTTACTTCTCCTTGTTCACCTTCACCACCTGCCACCTCCTGTGCAGTCTGTGTTACCTGCTGTTATCCTCTCTACTTCTGTGCCTTCAAATATTTTAATTTTATTTATTTATTTATTTTTAGAGAGATTTTTGCTATAGGGCCTGTGTGCTCGCTGGAAAGACAGGACAGAGAGAGAGAGAAAGTGAGAAATCACACCCCAGGGAGGATGGCCACACCGAAATCCCTTCTCTTCCGTTCTCCTTTCAGGATTTTAGGAATGCATGCACATGCACCCAGTGTGAGTTTTAAGCCATTGGATCCAGGACTTGAACCGCAGTTGACTACATGGGAGTCCAGCAACAAAACCATTATGTCATCTGTTGGTCCCCAAATCTTTTTATTTGCTATATATATATATATATATGTGTGTGTGTGTGTGTATATATATGTGTGTGTGTATATATATAAATATATATGTGTGTGTATATATATATATGTGTGTGTGTGTATATATAAATATATATGTGTGTGTGTGTGTGTGTGTGTATATATATATATCATGATGTTCTTTGTTGCAAATGATGAATATGGTATTATCATTGATTTGATTGTCACACACTGCATGCATGCTTTGAAAATCCATGTTGTGCTCCACAGAGATGTTGAAGAATTTAAACATAAACAAGAAATTATAAAATTAAATTAATAAAATTAGAAAATTTTAAAATGTGATCTTGTGGGTCAGCCTGTGGCCCAGTGGTTGAGGGAACTGGATCCCACGTGGCCTACACAGTTTCTATTCAGACCCCGGGGCTTGAAAAACGTGCCAGGTGCCTGTGCATGCCTGCTCAAAATCCTGAAATGAGGGGGGGATGGAGGAGAAAACATTGCAGTGTGACATGCCTATTGGGTGAGCTTTCTCCCACTCCCTTTCTCTCTCTGTCTCTCTATCTCTAGCCAGGGCATGAACTGCCTGGCAAAAAAAAAAAAAAAAAAATCAAAAAATTTCCACTTCTACCCTCTTCCTTCAAGGCTTCCTATGCTTACGATACGTGAGATTCATTAGACTCGTCTATAAAGTTTGGAAGAGAACCAAAAAAAAAAAAAAAAAAAAAAAGTTGATTTTATATTAGAGTAGTGCAATAAGAGATGGATTTCTAAAATTTTCTCTGGTATTTATAGTCTCAATTTTATAACATAAAATACAGTTAAAGCTGTGATTATGAAACTAAATGTCAAGTCAAAGTCTCATGGGAAAGATTATAGAAAAATAAAATTAAATAGTTTCTCCCATGATATTTAGCTATTCACTTTCTAGACAATAGATAAAAGGTCTGGTTTAGAATTGTTCCAGATAATTCAATAGGCAAACACATGTTGATTTATGAGATTAAAAAAAGAAGAAGAAAGAGAAGTCGTTTCTACAAGTCTTTGAAAATAAAGACATATTATTTTCTGAGTCTCCTTTTCATGATCCTTCTTCATTCACAAGAAAATTTATGTTGTAGTGTATTCCCTAGATACAAATGCAGGGACCCTGTGGCAGAAGCCAAAATAAAAAGGTTCCTGACTGACAACTTAAATCACTGTCGCCCTACCGTGCTAGTTATATGATTTTTATGCCCAGCACAACAACCCAGCTTTGTAATAGGGACTTCTCTTTGTTTTGAAACTGGTCTGGGAGTCATTGAATGCTTCTCTTCTCATTTACTAGCCACTCTTTTATATGCCTTATTTTTTCCAAGTCTGGATTTATTTTTCCAGCTTTTTTTCTTTAAATGTAGTTTTGTATCTGTAGCAGAAAGATCGAATTAATCACATTCTTCATTTCAAAACCTATTCTTGCTTAATTCATTTATATTTATTTTTATCTCTATACTCTATTCATTTTTCTCCTTGACATAGACATACATTTTAGTGATTTTATGTGTTTTTGCTTTACTAATTTCTTGCAAAACATGTATCATCATTCTGTAGATTTTAATTTGCACATGGTATTTGTTGCATCCTATTTCTGAAAAGCACTGTTTTTAAAATCCAACCATATTGATGTATGGAGGTCTGGTTTAATACTATGCAATCACCACATTTCACCCATCTTTTGCAACAATCGATACCTAGGTTATCTCCAACTGCAAACTAGGTTATCACCACTACAAACTTGCTACAATAAAAAATCGTCATACAAAAGAGTTACTTGAAAGGCCTTACAATACAGCAGGTGGCTTCTTCCAGAGTAAGTCGTCCAAGAAAGGGCAAAGCACAAGTCATGTGTCTTTTATGACCTGTCCTTGGAAATCATCCTAACAATTATATCTTATTCGTTACGTCAGCCCTACTCAACATTGGAGAAGATACACAAGCACAAAGACCAGGAGGCAGGATCCTTGGCGTCATCTTGGCGGCCAACTGCCAAATCCATTGGCCATTACACTCCTTGCTTTAATGCATTCTTTTTGTATAAGTTTATTTCTCTTATGAAAGTAAGAGAGAAAGAGAGAGACAAGCACCATCAACAAGGCCTCACGCCATGACCTGCCCCGGCCCAGCCTTTACAGCCAGCCAGCAATATGGGCATGTGTGCCCAGTGTAGACAGATCAGCCAGGGAACGGAACCCCAGTCTGCCATGTGGATCCATCATCACCTGAGAAGTTGAGAAGTGCATTATCCACTGTGTCATGAAGACAGCCCTATACTCTTATTTTTCTCCAAATGTCTTGTTTTCCCAGGTACATAAGTTTTTTCCCTCTGTTCTTTGCATGAGTGCATTATGTCTGTAATAATTCGGTTTCTGGGGAGATGTACGTTATCTTTCCATGCTTGCCTTTTATCTTTAAACTCACACAGAGTTCTACTGTAAGAATTATCATGTAGTTGCCAATGCTGTTCATAAAAAAGGAAATCATGATAGATTTTCAACATCTGGAAAAAAGCCCATCATATTCAAGAATATGAATTTTGATTCATGATTTTGTTGTTGTTGTTCACTTGATCGAAACTCAACCTGTCTTTTAATCATTGTAAGTGGTAGGATTTGCTCACCTGATTTTATTCTTTAAAATATTTTTCAAATAACATATGTTAGTGGGATAATCAGCCTTTCATTAGAACTCAAAAGATATGTGGAAGGGAGAGGCATCCTCTTTAACACTTTTATAGGCTACAGAAAGCTACAATGAAGAAGTGGTTTCTAAAAGGAATGGCTTTGTTACAGACAGAAAGTGGTGTTTATGAGAACTCTAAAACAATACTGCATGAAAAAGCAAAAATGACAAGAATGCTTTTTGCTTCTCCTTATCTGTAACCTTTCAGTTTCTCTGTACATAAAGATATCGATACATATCAAATAAAAGATTGAGCATCATAAATCATAGCAATACAATAGAGAATCGAAAAATGCCATTCAGCACATACACTGAGTTACCACCTCTAGTGTGATGTGTATGAAGTTCGAGAGGCTGAGGAGAAAGCCGGTCACTCAGCCTGACCATTCCTGCTGTCGTGTAGGCCAGAGCGATAAACGCGTGATGCAGAACCCCACCTGAACTTGTCGAGTAGCTACGATGGAGAGACTCCGCACAGAAGCAACTTGCAACATGCGTTTTATCTTGGCGATTTATTCCTTTTATTTTCAGGTGCTTGGCGTGATTGAAGGCCCCAAAGAGTCTTTTGTTCTTAAACTGAAATAAATGCATGACAGAGCATTATCAGCGTCCGGGAGGAAGTTGCCCCCAGGAGAGAAAAGGATGAACTGCCCAGCCTGTGTCCAGCCTGAAGCAGAGACCAAGCTAAGGAACCCCTGGCGTGTCACATTCCCAGAGGGTGCTGAACCTGTAAATCTCAAACAAACTAAATGGATTTCTTTTTTCTTTCTCTTTCTCTTTTTCTTTCTTCCTTTCTTTCTTTTTTTTTTTTTCTTGTTTGATCTCTCTAGAGATTTGTAGTTAGGGATGAAAATCTGGAGAACATGGAGATAGGTATTACAGTATTAATTGAATAACCAGTATGGGCCAAGCTTCTGATTTTGCTATTAAGAAAACTAAAGCTAATACTTGTGGTGAGGAAAATGAGAGTAAATTAGTGAAAGTACTTTAAAAATTGTAAAGGTCCATATAATGGAACGCCTGTACCCAAGGCCAGAAATAGCTTCAGGCCTACTTCAAGATTACTGCTTTGGGCTTGGAAATTCTAGACAGCTCGTAGCAGATCCAAGTCCCCTGGATTTTCTCTGGTAAATATAACTTTTTTACTTGATAGCAAGGAGTCAGGGCCAGAAAGAATTTGGAAGCTCAGATGATATGGGGTGGAACATGGGTGGGTGTTTTCTCCATAAACCATGTGGTTTTTTTATTTATCACTCCAGGTTGTTGTCATTCCCTGGACCATGACCGGGCCGTGTCACAGAGGTTGACCAGGTAAGCTTACAGAAGGTAATAACACCATCGAATGATCCACCATTCTCCCAAGAGCTTTAAATACTTCTAAGTATGATCTCAGAATATTTGCTTTTAACAGACCAGAGCAGCTGATGTCCTTTCAGGTTTGGTAGAGCAGAAACTTGAGAGAATAGAGGACAGGGACAATGAGCACGCTTGTCAAGCCCCTGGGTCTGAGTATATAAAAACTCTGAATACGTAGAGAAGAGGGCACGGAACTCCCGAGTGCTCAGGACTAATGGAGCAAACCTCATCCACCTGCAACCTGGAGGGAGGGAGACCTGCCAAAGTAGCCCGGGGTTCCCTCGGTCATCCAGACCATCCATCTAGAAAAAGCATCAACTGCAGCCCAGGTTTAAATGCTTTCTTGACCTTTCCTGATCACCATTCCATTTCCGAAAACTCCGATGATCTGTTTGCTTTGAGAATATTATCTTGAAAGTATGTGGAGACTTTTGTAAACTCTAACAAATGGAACTCTGGAAGAAAACAAAAATTTTCTTGCTAATTCAGACAAAGGTATAATAATTAAGAGAATGGACCATGAAGTCAAATTCCATCTCTGTTAATATTTTCTAGGCATCTTTAGGCAGGTTACACATTCGCTCTAAACGTCAGTTTCTTTGACTACATGTACTAGCCAGGGACCTCCAGAAAAACAGATCTAATTGTATATGTGTGTGTGTGTGTGTGTGTGTGTGTGTGTGTGCATGTGTGTAAAGATATTTATTGTGAGAATTGGCTCCTGCATTTATGAAGGCCAAGAAGTTCTACCATCTGCTCACTGTAAGCTGAAGAAGCAGGAAAAGCAGCATTATAATCCAGTTCGAGACTTAGGTCTATGAGCAAGGGAAGGAGGATGGCCCAGCTCAAGAAGAGCAAGAATTTGCTCTTTCTCTACCTTTTTGTCCTGCTCAGGCCCTCAATGGACTGGATGATGTCTGGCCCCTACGTCGATGAGACCGCGTCTTCTTTAGTCAGTCTACTGATTTCAATGCTAGTCTTTTCTGGAATCACCCCCCCATAGGTGCTCCCAGAAATGATGTTTTAACCAGCTATCTGGGCATCCTTTAATCCAGTCAAGTTGCCATGCAACCTTAACTATCATATGACACAAATGCTTATTGAGCACATACTATGTTTAAAATAGACTATTAAAGAAAACCTACTATAAGGATAAGGAGACCAACAAGAAAAGAACAATAGGATTATTGAATTGCCGTTGGAGGCAACAATGCAATGAACAATGACTCTGAAGGGGATTGAGGAGTCTTAAAAAAGAATACCAATGCCTTAAGATTATTTTTCATCCTTTCCATCTGTGATATACCAATCCTTTGGTCATTCCCACTTGCACCACAAAGATATTTCATCTGTTTGCTTTTTATTCTTAATGAGGTTCATTTCATCTTCCAGTTGGGCAGTTCTGTCACTGTGACCTCACAATACACTGATCGCCACTCTAATTCTTTTTTTTTTTAAGCTAGAAATGTATTTATTTAATTTTTTTTCTCTTTAAATTTATTTTTTACATTAATTCACTATACATCGTTACAGCATACAAATGAATTTTCCATCCAAAATACACTATGTATTGACTCAATCAAGCACATCAACATACATGTTATCAGCAAATAATTTTCCAATTCTTATGTCTTGTATACTTTGTTTTTTGTTTTGCCATCCTTGATTCCCTATTCCTCACCCTCTGCCGTGTCCCACCCTCCTCCCACATTGTCTCTGGTATCCATGATTGCTCTCTATGCCTTCCCCCCCCCCCCATTTAATTGAATTGCTAATGAACTTAATTAGTCTAAATATATCCAATAGCTAGCACAGCTGATATATACCTATACATGAAACCAAGTCTGACTTTAGGCATAAACCTCAGTGAATAGAATGAACATATTATAAAGTAGTATCCAGCTGGGGCTATATAGCTTACTACAGTCATCAAATATGCATTTTTTTATTTCGATATGAACAGTTTTACTGGTTTTTTTTTTCTCCTGCAACTTTTTTTTTAATTACTTAACATTCCTTGAGCATCATCACAACATATTAAATGTGGTTTCCCATCTAGAATAAACTGCATAGTTGCTTAATCATGCATGTTATCATCAATAATATTCCATTTCTACTTTCATACATATGTATATATATGTTTTTTACCCCATGTTTTACCCTCTGCCCTTTCCCACTCTCTTATTACACTATCTCTGCTATATACAGTTGTCTTCCATTCCTTTTTCCCCAATAATTTGTTGATCACACAATATCATAAGTAATCTAACTACTTTCAATAGCAAGTCCAGCTGGTAATTTCAAGAAGAGCAGTTTTGAAATGGTAATGATACTTCCTTGAAACTTAAAGCCATTTAAGTTTCAGGTTAGTATTCTGTTCAAATAGTAGGTACATGCACCTATCGACAGCTCAAGACAGGACAAAAATCCTTTAAAACCAGACAACAAAGCTTAGAAGAAAAGCAGCAATATTTTAGTCCAGTCACAGAATGTTGTTTCATCAGTTCAGTCTCATGTACTTAATCTTTCTTCTGTTAAGGCTCGGTCTTCCAGATTGAATTCTGGGATATAATATTCATCTCCAGACATTGTTCCTACAATTAAGTTGCCCATTTTCTTAATTTTTGAACTTTTATTTCTGTGTGTCTGCATTTAATTTTACTGACATAGCACTCCCTTAAGAATTTCTTGGAGATCTGGTCTGGTGTTGGTAAATTCTTTCAGATTTTGTTTATCTGGGAATGTTCGTGTCTTTTCTTCCCAAATGAACGATAATCTTGCTGGGTACAGTATTCTCGGTTGAAATTGCTTTTCCCTTAACACGTTGAATATATTTTCCCATTCTTTCCTCGCTTGCATTGTTTCCGATGAGAGATCTGCTGTTAGTCTGATGGGATACCCCTTGTAGGTAACTTGCCGTTTTTCTCTTGCCAATCTTAGTATCTTGTCTTTGTTTGCTGTTTAGGTCAATCTGGCTATAATGTGTCTTGGAGAAGATCTTCCTGGGTTGATTCTATTTGGGGTCCTCTGTATTTCTTGGGACTGAATCTTTGAGTGCCTCTCTAGGTTTGGAAAGTTTTCTTGTAGAATCTCATGGAATAGATTATCAATGCCCTTATGAGTCTCTTCACCTTCTGGGATGCCTATTATCCAGATGTTTGGATGTTTGATGGTATCTAGTATTTCTCGTATATTGGCCTCAAATTTTTGGGCCATTTTCTCAGTCTTCGTGGTGGATTTTTCTAGGCTACCAATTTTCTCTTCTGTGTCTGAGATTCTATTTTCTGTACGATATAGTCTGCTTTTAATACTTTCAAGGGAGATTTTGACTTCCTGTATTATAGCCTTCATCTCTAACAGTTCCATCTGATTCTTTTGTAAAGTGCGAAATTCCTCTTTTAGATCTTGCATGAATTTCCTCACCTCCTGGAACTCAACAACTTCTTTCTCCTTCCTCTTCAGCAGTTCATTGTCTCTCTTCTCTTCCATCTCTGTTAGTTTTGCCATTATGAATGTTCTGAATTCTTTATCAGACATTTCCATGAATTCCCTTGAACTGTATGTGGATGAAGAGGAGTTATCCTTTTCCCTTGGAGGAGAGGTATTTTCCTGCTTTCCCATATTTCTTGTGGTCCTGCAGTGATTTCTAGTCATCTGGTTGATGATCAGTTTCTTTCCAAACTTGGAAGTTCAATCTGAGCATTGAGGAGCATGCAGAAAAGGAAACAGAAAGAGAGAAACAACAGCAACAACACAAAAAAAAACACAAACAAGAAACAGAAAAAGAGAAGAAAAAAAACGAAGATAAAACTTCTCAATACAACATAAAAAATTAATATTTTAAAGAAATCTCAGTAAAAAAACAAAAATTGGAAAACCGCACAGCGTGCAAGCATGCCGCGCCAAATTCTAAAAAGCAAAAATAACAAAAAAAAGAGGAGACAGAGACTGAGACAGAGGTAGAGAGAGACAAAGACAGGTGCAGAGACAGGAGGCCTGGAAGGAGTCTTCCTACCACGCGAGTTCTGTGTGCCGGAGGCCAAATTATCAGTGGGAAGTCTTCATTTCTGTTTCCCCAAAATGACTATTTTTTGCCACTCTAATTCTTGTGAAGTTTTTTGTTTAGTTCACCTAGGTCATCCCTTCTATAACTGACAGATGCCGTCTACAGTGCTTGCAAGTTTTGAGACTATGCATTTTTATAACCATTTATTCATTCATCAAATATAGAATAAGGTTCTACAACGTACCAAGCACCATTTCAAACCCTGAGAATGTAGTGGTGGGCCAAACAGACCAACCCTTGTCCATAGAGCAAAAGGTAACAGCCAGGAAGCAAGCAAAGTATTGTAGAAGACAACTTCAGGTGTTCTGAAGCTCTGACAGGAAGATGGGAGTAGTGTGTGAAGAGTTGGGTCTGCAAGTCCTGGAGGACGGGGTGCTCCATTGGTTAGGGGGACTGAGGAAGGTCTCTCTGAGGACATGGCATTTTAGGTAGATCTGAGTGTTGAGAAGGAGCCAGACACAAAAAATGTGCTGGGAACACTGCAGACATAACAGCAAAGGCCCCGAGAGAGAGCCTTGCTGTGGCCGAGGAACAAGCACAAGGCCAGGGCAGACGGAAGTTAGTGAGGAGGCGGCAGTGAGCAGTGGCATTGGGTGTGCGGTCCGGGCAGGCCAAGTAGGGTTGTGAGCCTCAGCTGGGAGTTTGAACTGTACTCTAATTGTTAAGGAGCCATGGGAGGACTTGAAGTAGGGGGGAAACTCGACATGACTATATTGTTAGGGGATCATTGTGGCTGGTGTAGAGGGGAGGTACATATGGAATGATGCTTACGTGGTTGACGTGTGTCAGGTATGACTGCATGTCACAGTCTTCCCAAAAGTTGACTTTGCCTAATCGACGTGATTAGGATGCAGGTGATTTATTCTGGAGGTGACCCAGGAAGGCACAACTGAGGAAGTGGGGGAAGTGAGACTGGGAGGAGAGGGACAGCAATAAAGACTGCATTCATCAGCGGGCCACTCAGCGGGGCTCACTCCCACTTCGGAGGCATGATACAGAACACTTACTCCTGTGGCCTGAGAAAGTCTCAGGTGAAGCAGCAGAGATGGCTTGACAGTTGAAATGAGAAGCTCTCGGTGTATGCAGGGACCGTCTACCACAGCTTTAGGGACTCAGAGTCAGGCTCTGGTCATCAGTTTTATATGTTAGTCTATCCGGGCTATAGTGTCCTGTCATTCAATCAAATATTCATAGAGGCATTGCTGTGAAGGCATTTTAAAAGGATTATTTATTATTTCTTCTGTGTGTGTATGAGCGAGGAGGCAGGGGAGAGAGAGAGAGAACAGCTTCCCTACCAGGGTCTTCATGCCACAATCCCTCCCCATCTCAGCTGGCCCAAATCACAGGCACGAATATCCACACCCACACATGTACGTAAGCCCAGTGGCATTACCACTGTGTCACTTCACGGTACAGGTGTGATTAAACTTCATAATCGGTTGGCTTTCAGTAAAGGAGATTATCTGAGATCATCGAGGGGCCTGACTCAATCAGTTGAAAGGATTTGAAAGTGGAACTGAAGTTTCTCTGAAGAAAATAAATTCTGCCTTTGCAAAAAGCTGCAGCTCCTGCCAGAGAGTTCCAGCCTGCTGTTCCTGCTGGCTTGCTTACAGATTTCAGGCTTGACTTTGCCAGCTTCCACAATCGCATAAGTTAATTCCTTGCAGTAAATCTCTTATGCCTTGCCGTAAATCTCATTACCAAGTCTATTTCTCTGGTTGAACTTGACTGATGGAAAAAGAGGAAGGAAGGAAGGAAGGAAGGAAGGAAGGAAGGAAGAAAAGAAGGAAGGAAGAAAAGAAGGAAGGAAGGAGAAAGGAACCACACTGATTAACAAAGAATATTTAATAAAAAGATTGACGGAACTGTCGCTGAGGACTGAGAAGGCAGAACACGTGGGAGCACTGTTCTGACACAGAGATAGTATCTGCAGGAAGTAGACGTAGCTATTACCCTTGGAGATGGAGAAGCAAAGGAAAGATGGAATTTTTAAGCTTAGAGGCTTGGAAGAGGGGACCCAGAAAGCTGAGCCCAGAAGTCTGAGGAGATGGTCGGGTAATGGGAGTGATAAGATCTCTAAAGGGACTTAATACGCTAATTCTCTTCTCTCTTTTCTTTTTCTTTGTCCTTTTTTTTTTTTTTTTTTTTTTTTTTTAATTTCTTATTTAAAGACAGGGTCTTCCTGTGTCACGATCTTCTTGCCTCGGCCTCCCACCTGGATCTGCAGGCAGGTGCCCACGGCCGACCTTCACTCGCACAGCATCTCACTACACTGTACAGGCCAGCTTCCAGCGCACGATCCTCCTGCAGCGAATCTGCTCCTCTTCTTAGAAGGGATGTCTTAGCAGGCCTCAGACCACGGGTTCACTCAAAACTTTACGAATGCCACAAGCCTGTGGATCGTGGTAGGATTTTTATCATATCACCTGGCACATGTATGTCTTTCCAGGGCACACAGAGAGCTTGTCATGTTCTGCTCACCTCGCTGACTTGCTGTGACCGATTTAACAGTGGAGTGCTCTGATATCCGCAAATGTGCAAGGCCCCTTTGGACTACATCTTATCAAATAGCGCAAGAAACTAACACAGGCCTGGGTTGAGAAAGCGCGGGGCCGGCTGCTGACGCGGTGCTGAGAGTCCACACTGGGAAACTGACGCACGTGGGCAGGTTGAGCGATTGCGGCAGGCGACCTCACTGAGCATGCGCGCACGTGTGTGCACGTGATCGGATCTGGGGCCGACTGAGGCTAGAGGAGGATCGCGCTGTCAAGACCACTTGGGTTCGCGGTCTCTGTCTCTCTCGCTCATGGAAGAAATACATCACTAAACTTAAAATAAATGTACCCTGCGGTCTTCCTTCTGTGGACAAAGTCACTTTCCACCCTCTTGCCTGTTGGGAACTGGAAAGAATGCACACTCGCGGCCGAGGGTGTCCGACCAGGCCTGCGGCCCTGCAGCACGGCTGTCCCATCCCCACAGCCGCCGTTCTCGGAGTGCAGTTCAGCTGAGTTCCGTGAGAGCCACCGGCAGGCAGCACGGCCTTTGCTTGTGTCTGTGAACTTTTTACACGTAGGAAGTGCAAACAGTGCAGCGTGTGACGTGCACAAATATCAAAGAGTGCCACTGGAGGAATATTTGCACACGTATACATCCAGGAAGCCACCACCGAGGCCAGGGTGGCACGTTGCCCTCACCCTGCAGGTAGGTACGCTGTCCCCTTGACACCCCTGCCCCGTCACCATCATCCTGACCTCTGTCACCGTTGATTACTTCCGGAACTTCACGTAAACTGCTGAGCTTATTTTGCTTGCCGTAGCCATCCGTGAGCGTCCTCCGTGTTGCTGTGTGTAGCAGCACTTCATTACTCTGTCACTGCTCTGCAGAGGCCCATGGATGGATACACCGTCATTTATTTACCTGTTCTGCTGACGGACAATTGTTTATTTGTTTTCCAGGTTGGGACTGTTACTCATATTCTTGCATTTGAATCGTATAGTGGAAATAAACCCTGACGGCACTGCACGGTGCTTGACGCCCCAGGCTTGTCGGCATGGCGGAGCCTGGCCCTGTCACTCAGGAGAACGCCCGCAGGCAGAGGGGCAGTGGCCCCACCCACCGTGGTTGCAGGTGCACCCGGAAGTGGATGCAGAGGAAGGAAGCCGAGCATCGAGAGCAGGGCCGCACTACCCACAGGGATGTCTCGAGGCTTCGGTGAGTGTGTACGTAGCGCACGGAGCATATGGTAATCCCGCGATAACAGGTGGTTATCAGTATTACTACTTTTTAATCAAACAAATAGCCTTAGACTTAAGGTAGCAAGCCTCAGGTGGGTACATAGAGTTACTAAGACTGAGACTTGCTAATTTAGTAGTTACCCTATTTGTGACCTTTCTTGACTGCTGTAAAACTTTGATACTCAAAAGACAGCGTATGAGCCAACAGCTTCAGCTTCAACTGAGAGGGTGCTAAAAATAAATACTGGTTGATCCCACTGAATCAAAATCTGCACTTTAAAAAGCTTCTGAGGGGCTGGGAGGTGGCGTGGCGGTTGAGGCACTGAATCCCACGTGATTGAGTATGCACTTGGGGTCCTGGGTCCCATGGCTTGAAAAACATGAGGGGTGTGTATGTGTGTGTATGTCCAAAACCCTGAGAGGAAAATGGAAGGGAAGGGATCGAGTCGTGGCCAACCTCTCTCTCTCGCTATCTCGTGAGCACACATGCCCAAGGCAAAAAAACTAAAATAAATTTAAAAATAAAATAGTTTCTTGGTGGGCCAGCCCTGCAGCACAGGTTAAGCTCTATTCATTGGGAGCTGGAGTCCACATGGCTGACTATGGTTCAAGACATGTACCCAATGGCTTGAAAAACAAACCAGGCACATGGGCATGCATGCATGAAATCCTTAGGGGAGGGGGCAGTGGAACAGAAGGGATTGTAGTGTGATCACATTTCATTGTGGATGCTTGCTCTCACTCTCTCTCTCTCTCAGTAGTGAGAACTTGCACTGAAAAAAAAATCTCATTGATTTCTATGAACATTGCATTTTGATAAGCACATTGGAATCACACAGAAAACTTTAAAACTTACTGACACCCAGAGCTTCTAATTTAATTGGCCTGGGATATGCCTCATGTTTAGAAAAATAAATATTCAACTAAATGCACAAAATATAGTCATGTCTAAACACCATGTTGTATCTGAATAACTTTTGTGCCAATAAATGACATTGAAATTTTAAAAAATAAATAAATTAAGTAATTAATAAAAGTCTGGATTTTAAAAATTCTCCCCATGTGATGTTAATATGCAGCAGTGTTTAAGAACCACTGTCTTAAAAGGGGAAAGGAGAAAATGAAAATCCTTAAAATTCTTGTTAATATCCTAACTAATCTCCCATTTAAAAAAATATATATTACTGAGGCCAGCAGGTGGTGTGGTGGTTAAGGTGCTGGACACTCCCTTACGGCCAATCATGGTTCAAGTCCTGGACCTGGTGGCTTGCTTTCTCATATTTCTTCTCTTTCTCTCTCTCTGTGTCTCTCTCTCTGGTCAAATTAAAATAAATGAATGAATAAATCAAATTAATTCTTTATCAAAAATAATATTATTTATGACTGGGAAGAATCCACTGTATAGGAAAAAAAATTTTTTTGAGAGGTTTTTGCTATAGGGCACGTGTGCTCGCCAGACAGACAGAGAGACAGAGAGACAGAAAGCGAGAAATCACCCCCCGGGGGGGATGGCCACACCGCAATCCCTTCTCCTCCATTCTCCTCTCGGGATCTTGGGCACGCATGCACACGCGCCCGGTGTGAGTTTTAGCCACCGGGTCCGGGACTCGAACCACGGTCGACTATGTGGGAGTCCAGCGACATAGCCATTACGCTAACTGCTGGTCCCTATAGGAAAATTTTTAAATCCTTTTTGTTCAGCTAGAAAATGTAAAAATGTCAGGAGGTAATCTAATTATCACAACAGAAAAGCAAAGCTAGACTTCCTTTCTGCAAAAGTGGTGATCTAGCCGCAGAATGCAAGAGGAGCAGGTTGTTCTGACCAGTAAGACAAATATGACGGGAAGAGGCCAGAGTAGCCCCTTTGGGCCAGAGAATACAGGAGAGTAGGCATTGCTGAATAATAGAGAATTGCACCTGCTGGGGAGGTGATTAGCACTTTCTCCTTAAAATGCAATTGCCAGGGAACCAGCAGTTAGTGTAATGGCTATGTCGCTGGACTCCCATGTAGTCGACTGCGGTTCAAGTCCCGAACCCGGTGGCTTAAACTCATGCTGGACGTGTGTGTGTGCGTGCCCAGGATCCTGAGAGGAAAATGGAGGAGAAGGGATTGTGGCGTGGCCATCCCCCCTGGGGGGTGATTTCTCACTTTCTGTCTCTATGTCTCTCTCTCTCTTTCTGGTGAGTGCACGTGCCCTATAGCAAAAAACCTCTCAAAAAAATAAATAAATAAAATTGCCAGATTTTGCACATAAAAACACAGTTACATTTGAACTTATCTCCAGTTACATTTGAATTTTGAATAACAAGGAGTACTTTGTAACAGCTTTATTGCCACATTATTGACATATAATTCACATACTATATATTTCATCCACTTAGAGTGCATACTTAAATTATTTCCAATATATTCATATATATGTGCAACCAACACAATAATCAATTTTAGAACACTTTCACTACCTCAAACAGAAAGCCTATGGTCTTTAGCTAGCACCCCCAAACATCCCCACCTTCCCACCCACCTCCAGGCAACCACAAATTTACTTCCTATCTATAAATTGACCTTTTCTGTGCATTTCCTATAAATAGAATCGTATACTGTGATCTTTTATGATCGGCTTCTTTTAGTATGTGCTTTCCAGTTTTATCTATATATTGTAGCATGTATCAATACTTCAATCAGTTTTATGATTGAATTACATTCCATTGTATGAATGAAATTTTGTTCATCTATTCATCTGTTGATAGGCATTTGGGCTGTTAACACTTTTCAAATATTATGAATAATATCATACTATGAACATTTCTGTATAAGTTTTAGAGTAGACATTTGTTTTTATTTCTCTTAGATGTAGATCTAGAAGTAGAATTACTGAGTCATATAGTAACTCTATCTTTTCACTTTTGAGGAACTGCCAGACTTTTCCAAAATTGCTGCACCATGTTATATTCCTATCAGCGTGTATGAGAGGCTTGGAACTTCACCAGCACTGGTCACTACCTGGCGTTTTTATTACAGCCATCCTAGTGGACATAGGTAGTACTTCATCGGGGTCTTCGCATTTTCTGGATGACTAGTGATGGCATCTTTTCATATACTGATTGGCCATTCATCTATCTTCTTTAGAGAAATGTCTATTCATACCCTTTGCGCATTTTTAATTGGTTTGTCTTTTCATTTTTGAATTATAAGAATTTTTTAATATAGTCTCAGCTGCCATAAAGCAGCAGTAACACAAGTGTTCTGCAATACTGGAAGCCATCTGGTTGACCGCAGGTTTGGATCCCTCGGTTGGCCTAAAATACGCCTGGGGTACATGTGTGAATGCGTAGGATCCTAAGAAGCTGAGAGGCTGAGAAAGCGGGTTGGTGGTGTGACCAGATCCTATAGGGTGCTTTTCCCTTTCTTGCTCATGCATATACATATGCTCACTCTTAAACAAACAAATAAAAAACTCTTTATATATGCTAGGTACATGTCCCCTGTCAGATATGTGATTTGCTAATATTTTTCTCTTACTCAGTGGGTTGTCTTTTCACTTTCTTGGTGCATCCTTTGTAGCACAATAATTTGAACTTCAACGAAGCCTAATTTATTTCTTGTTGATTGTGCTTTTGGTAACATATTTAAGAATCTATTGACAAATCTAAGGTCACAAGATTTATCTCAATATTTTTTAGGAAGAGTTTTAGTTTTGATTTTAGGTCTTTGGTCCATTTTGAGTTAATGTTTGTAGATGGTGTGAAGTAAAAGTCCAATTTCACTCTTTTGCATGTGACTGTCATGCTGTCTCAACACCATTTATTGAAGACAATTCTCTCCCCACTGAATGATTTTCATGCTCTTGTGAATCAATTGCCATGGAGAGATGAATTTACTTCTAAAAGTTTTGTTTTGTTCCATTAACATATATGTCTGTTTTGATGCCAATACCACATTGCCGTGATTACTACTGCTTTTGCATGTTGTGAAATTGGGGAAGGAGTCCTCAAACTTATTTTTATTTTTCTAAGATTGTTTGGCTACTCTGGAACCCTTTATTTTTCCATATGAATTTTAAGATCAAGTTGTCAGTTTTTACAAAGAACCAGCTGGTATTGTGATTGAAATTGCATTGAATCTGTAGATCAATTTAGAGAGTAGAGCATCTTCATGGTATTAAATCTTCTGACTTAAAGCCAAGCGAAGTAAAGGAGATAAATATTTAAACCAGTGTTTCCAGTGGGTACTCTACAGAGTCCCACAAGATTTTTAGGCTGACCAGGAACAAAGGATGTCTTCTCATTTATTTATATCGCCGATTTCTTTCAGCAATGTTTTATAATGTTCAGGATTTAAGCTCCGTACTTCTTTTTTTGTTGTTGTTCTTTTCGTTTAAATAAAAGCGAATATATTTTTAGTGTAAGTATTATCTATGCATATTTAATCTAAAGTATGGACATACTTAAAATTATCCATTATACATCTGAAATTCAAGTTTAACTAGACATTCTATTTTTTTTTTATCTTCCAACTGTACCTTCAAAGTGACCAAAGAGCACATGAGCCTAGAGCGGTAAAGGGCATCTGAGTATCCAGGGACTAGATGAGAAACTGAGATAATTAGAACCACAGGAAAGCAAATATTTAGCTCACAGGAGGTTATGACAGTTAAATAGCAGTAAGCTATTTTGTCCCTAGAAATTGTCCTACTTTAAAGTTTACTCTGAAATACCATGTTGCTTTGAAGAAGAGAGTAAATATTTTGAGAATGAGTGCATTAATCTGAGCTTTCAAAAAAGAATATTTTGGTATCGAGGTTCAAGAGAGTAAACCCTGAACTATGTCTGCTGCTGTCATCAGAGCTGTCTCTGTTCTCCTGTGGGCAGAAGCTTTGATGCCCATCATGTCTGTGTGACACTGGTATGACGGTGATAGGTGATACAGTCACACCTCTGCGCTCATGTGGAGAACATTTCATGTCTTTTCAGCCTTCTCTCACTAAGTGAGTAACTCTCATGTCAAAACCCAGCTCTGAGCATTACAAGATGACTGTGGAAGAGAACTGGCAAAGATCGGACAGTGGCAGGACAGTGAAAGACATGCCAAAGGTGCTCATGGGCCAGAGAATGCATTTTTGTAGTAACATTAGTCTAATAACAGGAATTTTTTGCAGAGTAAATTGGAGGGAAAAAAAATCTCTCTGAAATTGAATTTTAAAGCAGTACCAGGCCAGCCCCAAAGCCGACTGGTTAAGAGAGCTGGATCTCAGATGACTGACTGTGGTTCAAATCCCATCCCTGGTGACTTGAAAAATACCTGGAACTCATATACATGTGTGCCCAAAATTCCAAAGGGAGGGAGAGATGTAGGAGAGGCAATTGCAGTGTGATTATGCCCCCTGGGGAAGGCGCTTTCTCCCCTTTACTCTCTCTGTCTCTCTCTGGAGAGTGCATGTGCCCTTGGACACAAAAAGAGAGAGAGAGAGAGAAAATGATCTTGAAAACTTTACTAAAGAAAGAAGAAAAATTATTCAGTGAAGATGACAGGAATAAAGCTGAGGTATAGAAAATTCTAGATCTAATATTAGCTATATTAGGAATTCTAGGAAAAGTTAGACGACATAGCCAAAGAAATAACAGAAGAAAGTGCTTTTAATTCAAAATAATCTGCGTCTATAAATTAAAAGGACTCACCAAAAGCCAAGCGAAATAAAGGAGATAAATATCTTAAACCAGTGTTTCCAAATGGGTACTCTACAGAGTCCCACAAGATTTTTAGGCTTCCACGAAAAAAGGATTCTATAGGTAAGAGACCTTCTTTTAAAAATGTTACTGTCAATCCTCCCAGAACCCTAGAATCCGTGTAAATGATTCATCTCCAAGGAGACATAAACATAATGTTTCTCAAACTCTGTGGACCACTAAACTCTTTTCAACACAGAATGCCTTTTTAATATCTCATGAAATACGTTTGAGGAAATGCTGATTCTTATTTAAAATTCAACTTTAAGAAATATGTGTTTCCAGAGAAGAAAGCTTTGAATTAAGGAGCGCAAACTACCGGCAGTGCTTATCTAAAGGTGGCAGTCTTATTTCTGCTTGTTTATTTCTTCTTCGTGCTTTTATGTCTTTCCCAAGTTTTTATAACACTTTCAGAATCAAAATTATAGGGCCTACCCTATCAATTTTGTTAGATGACGAAATTAAGATACATGAGCCAACAAATTTGGAAATGCTGGCCTCATGAGTAGTTAGGAATGGTTAGAATTCTAACCCAGACCTGGCCTCAGTCTTTGCCCCAGTCCCAGTGTCTAACCTGCTCTGCCGAGATTGGGTCGCCTGCGTGGCTTGGACATCCTCCGCCCTCCAGCTTTAAGCCAGAAGGCCTGGTTTGCTCTTAGAGGTACTTCAGGTTTACTCTCCCTTGGTGTATAAGGCTGACCAATGAGAGTGGATGCAGAGCAAAACCGGGCTTGATTTGTAGGGAAGATTTCAAATGTGAAACAAGAAAATTAACACGATTCCCACTCCAGTTGTCTGACATTTGGGGAGGGAGAGTGTAATAAGGGAGGACTTTCTTCAACATGGGCAGTACGAGGTGGAATTAATGATCTAAATAAAAACCAGAACACATTTCTTCCCCACCCCCATACTACATAAATTAATGGAGAAATTGTTTTGCCGGTTCCCCAATCGTGCAAAAATAAATTGTAGACGTAGGGAGGGCTATAGAAAATTTAATTTCATATTTCCTGTGTGAACCTGAAACTGAAGGGACAGCCCTTAGGTCAACGTTCTCTGGGCCTCCTTTTCAACTAACTCAATAAAATATCCATTTATACTGGTTACCTGTTGTAATACCTTTTGCAATAGTGCTACTCGATTTCAAAATCCGGTGGTTTTCAACAAGGACCTCTCCTTCTTGCCTGTGCGTCTGTGGGTTGGTAACCTAGCCTGATTTTAAGTTCAGATCCACTCCTACGTATCTCTTCTCTATAGACAACCAGGGCTGACCAGAGCGTTTTCTTCTCGCGACAATAGCGGAAGTGCAACTGCAAACACAGATGTCTCTTAAGGACTGAGCCTGGAGCTGGATGAGGTCACCCTGCTCACACCGTGCTCACAATGTGGCCACAATAAGCCCAACCTGGATGGCTCTGGTGGAGAAACCCCCGAGTCACATGGCAATGGCTAGAAGGCTTTGGGACTTGGAGCTCAAAAGCAGCCTACCATGCGTCTAGCAGGATCTTTGTTCCCCTACTTAGTGTGTATACCACGAAGCCAGCTCTGTTTGTTTTGCCCTAAGACACCAGCAGCATCTAAACACATCTGCCTTTCTTTGTTTGCCTGAGTTGCTTTCTTTTGGTGACAAATAAGCTTCCTCCTCAGATTCCGGCTTCTCTCAACAGAAAGATTTCTGGAACTCTGTGACTTCAGCCTTCTTAATTAACTGGTTGGGTGAATAGAAAGGCCTAAGTACCTCATGGAAGACTCATCAGCCCTGTCCTAAATTAAATGAGACTTGAACTTTTCTTGGGGGAAAGAAATCTAAAGGTGTATACTTTGGAATATGTTATTTTCTTATTTTAGAGATTATGGTTTTGCTGAGTCTAATGTACAATATGATTTTCCTGCAAAAGAATATATATCTAATTTTTGTTTGTTTTCCCAGACACTTAACACACTTCTGGCCGTGTTTTCCTGGCTACAAACCAGGGTGCACAGGCTGACAAGGGGGTGGACAGCAGGAGAGATTTGAAAACTGGCAATTACTGCATTTGACATATTGCCTATTACTGAGAGTTTGTATTCTTCATATTTCTCCTCGCAGGGTATTAAATTTTGATTAAACCCAAGGACCTCTGACTGTCTACCGTAAATAGGGAGATTCTGCAGACTGCTAGGAAACGTTTTTATATGCAAAGTGAGTTACTAACTTACCATGCTAATTGTCCCAGTGTTCATTCCCCTCAGTCCTAACTGCTGCCTTCGGAGTTGTGCTAAAGCTTTCTACTAGCCTGTGGCATTCTGGGTGATGGTGATAAGCAATTTTTTTTTCCCCCGAGGTTCCACTTCCACAAACATTGCATCACCTCTAAAGAAAATGTATACTTCTATTTGCCAGAATCTCAGGCCTGAAACATTCCACAAAATATGCAAGATGTTCTCAGGAACAGCCAGAGGTCAGTGTCTGAATATCTCAGGTGCAATCAAATGCTACAGAATAATCAGAACTCACAGTGCTTCGGACCCTGTGCTAAGTGCTTGGCACAGGCTCTTACAAACCCTCACAATAGCCCCACTGGAACACTGAGGCGAAGTCTGCCTACCCAGGCCTCAGCAATGCTGGAGTGGAACTCCGAGGAATCTGACCCCATAGTTTATTTTTACCTTTTGAAAAGTCCCCTGCATTTTCACAATGAGCAGGGATTAGAATGGTTCTCTAGAATCCCAGCGTCAATTATGTTACCATTTGTATCGATCTAATAAGAATTTCTTAAGAACTGTCCTCGAATACTGCTAGCCCACTAGATCAAATCCTGAGTGATTTCCTGACACCTCTTTGTTTCCACAAGAACGCAGCTCTAAGAAGCCCTTGGTCCCTAGGTGCAAATCCAACCCAGAAACCAGATGCCTTCTACTAAGCATCCGTCATTGTTTGTTCTGATTTTCCTTTCCGATAGACACAAGTCGTATAATTACTGTTCTTCCACATGTTTTATTCACTTTTCTGTTTCCTAATAAAAATTCCTTGTTTATAAAGATGACTTGCATGCAAAAACTGGAAATGTCCCAAATGACCATCACCTGGTGACTGGGCAGATCCAGTGTGGAATACCAGTAAAATGGAATGCTACTCAGCAATCAAAAAGAACTAAATGCTGATACATGCAACAGCACGTATAAAACCTAACATTACTCTGAGTGAGAGAAGCCAGGCCAGGGTCAGCAGATGGTGTAGTGGTTATATCGCTGCACTCTCAAATGGCTGACCTCAGTTTGAGTCCCAGACCAGGTGACTTGAAACTCACACCAGGCGTGTGTGTGTGTGTGTGTGTGTGTGTGTGTGCATGCCCAAGATTTTGGGAAGAGAATGGAGGAGGAGGGATTGGGGCATGACCATCTCCCTAGGGGTGATTTCTCACTGTCTCTGTCTCTCTCAGTGAGCACACATGCCCTGAAGCAAAAAACTCTTTAAAAGCAAAAGTAAAGAAGTCAGAGTCTATGATTCCATTTATTTAAAATACCCAAAACAGGCAAATCTATGATACCTGGGACTGAGGTGGGAAGGGGGATTAACTGCAAGAGGCAAGAGGAATATTGTTGGAGAGATGAGGACGTTCAAAAACTGGACTATGTGGCTGTACAGCTCTGTACATTTAATAAACACATTTTAAAGAATCATTTTATTTAACTTTAATTAATTAATTAATTAAGTTTTATTTTTAATTTGGCCAGAGAGGGACAGAGTGAGAGAAAGAGAGAGGGAGGAAAGTCAGAAAGCAAGCCGCTAGGTCTGAGTCTCAAACCGTGGTCAACCATGTGGGAGTCCACTGCCCTTAACCACCATCCCACCTGCCAGCCCCCACAAAAATTATTGAATTATACATTTAAGTGAGTTTTGCAGTATTTATCTATTTATTTATTAATTTTTCACCATAGGGTGTGTGCACTTGCCAAAGAGAGAGAGACAGATACAGAGAGAGAAAAAGACAAGTCTTTCTCCCACCCTCACCCCCTGCTGGGGGACGGGGAGAGATGCCCACACTGCAATCCTGTCTCTTCATACTCTCGGGATTTGGGGCACGCATGCACACATGCCCTGAGTAGTTCAAGCCCCGGTCCAGGATTTTAACCACAGTTGGCTGTGTGGGAGTCCAGCACCTCAACCACCACACCACCTGTTGGCTCCAAGTTTTGCACTACTTAAATTACACCTGAACAAAGTCATTTTAAAATAATCACTTCGTGGATACCATTTTTGGTCACATGAAAGTTGGTCAAATTTTCTGTCCAGTAAGCTACTGAACAATGAATTTCTCCAATAACTGCAATGACTATAGAAATTCCTAATTTAAATAAAATTACCTGAATTTCAAATGCGATATTAAATTTAACATACTTGGAAAACTGAAAAAATCGTTTAACAGATGAAAGCTTGCTTACTCAGAGGTGAATGGAATTATCTCATTCTCTCCTCTAGGTGGTGCTAGAATCTAAAAATGAGCATTCCCCAGGTAAATACGCTTTCTACAAAATTATCTTTCCCTGAGAAGTGATATCTCTATAGAGAATTTTCCAGTCCAGCTGTCTTTGAGTCCAGAGCCCTTCCCAGAATTAATCTTGGGATAACAGACATCCAGCTTCAAATTTCGTTCTCCTAGCTGTCTTCACAATCTTTGTCCACTGCCCGTTTCATGTCGACAGGCCTCGTTCTGTTGAAACACATTCATTAGACCCTTTTTATCTATGTTCTTGGAAATGTTCATTTCCGTCAGAATTCTACATTGCTTTCTGGTTGTATTTTCAATGCTCTCAGTGCTTCAATACTTGAGTAGGGATGAGGTCAGTTTGTCAGATCATTTGTAAACTGTCTCACGCACACACCCAAACACGGCAGACGTTGACCGGGGCAAGGAAGAAACGCACCGGAAGGTCCTCTGCCTGCACGCGCCAGCTGTTGGTGACAGGAAGAGCTGATGGGCAGTCTCTCTGCTTTGTGCCATGTAGCTTTCTGTACAGGGAAGTTCCTGCATCAGAAGTCGTAGTGAGAGTTTTGTTATGTGCCTGAAATTTCATTGCATCCCCAACCTCAAAAAAAAAAAAAAAAAGTCAGAAAGAAAGATGGGCTCATAGATTGTCTTTGTGCCCTTCATCTGATGGTTTCTTTTCTGTTTTTTTTTTTTTTTTTTTTTTCTTTGTTTTGAGAGGTTTTTGATATAGGGCAGTGTGCTTGCCAGAGGAGTTTAAGCCACCAGGTCCAGGACTCGAACCACGGTCGACTACATGGGAGTCCAGCGACATAGCCATTACACTAACTGCTGGTCCCCGTCTGATTGTTTCTAAAAGCATCTGGCCCAAGCAGGGGAGCCGAGGGTCCACAGCAAGCAGCGAGGACACCGCGGTGCAGCGCGGACGCCAGCGCCATCATGAGCCCCTGGGCCCCTAGGACTGCCTTCTTCGGCTCCAGTGAGTGGCCAGGCAGGTCCTTCAGGAAGCACGGAGGCCGAGGCTCACGTCCCGCGATGTGTCTTGCCGAAGGAAGAACGCAGAGCAGCGTGAGAGCACAGGCTTGGGAACCATGCAAACAGCTCGTTCCCAGGAGCGCACCCTGGGGAAGGTACTTCTGCCCAAGGAGAAGAGTTTCAAAACCAGATCTTGCTTTCTGGAGCGCTCTCTGTGGCGGCAACAAATCGGTGTTTCAAACACAACACTGGAGTGGTTTTAAAAAGTGCTATTGAAGCAGCACGGAAATAGCCTACGAGAAATTAATGCAAAATCAATTCAGGCACATAATTTACATCCGCTGCGTTACCCAGAATGACTCCTCTATAACCGGAAATCTATGGACCTAATTCTGGGATGACTGGAAGAGATTTTATGTCTTCTGGAACATAGCAGAGCGATCCATCCCCACGAGGGAAAACCTGTAACCCTTCAAGACCAGCAGTAGCTGGGACCCAAGGATTAGAAACAAAATAAAACAAAACGGCAATTAAAAAAATACACTTGAAATTAGCATCTAAGGAAATGGGTGGTGGTCACAGGTCCAGGCCTCCAAACTCAGCCCTCGTTCCAAACCCGCCATCTTTGCCCATCCGTCGCCTTTGTCCTTCCTAATCGGTTCGTCGTAAGCCTTGAGTGGCTCCCGCCTTGCAGGCTGGCAGTGATGTGAGGGGACAGCCGAACTCAACCATGCTGGAGCTGGCACCCCATCTCTCTCCGAATCACTGGGGTGCACTTGCTCTCCCTCCCTCCCTTGGCTCCACCCCTGCACTGGGCATGGTGCTGATTTAGCTCATCAAAACCAGGTGAGTTGGGACCAGCAGATGGTGTAATGGTTGCCTCGCTGGACTCACACATAGTCAACTCTGGTTTGAGTCCCAGAACCGGTGGCTTAAACTCACGCTGGGAGCGTGTGTGTGCATGCCCAAGATCCCAGAGGAGAACGGTGGAGAAGGGATTGCGGCGTGGCCACCCCACGGGGGGGTTGATTTCTCACTTTTTGTTCCTCTGTCTCTCTGTGTGTTTCCAGCAAGTACATGCAATCTACAGTAAAAATCTCTCAGAACAAAACCAAACCAAAATGTGAGTCAATTGCACACAGAGCATGTTTAAAGTCCCAAGTTCTGACACTAACTATAATAAAAGAAATGGAGAAGGAACATTGGAAGAGCGAGAAGGGACTGGGAAAAGGAGAAGTCTTAGAAAGCCACTAGAGTTTCAAGAAAAGGACATTTCAAAGGGAAAAATATCAAAGGCCGTAAAAAAATTAAGGAAGTACAGTGGGTACCTACTAGGCCCAGCCTTCAGGGGGCCCCTGTTACCTGGGAAGCCAGTTCCGTGGCATGAACGAGCTCAGTGATGAAGAGGAACAGAAAACAAGCCTCCAGGTGGGAGGGGTGTCACCACGCTGAAGGCACTAAACGGAAAGAGGACTTTCACACCGCAAAAACTTTCTTAAAACTTTCCTGTCTCTATCCAGTGCTGAAATCGTGAACCAGGAATTCCAACCTGGCCTGAAGCGCTGTTTTCCTATGACTGCCTCCTAGGCGGGTTTCAATAAATATTAGGTCGTCAGCAAAGTCGAGACGTATTCTTCTATGCTTGTCTCTGCAAAACTCCGTCATGACTGTCCTGACGGCCCAATACTTGTGGAAGGAAGCAAGTCTCCACTCTCAGAACTGCCGACGTATGGCTTTACTTTAAAAGCAAAACTCTTTTAAAATCCAATGGAAAGATTTTTCACTCCTTTGTTTTTTAAGGTTTTGCATTTAGCTGTGTGAACTCGGAGAAGTCACTTCGCTTCTCTGGGCCTCAATTTTCTCATGTATAAAAGTATACAGCTGAGACTAGACAGATTATGCTGTTTGCTACTCTCATCATCATTATCATTGTGACCAGTATTATTTATCATCTGGGGGTGGGGGGGGAGGCATGTGATGTTCCTCCTATATAGCCAAGTAACTCAAATAGTTTTGTACAAAAAGAAACATTTAAAACAAAACAAAACAAAACAAAAAAGTCTCTTGTCTCCTGAAGTCTTCCATTTCATTGAAACAAATTGCCTCTTAAAAAATAATACCATAAAAATCTTTAAAAATATCAAATATTAAAAGAAAAAGTCTTTAAAGAATGCAATGCCCTACCTAACTGTGTTCATGAAAAAAAGAAGCCAAAACATTGGTCAGGAACATGGCAGCCTGCCTGGGCCAGGGCCAGGATCGAGAAATAGCCTGTGTTCTATGAGAGACACAGAGGGAGGGAGGGCTGGTTCAAACCCAGGACCAGGACTTGACAGTATATTATCCACTCCAGAAAAATACGTCGTGGTTGATTTTCCTGCCATGTGAGGACATAGGTGACTCAGGGGGAGCCTCTGGGTTGGATCCTTCTATCACAGTGAGCCACCAGCTCTCCTGCTTGTATGAGGTGAACTAAAGGGCTTCTGAGAAAACTCCCTAAAATGAGACAGAGTAACAATCTTCTAGAAGTAAACTTTGTTGGTGGCATAGAGGCAAGGGTGCCAAGAGACAAACTGGGTAGGTACAGTTTGAAATTTTGGTCTTATTGTTTCATTGTATGTCCCTGGGTGAGTTACCTACCTCTCACCTTCGGCTCCTCATCTGTCAGATGGGGATAATTTTAGGGCTTGGGTTGGTCCATTGTTGTGTTGCTAAACAGAAATACCCAAGGCTGGGCGATTTATAAAGAATAGAGGTTTATTTGCCTCATGATCATGGTGGGTGGCAAGTCAAATTATATGGGGCTGTTGTCTGACTGGCCTCTGGTGCTGCATCACAACATGGCTGACAGAGGTGGAGGGGAAGGCAAGCACTGAAGATAGGGCGGGACCTGCAGGCAGCCACCTTTTATCTCAGCCACTCTTACAGGAAATAACCCATCCTCAAGAGAGTGAGAACTGACTCCCTCCTTGAGACGGCATTAATCTATTCTCAACTCCTAACAGTTCCACCTCCTCTCAGCACCACTCTATGGGACCAACTTTCTGCTCATGAACCTTTGGGGCCCAGACCACGTGTTCAACTCCAAAGGCTGTTGAGGGGCTTTGAGGAGAGAAATGAGGGTAAGGAATTCCAGAGTGTTTGACCCACGATGGCTACTTCCTCTTAGGTTGATCACTCTAGTCCTTATCACTCTCGGCTTCTAAACATTAATGTCTCATCAGCTTCGAGGGGAATTAATGATGTTCTTCCTTGTTCTCACAAAGATTCAGGATGGACAAGGGAGAGAGGTTGGTGATAAAATTGTTTTTCTTCTTTCTAAAGGTCAGAGCCCAAGTTCATATTTCTCTTACTGGTTTCTCTCTGACTCATCTTACTGCCTGCTGCAAATTGTATACTTCCTGTCTCATTTTCTTTATCTGAAAAATTGACTTTATTTCATCATTTTTCCTCCCCGCCTTTTAGCACACCCTTACTGTATTAAGACTACATTCTAGAAACTTCCTGCAAATGTGCTGTTTCTGATCTCCTCTCTCAAGAGGGGGTGTGGATTCCTTTCCAGTAATAAAGAATAGGGAAAGAACTTCTGTAGTGGTGTCACCAGAGCCCATAAGATAAGAGCTAGAGTCATCAGCTTAGGGAAAAATAGCCACCGTGGGCCAAACACTCTGAAATACCTTACACGTCTCCCCTCAAAGCCTCTCATCAGCCTTTGAGCGTGGTTCTCCTTCTGGGTGATTTCTCCCCTCGGGCCAGTTGGCAATGTCTAGAGACTTGTCAGATTGTCCAACAGGTGGGGAGGATGACGTGCTAATAGCATCTAGTGGGTAGAAGCAGGGGATGCTGCTGGGTTCTGGGTACTGGTACTGGGTACAGGGTACTGCCCAGAGGAGCCCCACGACAAAGCATGACCTCAAATGCCAGTCATGTCGAGGGTGAGACTCCTTCCATGATGGACCTCCATACATTCATTTCTGTCAGCCGCTTTTGCGTTTCCCCTTTACACTGTCGTCCTTGGTCTCAGTCTGTCCTTCTCCACTACAAGCCCCCTTCCTCCCTCGCCATCGATCTTCCTACCCTTTCCCCATCTTACCACTGAGTTCTTTCTCAGTCTTTCTCTCTGCCTTCTGCTTTATCTTTGGCTGTTCCCTTTAAAATGTTATCATTGCTTCTTGTTTAGTGAGCCTCCTGCTAAGCCCCCAGCCCTCAGAAAATACTCCAAGTTTTGATTCTGTCTCAGTCGTGGGGTAGTTCTGTGCTCTTGGGTCAATCATTTCAACTTGCTGGGCTTTGACTCCTCCCTGTGAATCATGAGAGCAGCGGGTGACCTCGTGCTCGAATCCATGATGGACAACTGTCTCGATTTGCATGTTTAAAGATCCTACAGGAAAATCTCAGGGTGAGATAGGGGACAAAACCAAACCAAACATACACACACACACATACACACACACACATACACACACACACACACACACAAGAGTTTATTGATACATGGTGAGAAAAAGATGCTTATGCACACACATGACTGTGTGGAAATTCACTCCTTCTGAGGCAATTGGACATAAGATAAAATAGATATGTGGCTAATTTGCAAAGCAATTTTTGGGAAAATAAAAGAAGCAAAACTGATGTAGATTGTAGCATTATTTGTAATAGTAAAAATTGAGAACAACATAGCCAACAACCAAGGGAGAGTCAAATAAATTATAGTTTATTTTTATAATGAGGTACCATGAAGCTACTAAAAATAATAATTATAAAATTACTAACATGGAAAAATGCTTAAATCTAGGTCATGAAATTATATCCAGTGTACACTCATATTTGCACACATTTAGTAAAAAAAGAGTATCATATCATAGTGAAAATATGTATTTAAATTAATTTTTTTTTACTTCATAGGTAATACATGCCACAAACTCAGATTTAAAAAAGGAAAACAGAATTATTTGTACTTCTACCAATAGGCCTAACTCCAGAGATAGCTTCAGTCTTTTTTCACTCTATTTCTTAAAAAACCAAAATGAGCCCTACTGCTTTTATAACCTATTACTTCCTTTCTATTTCATTAAATAGTCGTCTGGAATGACATTTAGATTAGTTGCATCATATTCCCTTGTATCCATATTGGAACTAATTGGGAGAAAGTAAACAAACTTTGAGAACATGAAGAGTGCTAGTTTGCAGCCAGAGACATCAGGGACCCGAATTATTGATGCTTCTTCTCATTACCACTCAACGGAACCTACATAGAGTGGAGACTTGGGTAACGTCGGCTTGTGCGCCTCTCAGAGCATAACACATTGGAAGGTCGGTGGGGACCGTGGAGGAAGGACCCTTCTCTCCCTCTCCCACCTCTGTCTTAAATGAGGGAATAGGGTCCTGACTGACCCCCTAGGCTCTGAGCTGTACGTTTGATTCTATCAGCCTAGTGCATGAGAATCACGTGTGTCTGCCTCACTGTCCCCAAACTTTCCCCATTCCGTTCCTCCTGGATGAATGAAAGGAAATGCCGAGGTGGACATGGGAGGACCTCAGGGGTTGGTTTGTCATCAAGGTCCAGTGACAGGCTCCATCTGAGACATCCCCTTTCTGCGATTCACTGCCGAGAATGCATTCTGCTTTCCTGTCTGGGGATGTCAGGACACCAGATTTGTCTGGTTAAAGAACCAATGCTGACCAACTCATTTCTTTACTGGGGCACAAGAGCTACCAGGTTGCATTCTTAAATCCTCCGAGGTTCACAGGGTCCCCTCATCAGCGTCAAAACCTTGAGGTCTGCAAAGACCAGTCAGGGCCCTGCCTAGCCAGAACAAAATCCCAAGGGAGACAACTTTCCTTTGTTCCCTTTTTTCTTTCAGTCTATGTCTCATCCTTTCACCCAGCAGGTAGAATGTACCTGACAACTTTTCCCTTATTCTGTGGAGATTCAACATGCTGGCATTTTTAATGGAAAGCTAAAAAGAGGTGATGCTTAACCCCAAAACATAACCGATATCTATGACACCTGCAGGTGTCCCCAAGGGGCTGTTTTTCCAACTAGTGCTTCCAAATCTTTCCCCAGAGGCTGCACCCAGTTTGCTCCCATAGGAAGGGTCAGGGTAGGGAGGAAACCAAAGTTCACTGAGCCACAAGTGTGCCTGCCAGCACCCCAAGTGCTTCCCATGGGCTTCGGCATTTATTCCTCACAACACCGGCCACCAGGCATTGCTATCCCAGTCTTAGTGCAGAATTACTGTGACTTCAAGAAGTTATTGGCCAACAGAGAGAGTCAGGATTTGAACTAATTCCAAATTACATCATAACATCTTCAGTAGACTCTGTCTATTTTCGGAGGGACACAAGAACCAAAAAACAAGCCTTACATTAGTGTCCTTCTGTACTACAGCTCACAGGTTAATACGAATGTCTTTGCAAGGTAGTAACTGTCTCTAAGCCCTTCCATGCCACACGTCTGAGACTCTGTGGGTATGAAGGACAAGGACGATCTCTAGTTCACTTGGTTGAGTCTAGTCATGGCTCCCTCTGCCTCCTTCATCCCTTTGCGATTGCTCTGTACAGTCACAAAGGGGCCACAGAGGGCCTGGAGCAGCGGTCCTCAATGTGCAGCCCTGGACCTGCAGCATCATTAGCTCCTGGAAACCTGTTAAATTAAATTCTTCAGGCCACACTCTGAACCGAATCAGAGATTCTGAGAGTGGGGCCCGCGATCAGTGTTTTGACAAGGCCTCCAAGTGATTCTGACGCATTGAGGTTTGAGACCAATGGATGGATGTCCTTGGCATAAATCCTCGGATCCACACCTACGTCCAATTAGTGGCTAAACTCTGCCAGGTCCGTCGCTGTCTCCTGGTTGGGATGTCGTGGGCCTCGTTCAGGCCCTGTGTACTCCTGCCTGCTCTCTGCCAGAAGCCACCCTCCTCTCATTTCTCACTTTCCTCCAGTCCATGTCACCCATGATACCACATTAACTCCTACGTCGTCGTGTGATTGGAATAAAATCCTAACTCCCTAACTTGATACTCAAGATCCTCCAGAACATGCATCTAATTATCTAATTTTATTTGTAATCTTATTTCTCATTCACCCTTCCCTTTAGGAGCCCAGTTTCCGAGTCACATAAAACTAATCATTGCTTGCTAGAAATTCAAATGCTTCATGTCTCCGCCTTTGCTTATGCTGTTCATCTGCCTGGAACTGCCTCCACACTTCTTTTTGTTTGTTCGTTCAGTTTTTGTTATAGGGCATGTGCTTGCCAGAGAGCGAGCGGGCGAAAGTGAGAAATCACCCCCCAGGGGGATGGCCATGCCGGAGATCCCTCTCATCCATTCTCTTCTGGAGATTTTGGGGCACACACACGTGTGTCTGGTGTGTTTCTCAAGCCATTGAGTCCAGAACTTGCACTGCTCAGCCAGTCATGTGAGAGCCAGCACCTTTACCACCACGCTGTAGCTGGCCCCTCCACATGTCTTTTGAGGTGCAGCTTAAATGTCACCTCCTCCAAGGTCCTTCTAACTATGGAACCCCTCCCTTTCTTAAGCTCCCACTGAATCTGTCTCACTTCTTTTCTAGCTCTTACTAAATTATGTTATGTTTGTTATGAATGTGCTTTATCTCCCTGCCTAAGAGGTGGTAGGGACAGAACTGTGTTGCTTTGGTTGTTGTATTTTCATTTTTGCCTTTTCTATAGCCCCTACGCAGTGGCCAAGCTGAACATGCTGTTGAACGAATGAATGAATAAATGTTCCATCAGCATTAAAAAACGGAAAGCTTTTCATCCCTTACTTTTCTAAAATTTTCTTTCAAAATCAGTGATATTATCATTTTTCTAACAATGTATCATTTATTTTATCTACTCTCAAAACTAGGCTGGCTAGAAAGCACACATTACAACACAAAGTTATCAGGGATGGCTGTGTTTGTAGAATCAGATCATTGTTCCCACAGTAGCTGTGGGCCGAGTAACAATACAGGAGAAGAAATTACAAATTTTGTTGCTAACCTTCACCTTGAACAGCACAATGGATAGCCAAGTTCTAGCATTTTCTCTTGCTAAGCAAAGTAAGAATAAAGCAGAAAGAACTATCAAGAAAACACTAGCTGGGACCTTGGAACTTCCCAGTTAAAATCGCTGGCCTGACTTGATTCCAAATTCAGGGAAAAGACCTTCTGTCCAGAAAAAGTTACTTCTGTACATAGCAAAATACTCTGCTCCATCTCAATATTCCCATTTATTGAAGACCTTCCTCCACCCAGGAAGGATGGTAAAAGGCCCTCAACCATTGAGCACGTTTGTTAAGCACAGAAACCAGAGCAGAAAAGCCCAGGTTTCCCTAGCAGTGGGAAGTCTGCGGCTGTGAAGTTTCTGTTGTGCTTCAAGAGCAGTTGTGATTCTGCCAGCTTTTAAATATTTCTTGTAATCCAAGGGTTAGAGAGATCATCTCTCCAGCTGCAAGCGCTGGGCGTCTATGTTTGTGTTGGGCTTGCCCCGCCTCTTCTCTGACTCAGCAGTTTTCCTCACTTGGTCAAGACGTTGTCGTCTTTCTTTTTTTTTTTTTGGAGAGGTTTTTGTTATAGGGCGCTTGCGCTCGCCAGACAGACAGAGAGAGACAGAGAGATAGAAAGCGAGAAATCACCCCCCAGGGGGGATGGTCACGCCGCAATCCCTTCTCCTCCATTCTCCTCCTGGGATCTTGGGCACGCACGCACACGCGCCCGGCGTGAGTTTAAGCCACCGGGTCCGGGACTCGAACCACAGTCGACTACGTGGGAGTCCAGCGACATAGCCATTACGCTAACTGCTGGTCCCAAGACGTTGTCGTCTTTCTAAGCACTTCCTTTTCCAGAGGGCGGTAGGCCCTTTCTACCTGTCTTCCATCCAGGCAGCGGAGAGATGGGAAATGGCACAAGAATCACAGAGCCACACCAGCTGGCAAGGGGTGGCCTCTGCCGGAGCAGGTGACTCCCTGCAGTGAGCAGCCCTTCCTGTGGTCTTGGCCCTGGCCCTTGTCTGTCATGAGGGGTGAGTCTCCACCACTCTGGCTGTTCTTTTCTGTGGCATGAAGGTTCTCACAAGAAGCACATGCATTACCGAGAGCCACGTTTTGTTCCGTGTCTACCTGTGAAAGTCTATTCTTCAAATATCTTGAAGTTCCTCAAGGGCCTCCCTATATTCTCAAGATAAAGCCATAAGCAGACAACCATGTTAAAGTTAGTGTCACTGTGAACTCGCCTCTGGACAGTGCTAACAAATGCTGTTTAAGAACGAATATTTCCTAACATGAAAGAAAACCACGGCTACGTAGTAGGTATAAAATACAGGTTACAAGAGTTAAAATTATACTTGCACACAGATATGTGTAAAAGAAACTAAAAGAATAAATATTAAGTATTCAAGTGGTTATCTATGGTAGGAGGGTGGGTTTTCCTTTTTTTCCTTTATTATTTTTCTCTTGGTATAGATTCTTATTTTTCCTGTTTTCTCCAATGAAAAGATTTTCATTTTGGTGATAAGAAAAGGCAAGAAAGATAGTTTTCAATTTTCCAAATAAGCAGATGACTAGAAGTCATATCTAAGATATATATGGGCAAGAACTTGTGGTTTTGATCTGTATGGATTAAGTCCAGTAAAACTATAATTCATAGGTTTTTTTTAAGGACGTTATTGGCTCTCCTCTTTCACTGGTTAAATTCTGTTGACCCCTGGACAAATGTTCCTCTCTCTTCTAAAGCACTGACAATGTTATTGCAAATAAATGGCTTAAGCCCTCTATCTTTCTTCAAAGAAATTTCCTAATATCCTGAAAGGGAAAAAGTGATTTTAACAGATGCGACTAGTATGATTTTTTTAAAGAGGCTTTTGCCTTAGGGCTCGTGAGCTCATCAGAAAGAGGCAGAGACAGAGACAGTGAGAGGGAAAGAGAAATCCCCCATCCCCGGGAAATGGCCATGGGGCATTCCTTTCTCCCCCATTTTCCTCCCAGGAGTTTGGGCATGCATGCACACCCAAACCACCGGGTCCAGGACCTGAACCACAGTTCATCCTCTGGGAGTCCAACAACGTAACCATACGCCATCTGCTGGCCCTGAGCCTAGTATGATCTTAGGTACATTTAAAAAAGGCATTCCTTTGCATAGAAAGTAACCTCCAGAAAAATGTACTAAAAAGAAATATTTGCATGGTAAAGTTATGAGTGATGGTTATTTACTCCCTTTGTTTTTTTTTTTTTTTTTTTTTTTTTTGGAGAGGTTTTTTTCGCTATAGGGCACGTGCGCTCGCCAGACAGACAGAGAGAGACATAGAGACAGAAAGCGAGAAATCACCCCCTAGGGGGGATGGTCACGCCGCAATCCCTTCTCCTCCATACTCCTCTCGGGATCTTGGGCACGCACGCACACGCGCCCGGCGTGAGTTGTAAGCCACCGGGTCCGAGACGCGAACCACGGTCGACTACGTGGGAGTCCAGCGACATAGCCATTACGCTAACTGCTGGTTCCCAAACAGCAGGCCTTGTTTTTCACAGTGGGAAGGACTGACTTTTATTATCAAGGAGCGGAGATTAACTGTCTAAGAAAGGATTCCTGATTGCTAGACAACAATTATTATGTAGCTCTAGCTTCTTGAGTTTACAGTAAACTCTAGACTCAGGCAAGGTAATCTAGTTGGGTCGCATCACGTATCCGTTTGGCCAGATCCTTGAGGTCACGCACTTGCCTGAGTTGTGATGAAAAGAAATATTTTTTTTTTTTTCGGCCACAAGAGAATATTCCAGCTGTCAGGAAAAGCTTATATAAAGAAGGCTTTTGAGAAAGAAGCCGTTTTCCCCACCCATCGCACATTCCACCCAGAGAGCAAGGCCGTGCTAATAGCAGAACTCCTGCGTGCGGACATGTGTGGGGAAGTGCCTACAATACAGGGTGGCTTTGTCTGGAGAGGCTGTGCCCCTGACGCCCACAGCAGCTGTGTGCCCCGAGGTCACCGAGAACAAATTCCCCTGTAGAAAGGGAGCCCCACCAGATAGCTAAATGAAACCAACTCAAGTGGGAGAGCTCACTAAAGGTTAGAAGTGCTACAAAGGCCAGGAAGTGTGAAGAGCTACAGAACAGAATCCTGTAAGTAAAGGACTTGCCTTGAGGACCCCTTCCCAGCTTACATTCGAGACTTAGGGGGTAGGGACCCCCCATCGCCTTTACCTTTTCTTTCCCGCCTCTCTTTCCCCCATCTTTGATCAAACCTTGTTCCTAAGAAGAGTTTCCTTGTCCTGTAGGTGATATCTCTTAGCTGGTCTTCAAGAACAGAGAGAATTAGAAAATCAGGAAAGTGTCATAAACGAGTGAAAAAGACTGGATAAAGGATATTAAGGAACATTGGGGGCTGAATTACATTATAAAATATATATTTTTAAATACCATGTGGTCCAAAAAAACAGACAGCTACTAGCTAATGTTCAAGTGGGCTGCCCATTGTGACAAATAACTAATGCGAAATTTATCAATGAAAAAATAAAGGCTCAGAGAGGTGACTCACTGAAGGCCACACAGCATGTAGTGGCAGAACCAGCAATGACAGCCTGGTCTCTGGACTCACGTCAGGGCTGTCCCTGCTGTGCCGTGACTCCTGCCTGCCTGGATCTTGGGTGGCAGCTGGGTCACTGGAGAGAGCACCTCTCTCTCAGTGTGAATGCTGATATTGGTCACCGTGGTGGGATCCTGGGAACTTTTCCTAGTAACGTGGCACAGAGTCTGTTCACCCAAGTCACGACAACCGTGCATGCCACCGTGATTCGTGGCCTCTCTCACACTCAGTTTCTTCCTTTGATAGGAGGAGTTCCCCTCTATTGAGTTCCTCCTAGGTACAATTTGAGAACCAGCTTCTTCTCAGTCGAAGACTTTAGGCAACAAAGCCATGATTTAGGTCTAAAACTTCTGAATAAGGGATTCTGAGCATCTGCAAGTCTTGTGGAAAGTTACCTTTAAATTTCTCCCTAGAATATGGGAGGGATTAATCATTGGTTGTAAAGCAGTAGGAAAGTTAGAGGTGAAAAGGATTCATGGATTCCCCCAAATATTGCTATAATTACTGAACAGTTATCAATAAACAAAGATGAAAAGCAATGAGCATTCTTCACGGATTATCAAGCTAAGGTGTTGTTCGTGTGAGTACATCAGCTATCTTAACATAATGATTTATAATTTGTTCATAGGGGTTTTGTCCAATGTAAAAAAAATGCATTTAAGGAAATATTATTGAGGTTTTTGCATACCACAAGTTGGTAACAGTGGCTACTATATACTTCTGTTTGTAAGTTTTTTTATGTTGTTATTGTTGTTTGTTTGCTTTAGGTTTTTATCTTAGGACTTGTTTGCTCCCCAGAGAGATACAGAGAGAGGAAAAGTGAGAAATCACCCCCTGTGGGGGATGGCCATACCTCTATCCCTTCTTCTCCATTCTTCTCTTGGGATTTTGGGCACACACACACAATGCCCAGCATGATTTTTTTCTTCCCAGTGTGATTTTTCAACAGCTGGGTCTGGGACTCAGATTGTACAGTTGGCCACATGAGATCCAGCCACCCTAACCTCTGTGCCACCTGTTGGCCCCCGTTTATAGTTTCTTACCTTTGAAAACTCTCTCAAATTTCCTCGAGATCGGTTTCAAGGAGAAAGTTGTCAGATAGTACATATTTTTAGGAGGTTCTTCTCCAACTGGTCCTCCATCAAAGAATTCAGTGCCCTTATGGTTCCATGTAGAAGAGAATCTTTAAATGCCTATATATCTTTAATATCAAATAACAGGTGTTAACTGAGTGGGTGAAAGTGACAGGTCAGAGTTGCCCGAAGCCAACTTTGGAGCAGAGGTGGTACAAGCATTCTGAGGGGGGAGCCCCACGATCTTCTCATGTAAATGGACAGAGTGTCTTCTACTAATAGAACCTGGTGGGAGACATTGGTTGTGAGACTTGGTTCACGTTTAAAGTCAATTGATTACCAAAGCCCATTGAGTGACGGGTAGTGGCCTCACTGCTCAGTGGTGATGGAGACTAGGATCATAACTTTAACTCACCAGTTTGTGGACCACATTTTAAAATTCCAAAGCTTCTGGACCTGAGAACAGAGCAAAGCAATTGTGGGGATTCTTCTGAGACTCACAAACCATCCAGGTACAGCTAAGAAACACACACGTAGGTTCAAATCCTAACCAATAATATTAACAATAACAAATATATAAGTACCAATTACATTATGCCTGGTGTTGCACTAAGTACATTTCATGAATTATTTTATTTAATCCACACAACTATCTTTTGAAAGAGATACCATTATTATGCTCCTATATAGCTTAAGTAATCACAGATAGATAAGTAAAATAATTTAGCCCAAATCATATCACTAAGTAGCAGTCTGGGCTTGGGCTTGGGTCTATCTGGTTCTAAGGTCTGAGCTCTTAATTTCTGTACCATGTTGCTTCTCATCGATCACAGCTTTGCTGCTTCTTGTCTCTGTAGCCTTGAATGATTCCCTTGATCTTTCTGGGATGTGGTTATATCATCTTTAAAATGAGGGTAGTTACAATCGTTTTGCAAAGTGTGTGTCTGAATATCAGCCTCTTCTTTGTCCCCCCCACCCCCCAACCAACTCCAACCCAGGATTCAAAGGAAACTGTGCTCTTTCACAGTGTCCATGCCTGACCTCACTGAATGGCCAAAAAGCATATGATCCAAAAGACTCAATCTCCTACTTCCTTCAGCAACTGTAGGACAGTGATTGGGAGTTATGCATTGGAAGCCATATCTCACATGGCCTGCCTTCAGTGGAGTCCCACCCCTGGACCAGAAATGGATGTGGGGATTCTCTCTCTCTCTCTCTGACTATTGTCATGCCCATTGATAACTAAAGAAAAAGCTTTTCATTAAAAAGAGTTGCAGGTGACGTGGTGGTTAAGGCACTGGACTCCCGCGTGGCCAACCGTGGTGATTTGAGTCCCAGACCTGGTGGCTTACTTCCTCATTTTCTCTCTCTTTCTCTCTCTATCTCCCCCCTCTGGTCAAATTAAAAATAATAATGATAATAATAACAAATGAAATTAAATAAATAATAATATACAGTGTATTCATGCTAGTAAAGTTTATTTTGCTGTAATAATATACAGTGTTTAAATGTATAAAAATAAAATATAAAAAGAGTCAACAAAAATTATTTTATTCAGGATTTCTCAATATTGTCAATATTGTTTCATTCAATTCACTTTTAGGATCCAAACTCCTTAAAGATACTACCAGCATACTTTGTTATTTATAGTTCATCAATACCCGGCACTTGAATAAACAGGCAAAATGAGATATTTTTCAAGTGTCAAGCAAGAGTTGGAAATTGTTCTTTTCATCTCAACTACTTGGCATGTTACTTGTCACAACTGTTTCTTGCTAGACATAGAAAACATGTGTTTTTGTTTTAAAAATGTTTATAAATAGGAATTAATCCAGAGAATCTGCTTTACAGTCACAGGAGTAACATTGAGGGTATAACCCATGCTATTACATTATGTTTATTGGTCCAGCAAATACTATTTATGTGCATATCATATACACACGTATCTCTTGCTTTTCAAAGTATCATTATTTAAACTCAAGAATCAAAAAAAAAAAAAGTGCATGAAATTTTAGATCTGTCCCTCCTGTACTATTTTCCCTTTGCTTTCCAGATTATTTCCCTCCCTTCCTTTGGCTCCTACTCCATGTCCCAGGAAGCTGAGTGCTAGGACTGTGTCATCATGAGTTTCTTGGACTTCCAGCTTCTATTTGGGTATAGCCAATGGGAGATCAATATGAGTGCATTTGGGGTAGCTATTTCTCTCCTCCCCCTTGGTGAACACTGTCAGTGCTACACCCACAGGCCTGTTTCTGGATGCCCGTGTCCTAGCTTCTCTTGGCTGACACCTGCAGATTTTCTTAGAAAAGCATCTTTGTACCACTGGGGTTTCATCACCCAGTGCAGGTAGAGATTGGGAGTGTCTGGGAGTTGATCTCCCTGGAAATTAGCCAGTGACTGGTTTGAGAGTATGAAAGCTTAGCTTCCATGCCTTGAAGTGAGAGAAACTCTGAGGTGTGAACGCTCACTTCATGACAGAACAACGGTGGAGTTGGGTGAGGGCCGGGCTTGGATCTGAACTCTTGTAAAGCTTTCTGCCTTTCTCTGTGTTGGTTCTTCTATTCTTCGGTGTGTTTTATTTATTCACTTACTCACAAATCCTTGCCTCAGGGCCTGCTTCTAGGCAGCCACAGGTAAGACTTTTCCTTTATGCCCTCTCCTAGAACCCAGTCATGACCTCAGCAATGGCCGAGCATCTCTATGGTCACAGACCCTGTGGGAGGTCTCGCTTCTAGGACTCATGGAGGCCTTGGGAACAATATTCCTTCTCCTTGTCCCTGATCACCTAAGGCTGGGAACTGCTGCTCTCTGGTGCTGGTGCTTCAGTTCCTGTTGGTTCCCTTAACCTTGTCCACCAAACTCTAACTAGCATTTTCCTTTACTTGTTTTCCGTTAAACCCTTTGAATGTAGTGTCTATTTCTGACTGAGACAGAATCCTCTCTGCTCCCAGTTCCACTACTCACTAGATAAAAGTGAAGAGCCAGTTGATCCAGAAGACAAAGCATCCAAACTCTCTATCCAATCTCTCCATCAAGAACTTTGTGGGCTAGCCTGGGGGTGTGGTACATAAAGCAGCTGAATCCACATGGCTGACTGTGTAGTGTGAGCCCCAGACATGGCGGCTTGAAAAACACACTAGGCACTGTGTATGTGCATGCCCCAAATCCAGAGGTGGGAATGGAAGGGAAGAGACTGCCCCTTGGTCATCCTTCGTGAGTGTGTTTTCTTTCCCTCTTTCTCTCTCTCTCTCTCTCTCTCTCTCTCTCTCTCTCTCTCTCTCTGGTGAACACACACCGGTTCATGGGGATCTTGATTGCCTTTCCCCTCCTTAAGTTATCACGCTGGTCCATTACATTGACGATATCGTGTTGACTGGACCTAGTGAGTAAGGAGAAGCAATTGCTCTAGACTTCTTGGTAAGATACCTGAATGTTAGAGGTTAGAAAAAAAAACCTGACAACAATTTGGGGGCCTTCTACCTCAGTGAGATGTCTAGGATCCAGAGCAATGGGGCATGTTGGGATATCCCTTCTCACGTGAAGAACTGCTTGTTGCACCTGGCATCCCCGCAACTAAGAAAGAGGAACAGCACCTAGTGGGGCCCTGTAGCTTTTGGAGGCAACATATTCCTAATGTAGGCAAATTACTCTGGGTTCCTTACTGAAAACTGGCAAAGCTACTAGTTTTGAACGGGGCCCAGAATAAAAGAAGGCTGTGCAATTGGTCCCGGGTGCTGTACAAGCCACTTTGCCACTTCGACCATGCGATCCAGCAGCTCCAGTTGTCCTCCAAGTGCCAATGGCAAGTGGGGATGTTGTCTGGAGCCTTCAGTAGGCCCTGACAGGTGAATGGAAGCACAGCCCCTTAGTGTTTTCTAGCAAGGTCCTGCCGTCTTCTACATACAACTACTCCCCTTCTGAAAATCAGCCCTTGGCCTAAACTTAACCATGTGCCACCCAATTGCCCTGCAACCTGAGCTGCCATTATAAACTGTGTTCTCATCTGGCTCACCACGTGATCAAGCTGGGCACACACAGTGGCATTCCATCATCAGATGGGAGTAGTACATACGTGACTGAGCCCAAGGAGGCCCTAAACACAAAAATTAGTCACATGAAAAAGTGTCCTGAATGCCCATGGTCCTCATTCCTGCCTTGTCGCTCCCAGCCTTCACCTGTGGCCTCATGGGGAGTTGCTCTTTCCCCACTATCATGGTATGCCACACAGCGCTGCTTCTGATCAAGGAGCCCAGCTCACAGCATAAGTGCAGCAGGAAGCTCATGCTCCTGGAATTCTCGGGTCTTACCATGCCCACAGCCTCCCGGAGCAGCTGGCTGGAGGGAATGGCATTTGAAGGCTCAGTTACAGTGCCAGCTAGGTGGAAATACCTCACAGGGCCGGGGCAGGGCCCTTGACAAGGCCGCACACGCTCTGAATCAGCACCCATATACAGTGCTGTTTCTCCCAATGCCAGGATTCACAGGTCCAGGAATTAAGTGGTGGGAATAGGAGTGATACCATTCACTATTACTCCTAGTGACCCACTAATGAAAAACGTGATGTTCTGCTGGCCTAGATGTCTTAGTTCCAGAATGGAGGATGTTCCTACCAGAAAATGCAATGTTTCCATTGAACTGACAGTTAAGGCTTCCTGCCAGCCACTTTGAGCTCCTCGTGCCTCTAAATCAGCAGGCAAAGAGGGAATAATGGTGTTGGCTGGGGTGCTTGAGCCTGACTGAAAAGAGGAAATTTGAGTAAAAAGAGGAAATTCTACTTCACAATAGAAGGAAGAGAGAGCATGTCTGGAGTAATGGGGATACCTTCGGTGTCTCATAATATTACCGTGCCCTGTGAGTGAGCTGAGTGGAAGCTCACTCACCCAGTCCATCGGACTACCGATGAGTCAGACCTCTCAAGAATGAAGGTTTGGGTGACCCTGCAGGTGAGAACTATAAACAGCTTAGATGCTGCCGAAGGCTAAGAGAATACAGAATGGGTAGTGGGAGAAAGTAGCTGCTACCTACCAGCTTTGACCCGGTGACCGACGACAGAAACTGGAGTTGTAACTCTCATGGATATCCACTCCTTACTTTGCTCTGAATATGCCTGTGAGTGGATTTGCTTTCTTCCTTCGCTTATGTTTCATATTGCATAGGATGTGCTGGCTTTAATTCAGAGTACTGAATATAGTTAATTTTACATGATAAAATTTAAATTATGGGATAACAAGAAAAGCAAACATCACCCCAAGGACTTTATCTCCCCCCTTCCAAGTGAAGCTAGTGCATTTTCAGTGATCTGTAGAACAGTTGTGTCATGTCAGCAGAATTATGACCCTGCTATTGCCTTTTTGGAGACTAGCTATGATACAAGGATATGTGTATGGGTGCCACGTTGACAAGGGAGAGACTCGTTGTGATGTTTAATTTTGTCTGTCACTGGGACTGGGTCACAAGATACCCAAACATTGTCCCTGGGTATGTTCATGAGAGTGTTTTTGGATGAAGTTAGCCTTTCAATTGGAGATTGAATGAAGCAGATGCCCTTCCCAGCAGAGGTGGGCATCGCCCTATCTGTAAACGGTCTTCATAGAACACCAGGCAGAGAAGAAAAGACTTTCATGGCCTGTCTGGCTGCTGACGCTGGGGCATTTCATCTCAGCTTCTCCTGCCTTTCGGCTGAGATGTACACTACCAGCTCCCCTGTCCTCAGGCCTTCCGACTTGGACCCAGTTCCACTGGCCTCCCTGGGTCTCCAGCTGACAGATGGCAAATCATCGCTTGTCAGCCTCATGAGCCAATTCTTCATCAAATACATAAATAAATAACCTATTGGTTCTGTTTCTCTGGAGAGCTCTAATATACTATGAATCTTAGTTGTTTTTTTTTTTTTTTTTTTTAAAAAAAAAAAAAAAAGAATTTGTGAATGGAAGACTGCTCAGTTGCCTGATAAGAAGACAAAAATCTCTGTCCCATTTCCTAACGTGACCATGTTCTCACACCCACGATCTCTCAACCAATAGGCCAGTCTGCACCATATTATCAAACCTGAGGGGTTTGTGGGAGTCCCTGCATTTTCAGGTGATAAGTAAGTAAGAAGTACAGGGCACCTGGAGATCCTCGAAGCGCAGTGGGCATGGAAGTGAGGGCGGCCTCGTGGCAGACTTCACCTGGACCTGTGGGCCTGTGCTAGCGCTGGGTAGTTCATGTCAGAACTGAATTGCAGAACACCCCGTTGGTACCAGACCAGTCAGGTAGAAACAGAATATGTCCATCAACAGGAGAATCGAACAATCGTGAAGCATTCACTCAGTAGGATATGACTTAGTAAAAATGCACAAACCATGGATCTATCCAACAATATAAGTGAGTCTTCTCACAGATTGAGTGAAAGAAAGCAGATACGAAAAAGCATGGTTTGAACTGAGTGTTGAGAGCTAAGTAGGGTTAATAAGCAGAAGAGGGTGAGTGGGGGGGAGCAGTCTAGGTTGAAGATGTTTTGAGCAATGGTAGAGAGCTGGCAAGGGAATGGGAAGCCGTCGGATGTGCTCTGTGATATGTACGTCTGTGCAGGTGCATGCATGTCAATGTGCCGTGTGTGTGTGTGTGTGTGTGTGTGTGTGTCTGTGTCTACAGCTGAAGTTGGCTTGTGAACTATGTCACCACTCACCCTGGCATCTTACCCACAATTCCTCCCAAACCCAGTTGCTTTCAAGAATTGAACTATACTGGGACCAGCAGATGGTGTAATGGCTACGTCGCTGAACTCCCATGTAGCCGACTGTGATTCAAGTCCCAGCCCCGGTGGCTTAAACTCATGCCGCATGTGTGTGCATGCCCAAGATCCCAAAAAGAGAATGGAGGAGAAGGGACTGTGGCATGGCCATCTCCCCCTGGGGTAATTTCTCACTTTTTGTCTCTCTCTCTCTCTCTCTCTCTCTCTCTCTCTCTGCCTTTCTGACAAGTGCATGCGCCCTATAGCAAAAACCTCTCCAAAATAAAAATTGACCTATAGAATAAACCTTGAGAGAGGCCTTTCTAAGTCCAGGGGGACAGATCACAATGACTGAATCTTGTCAGAGAAGTCTGCAGTTCCTCTCTGAGATCATAGGTCCATCCTGTCCCTCCATCGAGCAGCTGGGGGTTTGCCTTATGATCGGGGAGACAAACACTTATGCCTCTTTCCAGTTTGCCTCATCTCTCTCTCTTAAAAAAAAAAAAAAAAAAAAAAAAATTCCTTTTTTTTGACTTATTCATTCGTTTATTTTAATTTGACGAGAGAGAAAGAAAGTGAGAAAGCAAGCCACCAGGCCCGGAACTTGAACCATGGTCGGCCATGTGGGAGTGTCCAGCACCTTAACCACCACACCACTTGCTGGCCCCACCTCATGTCTCTTTATGTGTCACTTAAGAGGATATCTGATCTGAATGAAGCTAATTTGTTTCCAGAGGGTGTTTCTAGGCATAGCAGGGTAGCTATAGGCAATTTCTGCTATATAATCAAGACTGACCTTCGGTGAGAATAGCAGAATTTTTTCCTTAGAGAAAAAGTTGTGGGAGTTCCTAGGCATATGAATTTAGAAACATTTTGCTAGTCTTGGCCAGTTCAGCAGAAAATCTTTTTTGTTAAAATTGTAGGGAGATAAGTGTAGATACCAGAGACTGTAAGGGAGGGGAATGGATGGGAGAGAGTGGGTGGGAGAGGATGTGTGGGAGGGGTAAAGGAAAGAAACATTTAACAGACGAAAGAATGTAAAACTCTCTGTTAAAACAAAAGTTCTTTAACTTTTGCTTTATAAAAAGAAAAAGAAAAAAGTGAGCTAATGAGATTCTCAAATTTATCTTATTATTCTAAAGTATAGAATAGCACAAATATCAGAAATCAGTAGACATTGAACAGCATTTTTATGTAAATAAAAAATAAAATTTAAACCATCTCAAAAAAAATTGTCGAGGGAGGGAGTGGGGGAATTTGATACCTAAGATGATTCGTATGTAGGAAGGCCTTTCCAGGTATTTAAGAATTCCCACCTTATTCTCGCACATTTCAAACCATATTCAAATTGCCTAGTGTCCTGCATTTTCTTCCAAACCTCTAAGACAATTGAAGTCAGGATGATTTCACCTCCTGTAAGAAAGGAAGGAAAAAAGGATTGGCAGGCAAGAAAAAAAAAAAAAAAGAAAAAGAAAAAAACAGAGACAGAGACAAAGAAAGCAAGCCCCCCCTACACTGATATAAACCGATCACATGCAGTTGTCTGCCAAGGTGGCTCTGGCCCTAGCTCTACTTTGGTAGGTTGTCATTACCCACTCTTGTTGCTTTTCATCACCTCTTTCACATTTTGTGGCCATGCTAGTTCCTTTCCCACTGGGAAGCCCTTTGTACTGAGAATGACCATATCATTAGTAGCTAGGCACGGTGGCTCAATTTTTGGACTGATGTCCATGGACAGGGCCAAGCTCCGCTCCTGGAGGTGAACGGCTGAGATGCCAGAGCAGTCCTCCAGCCCCTGTGCTGTAGCTCTTCCCCGGTGACAAGCATACTCTCCTCCCCCAGGGTCCTCACTCTTATCCTCTACCCTTTGAGGTCCATGTGTCTGCCCAGGCCAAATACACACCTCCATTGTGCAATCTAAATTAATTCCTCTGCTTTCAAATAACTTTAAAAATGGGTTATATGTTTTCCTTACACTAAAGAGAGATTATTTGTTGTTGTTTTTTAGAGAGACTTTTAGTATATGTGCTCACCAGAGAGACAGAGAGACAGAAAGTGAGAAATCACCCTCCTGGGGGATGGCCATGCCACAATCCCTTCTCCTCATTCTCTTCTTGGGATCTTGGGCATGCACACACACACACACACACACCCAGCGTGAGATTCAAGCCACCAAATCCGGGACTCAAACTGCTGTCAACTACATGAGAGTCCAGCAATGTAACCATTACACCATCTGCTGGCCCCAAGAGGTGTATGTTTTATTCGCTTTTATGTTCCCTTTAGCACATAGTTATAATAAACTTCCCTGGAGCGTCTGTTGTGTAATAAGCTCTTTTATTACTTCACTTGGTTCTCATAACGAGCTTCTTTGTGTTGTCGCCATTTGCAATGGAGGAAAGTGTATGCCGTGATGGGTGAGTAACTTGTCCAGACTCACACGGTTAGAAACCAGTAGGCCTGGGATTCCAGCCCAGCTGTCTGTGGCATCAGAGCTCTGCACAGTCAGGAAATACTCCAGAAATAGTCTTTTCAGAAATCCCTTTGAGCCAGGTGGACTGAGAGGTGAAAGCACCATTCTGCAGAAGAAGTGAGAGCTGAGGAGATTTGTGACCCTGATGTTTTCTCTCCATAACGAAGAAGATATTGAAATATGGATTAGATTTCAAAGTTCACTGTGAATCAAGCTGGAAGGAAATGAACAAAAGAAGAGAGTGAGCAAAAAATTGAAAAAGCTTTCTTCAAAATGCATTTCCTCTCTTCTTATCAGAGGTGGATGTTTTCTGTTTCGCTGTTCGCTAGGCAGTTGCTCAAACAGCCCAGCGTCCATGAGTCAGGGGCTGAGTCAGCAGCAGCCCTGCTTGCTCAAGGGGTCACGGCCTGCTGCTAGGTGCACGTCACCGTCATCACTGCAGGGGCCTGTGGGCCTGAGTTCCCACCCCGCCCCCATACCCTTCCGTTGCCCGCCTCCGTCATCTGCCTAACCCCAGTGAGAGGGGTCACCTTGGACAGAAAAAGATGCTCAACTGAAGAGAACCAGACAACAAAACTACACCGCTCTCTTCCAAGCATGCTAAAGAAAACACCAACTGTAAAAACTCACCACGTTTTAGTGTCCCTAGAAAATGCTCTGTCTCCTTTAGGCAAAGGAAAGGACCCAGCCTTACCTCAAGGGCCGGGACTGAAATGGGGAGTGGCGTTACAATGATTACTGCCATTAACGTTCCTCGAGGTTCCACCCCATCGGCCCATCTGGATGACCTTATCGTGGGTTCACTGCAGGTCTGACCAGTCGAAAGCTTCTAGCATGAAGTAGCTGCATCAAATTTGGACTCTTGATGAGATGCCTCTGGCTTCACGGTGTGATCAGCTCTCAAGGAGTTGAAAGCAGGCTGCTATGCCATTTTCATTTCGTTTTCTTTTTTTCTTCTCACCCTTAGGGATTTTGGATAAAAGAGTTTATTAGCTGGGTTCACTGACTTGTCTCCCCAAAGCCTGAAACTATACTTCACACTCAGCCAAGGCGATTTCTTTGTGAGCATGCCAGCTGTGGCAGCACGGGGAGGCAGGTGCGAACTGCTTGTGCACGGCGCTGGGTGAGCAAGTGTCCCTCCCGACAGCAGACGACTCTATAGAGAAAGGTTGTTTTCTCAGACCGAGTCCCGTTCTGCGATTCATTTCCCACAATTCTGAAGTCAAAAAGGCTCTGAAAAATCAAAGTTGTGTTTCGTTTGCAAGTCTGTAGGAAGCCCATTTGGTGGTAAAATCTGCCTAAACTGGCATGAAGTTGTTCATGATCTTTATCATCATTATCTTAGTTTGTAAGAATATTTACACACTGTGAAGTAAAAAATTAATATATTTAATGGTAAGGTATTCTCTGCTAGAGAACATGTGTGTATGTGTGTGTGTGTGTGTGTATGTGTGTGTGTGTTTATCTAAATTTTTTTAAGAAATTATTTTAATTTAATTTTACTTATTTATTTAAATTTGACCAGAGAGGGACAGAATGAAAGAGAGAGAGACAGAGACAGAGAGAGGGAAAGTGAGAAAGAAAGACACCAGGTCCAGGACTTGAACCACAGTCGGCCATGTGAGAGTCCAGTGCCCTTAACCACCATGCCACCTGCCAGCCCCCTATCAAAAATGTTTTAAATCTCAAAATACATATAACCCCAAGGATTGTAGATCTGTAGTGTCCAAAAAATAAAAATTCTTGTGTAGCAATTTAATGAAAAGTTCTGTTTCATTTCTCTGTTAATGACTCTCTACTTCTTTTTCTTACTGGGTTGGAATTTGCTTGCTGGCCTAAGGGAACCTACGGAAAGCCACTTTATTGTCATAGAATCAGTACTAGACTGTGAGATAGGGTATCTGCAAGAAGTAATTGAACCTCTCTGAGCTTCACTTTCCCATCTGTGAGATGGAGGTGCAAATTCCAGTCCTGAATTTTGTCCAGGATAAGTTTGAGACTCAAATGCGGGAGCCCTTTGAAATGGAAGACTATTACAAGTGTATAAGATCTGATGATCAAAGCCAAGCCATGCAGCCTTTTGGATGGCCTTTATGAGATTCTTCTTCATTTAAAAAGCACATGCTCTGGGACCAGCAGATGGCATAATGGTTACATCACTGGACTCCCATGTAGTTGACCGTGGTTTGAGTCCTGGACCCAGTGGCTTAAAACTCATGCCGTGCGCATGTGCGTGCCCACCCAAGATCCTGAGAGGAGAATGGAGGAGAAGGGATTGTGGTGTCACCATCCCCCCCAAAGGGGTGATTTCTCACTTTCTCTCTGGGTCTCTTCAGCTAGTGCATGCGCCCTATAGCAAAAATCTCTCTAGAATTGTTTGATTAGTTCATCTAGGCCCAAATCATCATCATCCATTCGTGAATCTTACTGTTGTCTCTATCCTCAGCCATATTGGGTATGTTTGAACACCACATCTGTACAGGCTTATGAGTATGTGTCCTAGTATGCACTTAAGGCATCGGAACACGCCTTACATTGTACTAGTGTTCAAATATTCCAGAATAAAAACATCCAGTCCTTTGATAAACAGATATCTTTGGTAGTACAAATGTATTTAAAAATGCTTTTTTATGCCCAGCGTGGAAAGAGAGCAAGACAGAGAAAGAGTTCATGCCAACAGACAGCTAGCACAGCTGTGTGTGGTAGTTAATTTTAAGTGGTATATATTGGCAGATCAAAGGAATACCCTAAATGCAGCAGATAAGATCCTAATCCTAGGCAGAAACCAGCCCAACAAAACAAGATTACAAGAATTAGGGAAAAAGACAGCAAAGGTCAGGGAGCCCAGAAATCCCTAGGGCTTTGGCTAATATAGGTTTACCTACCACAGGGCAAATACTTCTTAAAGGTTTAGAATAAGCATGTGTGGAACAAATGCACAAGTTAACTACCTTAAATAAGGATGTCAATTACACCTAGAATTAAATGTAAGAACAATAATAATTTTCAGACTGCTCACTGACTACTATGTGCTGAACACCTGAATACACTCCCATGTAACCTCCATACCATTTCTATACAGCAGGTGGGATGGTCATCTTCATGTGCTCTGCTTCTCCATAGCTATCTAACAAACCATCCCAAATCTCAGTGGCTTAAAACAATCATTTTGTTTTGTTTTTGAGAGAGAGAGAGATTTTTTGCTATAGGGAATGAGCACTTGCTCAAGAGATAGAGAAAGAGATAGAAAGTGAGAAATCACCCCCCAGGAGGGATGGCCACCCTTCTCCTCCAATCTCCTCTTGGGATTTTGGGCACACTTACACATGTGCCTGGCATGAGTTTTAAGCTGCTGGATTTGGGACTTGAACCATGGTTGACTACATGGGAGTCCAGCAATGTAACCACTATGCCACCTGCTAGTCCCAAAGAATAATTCCTTATTACTGCTCATGGTTCTGTGGGTTAAGTGGGTTCAGCTGAGCAGTTCTCTTTTGAGATTTGAGGCAGTGGCTTTAAGAAGTGGTTTGGCCTGGATATAGCTGATGACTCAAGTACACTTAACATCCTCCATGGCTTCTTCACTCATGTCTGTCCTTCACTGACATAGTTTGATTACCTAGGGGCTGGCTTGGTTTATCTTCTCTCCCTTCTCTGCAGTACAGCTTGGGCTTCCTCAAAGTATGGCCATCTCAGGGTAGTCAGACTTCTTCTATGGCAGCTTTCTGTGCCTATATTAAAGGTGCTGATGAAACTAGATGGGAGCTGCAGGGTTTCTTACACCCTTTCTTCAGAAGTTATGCTATTGGTGAAAAGCGAGTCATAAGACCAGCCCCAGAAGGAGGGGCTAATACAGAGCTATAGATACTAAGAGGTGTGTTTTATGAAGAGACCATCTCTGGAAGCTAGTAAATAAATATTGGGCCACTGAGAAAGTCATGATGCATTTTTGCATTAAAAAATGTGGAAAAATATGTCATGACTTTCCCAATGACCTAATAAGCACAAGGGGTCTAAAGAAAAGCATAGATTTAAAAAGTTTTTTACACCAAAGTAAACTATTTCTATTTTTCCCTTAAGTCCCTTTACATATAAATATTTATAATAAAATGTAAATTTTATTATATCATATTATAAATGAGAGAATTAAAGCTCTGCAAGGTTAAGTTACAGTCATACATTCCTTAATAATATTCTGAGAAATGCTTCATTAGGCTATTTCACCATTATGTAAATATCACATAATATACCTACACAGTGTACTTACATAGACCTAGTATAGCCTACAATAAACCCTGTGTATATGATTGTAGACTACTGTTCCTAGGCTACAATCCTACACACTGTATTGTATGCTATAAGTAGTTGGCACACAATGGTAGGTATTTGTGTATCAAAACATAGAAAATGTATAGTAAAAATGCATATAAAAGATGTCTTTTAATGGCCCAGCTTTCTGATGCAGACAGTAGAATACTGAAGTGTTATGCTGGAAACCATATGGCTGACCTTGGGTTCAGATTCTAAGTCACCCTGAAACACATTGGGCATACACGTGCCCAAATCTTGGCTAGCTGGAGGGCTGAAGGAAGCAGATTGCAGCATAACAAGATCCTGTGGAGGGTATCTAATTCTCTTATGCTCTCTCTCTCTTTCTCATGACAGACGTACGATAAACAAATTTTAAAAGAGAAAGTGAGAGGGGACCAGCAGTTAGCGTAATGGCTATGTCGTTGGACTCCCACGTAGTCGATCGCGGTTCGAGTCCCGGACCCGGCGGCTTAAACTCACGCTGGGCGCGTGTGCGTGCGTGCCCAAGATCCCGAGAGGAGAATGGAGGAGAAGGGATTGCAGCGTGGCCATCCCCCCTGGGGGGTGATTTTCTGCTTTCTGTCTCTCTGTCTCTCTCTGTCTGTCTGGCAAGCGCACGCGCCCTATAGCAAAAAAAAAAAAAAAAAAACCTCTCCCCAAAAAAAAAAAGAAAAAAAAAAAAAAGAGAAAGTGAGAGAAATGAACATGGTATACCTGTATAGAGCACTTAAAATGAATGGAGCTTACAGGTTGGAAGTTGTCGTGGGTGTGTCAGTGAGTGAATGGTGAGGGAATGTGAAGTCCTAAGACATTACCAGACACTACAATAGACTTGATAAATACTGTACCCTTCAGCTACACCAAATTTACAAAACCATAGTTTTTTCTTCAATAATACATTAACTTTAGTTTATAGTAACCTTTTTACTTTATAAACTCCTTCATTTTTAATTTTTTTAATCTTTTGTAGCAAAACACAAAAACATTGTTCAAAAATATTTTTTCTTAATTTCCTTATTCCACAAGCTTTTTTCCCACTTAAAAAACTTTTTTTAATTTCTTTTTTTTTGGCTTAAAAACTAAGATACAAACACACATTAGTCTAGGTCTACACAAGGTCAGGATCATCAATATCACTGTCTTCCACCTCATTTTGTCCCACTGCAAGGACCATGATAAACAAAACAATGCAAGATTAAATCAAGCATAAGAGAAAAGGATACAATCGAGAGACTCAATAAATACCAGAGGTATAAGGCTACTGCCAGTGTTAACAGGGCATATGGTGTTAGAGTAAATATGTTTAAATATGTAAATGGAGTACACTCTAACATAATGATAAAATATATTGTAGTTAATTACATAAACAAGGAGCATAGTTGGTTACTATCATCACCCAGCATTGTGTACTGCACGTAATTGTATGTGCAATACTTTTATACAACTGGAGTGCAGTAGTTAGTTTACCCCAGCATCACCACAAACATATGAGTAATGGCTGCACCATGTCATCACTGGATGACAGGCATTTTTCAGTTCAAGTACACTTTTATGAGACCACCCTGGCGTATGTGGTCTATCATTGACCAAAATGTTATTATTCAGAGCTTGAGTGTACTTGTTCAAGGTCAAGCACCATGCAGGTGGTCAAGATGAAGTTCAAATTCAGTTCTTTTCTTTTTTTTGAGAGGTTTTTGCCTGAGGGCACGTGCGTTCCCAGAGACAGAGAGACAGACGCAATGCGAGGAAAACTGAGAAATCGCCCCCTAGGGGGGAAGGCCATGCCACAGCCCCTTCTCCTCTAGGATCTTGAGCACACACGCACACGTGCCTGGCAGAGACTAAATTAGGTACCAGAGCCACAGAGAGCTGGATCTTAAGGAAAGGCTACTCCTTAATTTAATTTAATTTTTAAAAAATCTTGGCTTCAAAGTGCTTGATGTGGATAGATCAATTGAGAATATAATGCTGCAGACGTGCCGGAGGAGTGGAACCTGGACCTGGGCCGAGCTTGCCTTTAGCCGTGTCTGATGACAGGGTCATGTTTAGTAGCACAGTCCTACTGGCAGATGGGTGGGGCCAGAGGAGAACCACCCAGTCAGGTCCTGCGCTGGGCTACTCAGCCAGACCTGAGCTCGGGAAAGAAAGTGCAGCAGCAACGGGCAAACTCGGTCCTGAGGCTGACAGAACGCCGGGGAGGAGATTATTCTGACGCCTGACAGGTTTGCCTTGAGGAATCTCACGATGGGAAGGCTGTGGAGAGTAACTCAAGAGCAGGCTCGACCAAGGAGACCTGTTAGGCAGCTCCCAAAACCAGCCGGGGAGACAGAATCCAGACAACGGCTACAAGGTAGACAGTCCATTGGAGCTGGAAGGGGGAGGTTAATTCTGACTAGGAAGATCCAAGAAGACATCTGGGATTCGATTATCTTTGGCTGTTTTGAAAGAACTGAGCTTCAGAGGCACAAACAGAAGGAGATGTGAACTTCTATGTGATGTGTATGAGCTCTAAACTCCCAGGCCCTCGCGCAGAGAAGTGTGTCTAGCAGGGTTTTAGTGCATGTTTGCTGAGTAAATGGGAGCCAATTCCAGGGGGTACCAGTTATCTCCTGCTGAATATTCATTAAACCCAAAACTTGGTGACTTAAAAGAACAGCCGTGTATTTCAGTTTATCTGTCTGTGGATTGGATGGACAGCTTGGCTCCTCAAGACCAAGCTAAGTTGATCTTGGCGTGAGCAGTCACCTGTCACTCGAGCTTCTGCATCCTCGGGTGGGTTCAGTAATGGCCGACTGACTATCCAGCTGAGGAACAAGGAGCCTTAGCCACGTGGATCTTATTGTTTCACAGGTGAGCCTGGGCTCATTCTGATGGTGACAGCAGAATTCCATGGGGGTGAACAAAAGCAAGCAAGCCTTCTTACAACTTACAATCAGAACTGGCAATGCATTACTTAGGCTGCTTTCTGCAGATCAGAGCAAGTCACGTGACCAGTCCAGAATCAAGCGGTAGGGAAAACTTACTTGAGGAAAGAAAATGAGAAGTCACAAAGGGTGTGGTTACAGTGAGCATAACTGAGCCCTCTATGCAAACTCCCACAGAGGCAGAAGGAAGCCACCAAGCAAGGTCTGGGGGTGGGATTACGCCGAGCACAGACAGGGGAGCAGGAGCTGACATCACTGACTGTCCTGCAGGCTTAATGGGAGGTGGGGATGTAGGAGAATGCAGAACTGCTTAAGAATGTTGGGATCTGGGCCCAGCAGATGGCATAATGGTTATGTTGCTGGACTCCCACATAACTGGCTGTGGTTTGAGTCCCGAACCCAGCAGCTTGAAACTCACACTGGGTGCATGTGTGTTTATGCCCCAAATCCTAAGAGAAGAATGGAGGAGAAGGGATTGCAGCATGGCCATTCCCCCAGGGTGGGTGGTGGTGATCTATTACTTTCTGTCTCTGTCTCTCTGTCCCTTTAGTGAGCGCACATGCTCTATAGCAAAAAAATCTCTCTCTAGGAAAGAACGAAAGAACGAAAGAACGAAAGAAAGAAAGAAAGAGAGAGAAAGAATGTTGGAACCAAACCATGGAGGGCTTCAGAAGCCAGGCTGAGAATGTTTGAGCTGTGTTCTCCACTCCCTGAGCAGCCATCAGATGTTTCTGAAATGGGAAATGACAGCTGGATGAAACCTCAGCCCATTCGGGAGGCTCAGGGAGCTCCTTTTAGTCCCCAGGAACTTGTTCTTCGGGAGGAGGCGGCTCGCCCCCGTGGTAAGGGAACAAATGGGCAGCCTCCTTTGGTCTTGCCCCGTCACTTCTCCTTCCACAGTTCTAAAGGGGCAATGAGACCCACTCCAAATGTCGAGCCAGCACCAGGCGCGGTTTGTTGAGGTCTCCGCGCCAGTGAAGGTTACCACGCCCTCTACAGCATGCAGCACGCCTGCCGGCCCAGGCTAAAGTTCAGCTCCTTCCTTCTCTCCTTTGGAAGTGTCTCGGTGATACAACGAACGCAGTGAGAAATTTCTTATATTTGCAAGACATAATAAATAGGAAAGCCTTACGAAAGAAACGAGCAGTTATTTTCAAAACCCACTTTTGAACTTGAAGCAAACTCAACACGTCCCTTGGACATCCTTAAAGTAACTTGAGTGTTCTTTATTCATGTTTTGTATTCTTGGGAACTTCACAAGCAATAAAGGCTGCAGCAGATGAGTAGCTGCCGGTGTCTGGGCTGGGCGTGGCTTTGTATCCTAAGTCATCTTAGGGGAGGAAGTCCTTGTCCTTAAAGGATAAACACACTCTACTGATCCTTAAGGTGTAAAAAGATGACAGAAGGGATCACATCCCCCGCATTAAAAATGGCAGCATTTCAGGCAGTTTAACTCTGAGGCAGACCGGTGGGCTGCCCCGCTCCTGACTTTTCCTGTCGTTAATTCCTGTGTATTCCCTAGCACTCTACTTCTCCAACACAAACTGGGATTCTTTATCACTTTACCACTAAGATCTAACCCTTGGTACTTAATGACAATTGGTTGAATGAATACATGAATAAACATTTGAACCAAAGAGAATGGGTTAAATAAATCGCTTGTCAGCCTTTCGGCTAAGATGGAGTGAGAACGGTTAAATAGAAGGATCACACTGAGTTCAGCTCTCAGCCACGCCTCCAGTTAGTGGTGTTTGCACCGACAGGTATCACTTCCCTTCTCTTGGCCTCATATTTATCACATGGAAAGTAGTAAAAAGAGGCTCCTCCTAACTTTTTAGGGAGGAAAGTATCTCCCCGAGGGTGTACTACATAGTAGCTGCTCAATAAGTAAAAGACAAGAAGAGACAGGTTGCAAGAGGAGACATTCTAAAAGTATGACAGCAAGGGTCTAAATGTACAGAAAGGGCGACAGGAACAAAGCAGTTCTACTTACCTGCAGCTGGCAGGACGGCGTCAGGAAACTGGTTCTCAACGCTTTGCAGTCACCTTTGCAGTTCCTACCGCTTCACCAAATCCATTCCCTTCCTTGTCGAAAGGTGGACAGCCCATATGTTGGCATGAAGTTGATCAAAGGTGGCTTCGTGTTGCAAAATAATACTATTGCACATTGCAGTGGGTTCGATTGTGAGCCCCAAGGCGTACACAATTTCTAAACCCTGGTATCTCTGACTAGGACCTTATTTGGAAATACTGTAAAGTGAAGATGAGGTCATAGCAGATTAGGGTGAGTACTAAATCCAATGACTGATGTTTTTATAAAGAAGAGAAAGATTTGAATACAGAGACAGATAAGCACAGGAGAGAAGCTTGTCTGATGATGGGGGCGGAGGTCAGAGCAGAGCTGCTACAATCTGAGGAATGCCAAGGATTGCCAGCCACGCAGGAACCTGAGAAGGCAGTTAGGATCCCTCAGAGAGACCAAGGTGCTGCTGACATTTTGATTTCAGACTTCTAGCCACCAGAACTGTAAGACTGAATTTCGGTTGTTTTAAGACAAATAATTTGTGATAATTTCTTATAGCAATCCTAGAAAATTATTACACATACAAAACTAGCTTTTTTGTTGTTAAATTTTCAGGATTTGTCTCCAGCCTTTTTTGGTAAAAGTTTCATACCGAGAACAACAACCAAAAGCTATTAGGCAATAGGACATTTTCCAAAGCATGAAAACCAGTAGTTCTAGGAGTAAGAAGGGAGCAAAGAGGATAAGCAAGAGAAGCAGCAAAAGGAGCCGAGAGCTGATGGAGAGCTGTCTGGGGGAGGGAGGGGTCAACAGGGTGACAGCTGGCAGTGCTGGCCGAGCTGGCTTCCTGCTGACGGAGACCAGGTGGAGCAGACGTTGACAGCTGCTGCGGAGGACAGGTGTTGTGAAGTCAGCCTGCCTAGGACAATGGCAAAGGTCACCCAAGGTCAACCCAAAGCCAAGGCTGGAAATGCCCATAAGAGTCTTTGCCAGGCATTTGATCATTCCTTCCACCCCTTCGTGGGCCTCTGGGCTTGCTTATGCTTGCTAAGGGCTGGTTTGTCATGGAGATGGAACCTCATTCCTGGAAAGCTGTGTTTCATGTAACCTTACGGTAGCAATCTGAAACCAAGCTTTCATCAGCCACGAGTGCATCACCTTGTGTATAACCTAAAGAGACTTGGGTCATCCCCTCCTACCCACCTTTTGTGGCCTAAGATTGGAGCCCAAACTCCCACAAGTAGGCTGGACTCACCAGGTTTTGGAGCAAAGTCAATGAGCAGCAGTGTGGATGTACCACTGGCTGCTGATGAAAAGCAAAGAGGGTTGGTCTATGATCTGCTCTCGCCAATCACTGTGGCTCCCTCTTCATTGCGTCAGACCAGGGCTCACATGGTATTTGAGTGCCTGCTCTGTACCAGCTGGGGAGACAAAGATGAATCAGAAATAAGAATAAGGGTCAACCCCCCTCCCTGGACCAGCAGTTGGCATAATGGCTATGTTGTTGGACTCCCATGTAGTTGACCGCAGTTCAAGTCCCAGAACTGGTGGCTTAAACTTATGCCGGGCGTGTGTGCGTGCGTGCCCAAGATCCCAAGAGGAGAATGGAGGAGAGGAGATTGCAGCATGGCCATCCCCCATGGGGGGTAATTTCTCGATTTCTATCTCTTTGTTTCTCTCTGTCTTTCTGGTGAGTGCACGCACCCTATAGCAAAAACCTCTCCCAAAAAAAAGAATAAGGTCCCTGCCTTCTGCTCCTTTCCCACCCGCACTCCTGTCCTTGCTCACTGACCCTCCCCCTCAGTCGTCATCACTATGAAACAGTCTTGCTCTTTTACTGATTCCTTATCCCTGTTTTCTTCTTCCAGTAGAATGTGAGCTCCCTGAGAGCTTCTTCTCTCCTGTCCTCGAGCCCCAGGGTGACATCTGGCAGCTAACAGGTGCTTGGTGGATGTGGGTTGAGTGACTGAAAGCCAGGCCAACAGGAGTAAGAGAGGCCAACAATAAAAGGGATTCGGACCACGGGTCCTGGACTCAGACAAGAGAGGTTCAAACTTCTGTCCCCCCATTTACTGTTTAATTTCACCTAGTTACTCCACCCTTCTATGCCTTGTTTTCCTCAAGTGCAAAATGGGGACACTAACACGATCTGCTCCATAGGATTGTTAGAAAGCCTGAGTGAGCTAGCACCTGTAAAAAGCGCTTACAGCAGAGTTAGCAGACATTTTCTTAAAGAGACAGTGACAATTTTGAGCTTTGCAGGCCATGTTGTCTGTGTTGAAATGACTCTACTCTGTAAAGTTATGGACAATACATACATGAATGAGTGTGGCCCTACTCCCATGAGTACATTAAACATAGCAACACCAAAAATTATGGCAGCACATACAACATAGTGTATAAGAATTATAATAGAAAATAATCCATTGCTCGGGAATTAGAAGTTTTTCTTTGCAACAAATTCACTGTGCAATCCTAAAGCCTCTGAGCTACAGTTTAGTCATCTGTAAAATTGACATAATAACTACTCTCTCCTACCTCACAGGGTTAGTTGACAATCACAGAAGATAAAAGCGGAAGTGACAAATAAACATGTACTATGTACAAACAAGGTGAAATGCTCCATGAATATGGTAGGAATGCAAAATATCACTTTGGAAACAGGCCGGCAGTTTCGTCAGAAATCTTATTTACACTTCCCATATGGCCCAACAATTTCTTTCTCACACATCTACTGAGGGAAATGAAAGCATATGACTGCTCGAAGATTTGTATGCACATGTCCGTTGACCGTTATTCACAGTATCCAAAGAAAAACTTGAATGCCCATCAGCTGATAAATGGATAAACAAAATATTTCCATACAACAGAGTGCTACTAAGTTTAAAAAAAAAATAAGGAAAAAAAAGAATCACTGATGTATGTAACGTTAGAGAAGATGGAAAAGAAGAGATGCTGCATTATATGAACTCTCTAGCCAAACAAAACTACACAGCAGTAGAAAATAATCGAAGGGGCGGGAGTAGGAGCTGGGATAGACGACAAAAGGACACGAGGGGACTTTGAGGGGTTGGAAGTAGTCTAAATTTTGATGGTGTGATGGCGGCATGGTTGTATAAACTTGGTAATCCTCATATAATGGTACATTCTAAATGGGTGAATGTCAAAGTATGGAAATTGCACTTCAATAAAGCTGTAAAACGGAATGTTGCACATTTTGTAGAGTTCAGTTATATTTTTCGTATGAAATTTACATGTTTATTTTAGAGAAGGTGCAAGGACAACAATAGAAAGCAAAGACCTTAATCTCACCAGCCAGAGATAACCCCACTACTAATATTTTTAATGAGTTCATTGAAAATACTATCATATCCTGATCATTTTCACCTGAGTGTTTTACTCCATCACTATAAATTCTTCAAAAATGTCATTTCTTGCGGCTACCGTATACTACAGTGACCTGGCTATCGTAATGGATTCCCTTTATTGGACATTTAGATCACTCCAAATTTCATTCTTACAAAATTAGATCCTGAAACTGTAATTACAGTTAAAAGTCAACACATAACTTTTTTTTTTTTCTTTCAGAGGGTGCATTCACTCACCAAAGACAGAAAGAGAGAAGAAGGGAGAAAGCAACCACCATGGGGTGGAATCATGGCGCACTCCCTTCTCCCCCACTGCTCCTTTCAGGACTTGGGGCATGCGTGCACCCGTCCCTGCTGAGTCTAAGACTCAAGCCAAATGGTCAGTCATGTGGGATACAGCTCCTTAACCACCAGGGCAGGGCCCCCCAACATCGACAAGTAACATTTGAGGCTCTTGCTTATCAGAAACATTTGCTAATCAGAGTAAGAGTGACTGGCCGTGTTATTGCTACTTCGGCAACACTGAGCATTGTTCTTTTTTTTAATTAATTAATTTATTTTTTCATTTCATTTTCTTTTACACATTCAATCACATTATTATTTGTCTTATAAAATGGGTATTTCAACAGGTGAACATTTCTCCCTAGTACACTTGATAAAACTACAAAATATCTTCAACAGATAATACCACATTTCTTTGTGCCATGTTCTTTTTTTTTTTTTTTCCTTATAATCTACTCAAATGCCTTAGACTACTCTGATTTTGGTGAGGTTGAATCTTAAGCACTATGCAACCATTTGGGCTAGTCACACACACTTGTACATTTCAGTTTATCTCCTCTTGGGAACAAATGAGTTGGGATTTCTTCTTCCCCTCTGAAGCTAAGCTTGGCCATGTGGCTTGCGTTGGCCAGTGAAATGTGAGTGAGGTGACAAGTCACTTCTGGACAGAGGTTTACGTGTCAGTCTACAACATGCCACCTCTGCCTTTCTCTGTCTGGGTGATCATGGAAGTGTGAGTTGAGACGGAGACTCTGCTACCCTGGCACTGAAGGCTCCCAGCTGATCCACACTGGGAGGCAGCGTAGTGAACACTTCAACTTAATAAATGGCTGAAATTCAGGTTCAGTTGTTGCCGTAACACCACTGAGATTATCCAAGCTGAGAAGGTCCTTTTTTGTGTGACGATAAGGTAAAAAATAGATCAACATCCTTTCACTTTAGAAAAATATGTAAGTTGGTACTGGGACTGTGTGATTTGAAAACAAAGGAAAGCATGTTCATAGCAGAAATGTTCTAATTTGAAAGTAAATTCATAATAAATTTCTTTTTTTTTTTTTTTTTTTTTTTTTTTTGGAGAGGTTTTTCACTATAGGGCGCGTGCGCTCGCCAGACAGACAGAGAGAGACATAGAGACAGAAAGCAAGAAATCACCCCCCAGGGGGGATGGTCACGCCGCAATCCCTTCTCCTCCATTCTCCTCTTGGGATCTTGGGCACACACGCACACGCGCCCGGCGTGAGTTGTAAGCCACCGGGTCCGAGACGCGAACCGCGGTCGACTACGTGGGAGTCCAGCGACATAGCCATTACGCTAACTGCTGGTTCCCATAAATTTCTTTTTTTTAAGAGAGAGATTTCTGCTATAGGTTATGTGCACTCACCAGAGACACAGAAAGAGACAGAGAAAGTGAGAAATCACCCCCCCCCCCCCCACACACACACACACACTGTATGCAGCACTTTGCTTAAAAGCTTTATTGAGGTGCAATTTCCATACTTGAGGCCAGGCCGCAATCTCTTCTCCTTCATTCTCCTCTTGAGATTTTGGATGCACATGTGCCTGGCAGGAGTTTTAAGCCTCTGGGTTTAGGACTTGAACCACAGTCACGTCGGTATCCAGCACCCACTATGCCACCTGCTGACCCCATGAAATACGTTAAGTGTAGAAAAGAAATTATTTGACTTACAGGAACAAAATAAACCATGGGTTTTAATAAAAGTAACATCAAAAAGAAAGAAAGGGAAAAGCCACCTCTAAACAGATTGTCTATTTTGTTCTGTGTCTTTCTACTATTGTTACTCAGACAACGCTGTGGGCAGTGCGACCTACGGAGAGCACCACCATGCTGCTTCGATGAGGCGAGGTCTATGTGAGACGTTCTCGCAATCAAACTTCTACCAACGAATGAAGTATTTTTATGTTCCGAGCGCAAACAGGAAGTTTCTTTTCTTGTCAAAGGAAAAAGGCTAAATTATCTTTTCCAAGGCAATACAGGCAGAAACACACACAGGATGCAGAAGGTCAGGTAGATGTACAGTGGCAAGGAAACAGGCGAAGTAGAACGAGAAGATAGTATTTTGTCATAATGTTTCTGGACAGACCAGAATTGTTCTACTCCTGGGATTTTTTTTTTCAAGAGTTTTTTTTTTCCTATAGGGCGTGTGTGCTCACCAGAAAGACAGAGACAGAGAGACAGAAAGCGAGAAATCACCCCTTGGGGGGGATGGCCACGCTGCAATCCCTTCTCCTCCATTCTCCTCTCGAGACCTTGGGCACACACGCACACGTGCCCGGCGTGAGTTTAAGCCAACAGGTCGGGGGCTCAAACCACTGTCAACTACATGGGAGTCCAGCGACATAGCCATTACGCCAACTGCTGCTCCCTCTACCTCTGGGATTAAGAGCCTCAAGAAGAGGATTTATCAGTACAAGTAGGCCTAGAATTTGGGGCCAGAATCCAAACAGAATCAGGAGGAAATAAACACTCACCAAATGGCTATGCACTCTCACCTTTAAAAACGGTAACAGAACTCTCTCCTACATGGTGTTGTTTGTTAGTATACATAACATGTGTGTGTGTGATTGTGTGCATATACACATACATGTATCTATAATCCAAGTACAATCATTTTCAGGAATAATTTTCCATCTTTACAAAGCCCAACGTTTCAGGACTTTTCTGTGTATGGCTGTATAAGGATATAAAGCTGCCCGGGGGGCAGAGTCTGATGTGACTATTGTAGCCAAGATTCTTGTGCCCAGAGCGGGATGCACATCCACACACACGCCTCTGCATCCCCATGTCAGTGCTAAGCAGTGCACTGCCCTGTGTGGTTTTGTGGAGGTGGAGAATTATGGCTAAAGCATGAGTGATTTGTTTACTACTGAAATATTTATAATGATCTTGATATGACCAATGGGAGGGGGTTAAATAGCAAAGAAATTTGTTAGAAATTTCTAACTAATTCTAGTTATTAACAAGTTATGGACTTGGGTTCAATTTCTTAAAAAAAAATAAACAATTTCTAATTTGGGAGAATCATTGGAAGGATGCCTATGATCACATCTTAAACTTCGGTTTCAGAGCTATTTTTATTAAGACTATAAGGGAATTTTTACTTTTTAAAGTCAGACTTTTGATCACTTCTTTGCTAGATTGTTTGCAATTGCAGGACATCTATTAAACAGTACAATCTCATGCAAAGGAGAAAGGATCACAGCTCTACTTATGCTGCAAACACAATCAAGGAACATGAAAGCAGCTTGGACTTCTCCTCTACATGTATATAGCAATACCTGCGAGTCCTGGGGATTGATTATGAAAATCATTATGACTTAATAACAATACCTAATATTTATTGAGTGCCTACCTGTGGCAGACAATTTATCTATGTTACCTTATTTAATCTTCATGAAAACCTGGTCAGCTTTGACGGACTCTTACTTGGGTGGTCCAAATTAATCAGATCTCCCAGTATGCATACCCTTAGGAATTCCCCTCCCACACTGACTCTGGGCTTGGCCATGTGATTTGTTTTGGCCTATGGTATATCAGCAAGCATGATACAAGCAGAGGCTGGACAAGTGCTTGAGTGTCGGATTTGTCCTCTTGAGAGCTGGTCAGTGCTGTGTGAAGAGCTCAGGTTAAATGACTAAATAAGGAGAGGCCACGTGGAAGGAAGTGCTGGCAGTGAGAGGCCCTCTTGGATGCCCTAGCTGCAGCCACGCTCCTGGCTGAATGTCGTCGAATGAGAGCGCCAAGCAAAACCAGCAGAAGAGCCACCCGGCTGAACCCAAACCCACAGAAACCACAGAATAACAAATAAGTAATAAATCACTGTTGTTTTAAGCCATTTTACTTTGGGGGGGGGCGTTCATTACATAGCAATAGATAACTGAGATATGAGTAATGTAATTTCTACAGGCAAATGTGTAAATTGAGGCTCAGAAAGGCTAAATACATACCAAAGCCTTACAGCACGACTATGGCTCTGAATGTTCCACAGAAACCCCAAGTTCTTTTCACTATACCCTCTCCTGATTTCCAGGCTTGTATACCTAATCGACCTATCTGGCATGTCTCCTGGGCTCTCTAATAGGCATCTCGAATATAACATGACCAAAACCAAATACTTGAAACTTTCTCTCAGATCTGCTCCTCTCTCTGAAGTTCTCACAGATCTGCTCCTCTCTCTGAAGTTCTCACCTCGGGAAATGGCACTATCTTGCAGCTCGGGTCCCCAGTCTGGAGTTGCCACCAATCTCTCTCTTTGACTTCTACGTCTTAACCATTCTATCAGCAAGTCTTCTCAGCAGAAACTTCAAATATACCTCTGGGGTTAACCCTTAGCTTAATAGTTAAGGGAACCCTATTCCATATGGTCAAATGTGGTTCAAATCTCAGTCTGCATAGCTTGAAAAACACTTTGCATGCATGTGTGTGCTCAAAATTCAAACAGGATGGAGAAATGGAGGAGAAGGGGTTGTGGCATGACCATGGCCCATCGAATGGTGCTTTCTTCTTCTCTATTTCAGTCTGTCTCTCTGGCAAGCACAAACACCCTCTGGCAATTAAAACAAAACAAAGTAACACCTGTGAATCTAACTCCTACTGTTCATTACTTCCTCCTCAGTCACCCTAGTTCAAGCCATGATCATACCTCTCTTGGACTACCACAATTGCACTTGAGGGAGAGGGAACAGGGAAAAAAGTGACATCAGAGAGAACAGAGGCTAAAGGAAAGATAGAGGAGCATCTGATTCGACGGCTTTCACTATCATCCCTAACCCCAGAACCCCATTATCCTCAGGGAAACGAGGCTGGACGCTGGGACGAAGAGGAGTTTGCTGTTTCACTTTACTAACATGTTGCAGAAGGTTTACTCATTTCTCAAAAGTCATATTGACTGGGTGTGTGTGTGTCACACCCCTACAGTCATTTTTGGGACTAAGGTTCTACATGGGATTTGGGGGAGATTATAACTGGAAGAGATGAAGGCCTTGAGCAAGCACAATTCCTTCCTCTGTGTTCCAAAATGCTGCTTTGGATTTTGATGGTTTATTTCTGAAGAGATCTGGAAAGGAGAAGGCAAACAGACTAAGGAAGGGCATGACTTCCAATAGAGTGTTCTAACACACACACACTCACACACACACAACCAGGATGTGTTAGCCCAATAAATAATTCATTAAATTGCCCATTCACAGCACAGATTAATAGAAAAACATTCCAGAACGCCTCCATTTCAATCAGTCTGCAGTGAGTTAGATAAACACTATGCAGACATCACTTGTAAAACTCAGATTTACACATTCATTGTATGTTACCAGGCAAAAACATAATCTCTAGTATCTTCACTTTGAAGGTTATTAAAGCCTCATGGCCCTGCAAAGGTTACCTGACATCTTGTAGGCAGATCCAGGGCTGAATAGACACGTCCCCGGCCACGAGAGCACAGCAGCTAAACACTCAATGTCACTGTGGTCACACTTGTTGCTCTTGCAGAGAAACATCGAGAGCTGTGATCCCAGGGGCCTGCTGGACTCTGATCTCAAGGCACAGCTGCAGCAGCAAATGCAAGACACATGTGGGTCTGCAGATGCCTCACATTTCGTTTCACGGGCAACTCTCACTTTCACTCAACTAATTTTCTAATTACTGATATGCTTTTCAAGGAAACAAGAGATGATGATGATAACAATAACAATATCTAAGTCCTACTATGTTCCAGGAGTTGTGTTAGGTGGCATCTAAAGATGTCATTTACAGTACACTGCCCTGTGTGGTTTTGTGGAGGTGGAGAATTATGGCTAAAGCATGAGTGATTTGTTTGTTTATTACTGACATATTTATAATGATCTTGATATGACCAATGGAAGGGGGTTAAATAGCAAAGAAATTGTTAGAAATTTCTAACTAATTCTAGTTATTAACAAGTTATGGACTTGGGTTCAATTTTTTTAAAAAATCAACAATTTCTAATTTGGGAGAATCATTGGAAGGATGCCATTTAATCCTCATAGCAAGCTTGTGAACAGATATTATTGCTATTGTTCCTCTTTTTCTGGGAAAACACACTGAAGATAAAAGCACACAAGGGTAGTCAAAGTTAGCATGACGGGTGAGAGGACAAATTGACACCGCGTAGCTCCCGTTACGGCTCGCTCAGAAGAGAACACATCATTTCTGCGGCATTCTCACTAAACACGCGTAACCTGGACTCAATCCACATCTGACAAATCCAGATTGAGGGACACTCTAAAAAACACTGGGCCGCACTCTTCAGACGAATCGAGGGGACTGACAACAAAGACTGAGGATTAATCATAATCGTGGGAAATAAAAAGAGACAACTAAATGCACCGCGTGAATCTGAATGGGATCCTGGACCATAAAAAAGATATTAGTGGAACAGTACAGGAACCTGAGGACTGGAGATCAGATGATAGCATTTTATCAGGGTTAACGTTCTCATTTTGACCATTTCATTATGCCATGAAAATCGTTAACGTTTGGAAACAGTAGGTGAAAGATGCTCAGAAACTTTTTGTGATATTTTTCTAACTTTTTTAAAACAAGTAAGAACATTATTTCAAAATTAAAAGTGGAAAAAAGAGAAGGAAAGGAAAAGGAAAAACACCAAGTGTGGCATTCCAACAAGCTATATGGGGAGACAGAGAGGCAGTACACATTTAGAATAGGAATAATAGTTTTAGATACCATTTGGGGTTTGTCCTTGGGGTGGTTTATCCAAAAGATCAACTTCTCTACTACAGAATTCTTGTGAATGACCGGCTGTTGGAGTTGAAAGAGAACTTAATGGTGTTGATGGTGCGTCTCTTATAAAAACATCTGCAGCTCAGAAAAGCATTTGGATGATGGGCCCAAGTTCCCACAACTAGAAAGCCAAGATTAGGCTTGGCTCTTCTGGGTCACAAGGTGCGATTTCTGTGTCACAACTAATTTCTGAAAGAGGACACCTCCATACCAGGTGGAACTCAAGCTCAGAGTCTCTGGTGTAGAAATTTGATTCATTACCCACGTGATTCTTTTCACCCACCTACCAGAGACTTGCTTCTGGAGTCAGACAGCCATCCCCTTATTCACTCAGTCAACAAATATTTATTGAATGCCTCCCAGTGCTAGGCACTGAAGAAACAAAGATACAGCAACTATCAAAAACAAAGTCCTAACATTCTAGTGAGGCTACTGGCCACTGATCTAATCTCCACCACTAATGACCTATATGACCTTGGGCACGTTTCTTTACTTCTCTTGCCTCAGTTTACTCTTCTGTAACCCAGAAAAGGTAGAATCACTCAAAGATTGTTCTGAATATTACATGAGATATTGCATCTAAGTTCTTAGTCACATTGTCTGGCATGTAAGTACTTCGTAAATTTTAAGTGTTACTGTTTTTCAATTTCCATCTTGTAGCTCTGTCAGTTACACTAGCTTGTGGGACTACCTGGGTGTACTCAAACTCTAATTTTTAAATGCATTGGAAATTCACATTCAGGAAGGTAGATTTTTTTCCAACAGAGTAATTTTCCATTTCTCACTCCATTTCTTTTTTATTTTCAAAGATAGATAGACAATAAAAAGAAAAGGCAAGGCAGGCCCCCTGAGAAAATTGGTGTTGAGCAAGGAATTCAAATGGCAGTCGTAACATGCAGGCTCTCTGACAGGCTTTGCTAGACGGACATGAGACTATTCATGGAGGCTGCTTGGACCTCGCCTCTCCACGGTCATGATTTGAATGTTGCTTTACCCAATCCTTGATCATTTCCACAAGTGGAAAGAATAATAGGTTACCACATATAAAACAAATTAAGCAGAACTCACTACTGCTGCTCAGAGCAAGCTTCTTGTTCCCACACTCCCTTGCTGTATCCTGAGAGGAAGACTGTTCTTCCCTGCCACAGTCCTCATTGCCTGACTCCCCTGCTCTCCCCTCCACTGACCATAGCACCCGGCAGAGGACCTTCAACACGGTATGTGTTCAACAAAGGTAGGCTAAGTAAATAAATCTATCTTGGGACTGAACCCCACTAAAGGGAATAAAGGCCAATGGTAATGAGAGACCCCTCTATTCATTGAAACTCCTGTCTATGTATAGATGGCTGAGACTTCAGTGAGTAGGAGGTACTTTGGTTTCACATGTCTCTTATGGAACAATTTCAAAGAAAGGTGGGACAATGTAAGGTTAAATCTGAGACTGGGTCTCATATTCTCTAGTCCCCAGCTCTTCAGAGGAACGACTCTACATGTAATCAGTAGGTCCACTTGGCTCTAAATGTGGAATAGGACTCGTCAGTGATATGGTGTATCTTCAAATTCCTTGATCAGCCACAATGGATCAGTATCGTTTTGGGGTCCAGGATGATTTTATGGGGTTGGCTGAGAAGCAATGCTACAAATATTTACACAGTCAGGTGCCCAGCCTGGCAGCCCCTTATTCAAATACTGGAAGAACCTATGCAGCTCAGCATGGGCATACCTGGCCTATGGGACCACACAGGTAGAATAATGGTGCAGTGAGGTGTGGGAGGTCTCACTCCCGCGATGGCATAGGTAGTTCTTAAAATAAATAAATAAATGAAAAGGGCAGGGCGTGCTAGTTACCTTGGGCAGACGCCTAAAAATGTGGTTTGACCAATATACACCGTCGTTCCTACTTGTTTTAGAATAATTTAAAACAACTTGCAAAGACACAAGCAATGCAAGATGTTTTTTAAAGGCTGTTACATAAGGAGACTTAAAAGAAGTTGGAGGAGAAATCAGGTGAAAAAGAGGGAAGATCGGTGTTCCAAATTATGCCACGAAGCCCTGAGCACTCTACCAGAAATAGATTCCAAGTTTGGCGGTGAGCTTCCTTGCAGTTCACACACGCACACGCACACGCACATGCACACGTTCTGTGGCTACCTGTATTCCTAAGGTAAACACACAGTTGCCCGTAGTTAGGCAGCTTTCCCTGAACAGGAAGAGGTGAAGGCGAACGAGCTGAAGGAGACTTCTCAAGTCACTTGAGGGTTTCTCATGCGTGGTTCAGTGAGCCACATCCTTAATGCTCTTTCTGCAGAAAATGGGACCATGAACCGTGACAACAGCCCTTGCTGCAGAGCGGTAGCCCAAGGCCAAGTGTAAAGGGCAGGGGTGAGACGGGTCAGGGCAGCGTGCATGCCACTGCTGGACTAGAGAACCACTCATCAGGACTTGGCCCTTCCTTTTGAAGGGACTCTCCTGCTTACATCTGCCTCAAGCCTGCTTCTGCCTCCCTCCAACCACAGCTACCCACCCCTACCACAGACTTTCTGATGTCAAGGTCGGGCTGTTTACTGACACAAAAGCTCAGCCGTCGACTAGACCGAAACCACAGTAGGGTTGGTCCTCTTTAAAAAGCTCTCAGGAAGTTGTTTGAGGTTCTCAGTGTGACTGGCATCGGTCGGTTCACAGAGGAGAGAGGAGCATTTGTGAGATGGGGATGTGACATGGAAGGGAAATGAGAAAAGGACACGGTTTGACAGCCAGGGGACTGCCACTGTAAGTTCACTGTTTAGAAAACCTAGCCTGCCACTTATCCTCTACCTGATTAAACAGACCTTAGCCTGAGTTCCGTCCTGTCCAATCTGGTCAGGGAATTTTCTATTTCCCTGAACTCAGTAGGCTCAACGCATCAAAAACAAAAACAAAAACAAAACTCCAACAAACTATGGCAAAAGATGCTTGCGTGTTGACACTACATGAAGACGGGGGTGACTCAGTCATGGGCTGTTTGGCCTCACGTAGACAGCTGTCCATGCACTAAGGAGGCCTCCAGATACAGACTCCTGAATGAGTGCTCCCCTGAACCCCACAGCATTCTGTTGCCTCCCCCGGGCCAGGCCTGGGTAGCCCAGGGCAGAGGAGGAGGCAGTGGCATTGGAAGGGGCTTGGGCCTTGGAGTCAGGCCTGGATGCTGACCCTGCTCTGCTCCGTAATGCAGCCTTCCTAGGCCCCAGCCTTACCGCCTCTGGAATGCCAGGAAGAGCACCTCCCTGTTGAGAACAGAGATAATGGAAGGATTGGCAGCGAGGGTGCTGAGCGTCAGAAATAACGCGCCGCATGAATTAGGACCTGCCGCATGAAATAGGGACGCGCTCTGTAAACGAAGCCGTCAATCTAATTATTTTAATTTCTTTTCTCCGCTCTTTGCCAAGTCTGAGTATCAGCTGGCTCCACCAAGTCAGGCAGACAGAACGGAGCAGTGACAGGTCTCACGGTAGAGTTGGCTTCCTTCAAACAGCCTCGGCTCCTGAGGGCTCCCCTCTGCCTGCAGGAGGTGGTTCCTGAGGGCTCCCCTCCGCCTGCAGGAGGTGCACGCTGGGGCTCACAGCTGCGTGCTCCCAGGCCCTCCGATGGCAGCAGCTCTGGGGGGCGGGACTGGCTGGCTTTCCCCAGCGGAGGGAGGCCTCGGAGCCCCCTGCACTCTGGGTGCTCGGGCCACAGCGGGGGGCTCTGGCTCAGAGGCGTCCTGTGCCATCGGCACCCTGTGCAGACAGCTGTGGTCAGTACTCCCCACAAGGAAAGGCCTCTTGTTTTCCACCCTTCTGGAAAAAAGGGTCTAAGGTTTTTACTTTCCCGAAATGGGCCTGACTATCTCAGGATGCTTTTCGTTGTTGTTGTTTGTATGTTTTTGTTTTTAATTTATTTTATACAATCACCTACATCACTTAGCTTGTAAAGTGAATTCTCCCAACACGAATACACCTCACACCAGTCCGGTTGAGGGTACTGTACACGTTATCATCAGCAAAGGCCAACCCATTTCTGTGTCCCACAAATGCCTTGCCTCTCTATTTTTCTCCTTACTTTTTTTCCTCACATTCTCCCCCTTGTCCCACCCTCTTCCCACACTGTCTCCAGTATCTGTAACCATTTTCCATGCTTCTGTATTCAGGAAGCTTCAATCTCTTGTGTGTAGCATTAATTTCTTTCTGATGATCAAAGTTTTATGTATTCAATCTGAAAAATATCTTAAAAATAAATAAAATTCAAAGAAGAAAAGAGCTGTTCCTGCTAACTGTCCCACTTGGACTCGTAAAGCCTGCTACTCCCCACCCTGCATTCTTTTAACCCCCAGAATGGACTCGCTTGGTACAGAGCGTGCCGTGTGCTTTTCTCACATGTACTGTGTAAACATTCCTCCCCTGACATTGTGTGTGTCTTTTCATTCTTGATTTCATCTCTTCTTTTTCATCCGGACCACAGTGAGAGCACTACAGTGGAGGGTCGGCGATGTGGGGCCACCTGGCTGGATCACTCTGGGAAATTACTGTCTTCTCCTGGAAGACAAATTCCATCCAGCCTCAAGGTCTAGGATTCCAAGTAGGGCAGGAATCTCTTCTATAAAAATAAATAGACTCAGAGGCAGCAGGTGGCATGGTGGTTAAGGCGCTGGACTTGCGCATGGCCGACCGTGTTTCAAGTCTTGGACCCAGCAGCTTGAAAATCCCGGGCTCATGTATGTGCATGCCCAAAATCTCAGGAAGAGAATGGAGGGGAAGGGATTGTAGTGTGGCCATCCCCCCACACCCAGGTAGTGATTTCTCACTGTCTCTCTCAAGTGAGAGCATGTGCCCTATAGAAAAAAAAAAAAATAAAAAATAAAGAAAACAATAGGTTCTGGATTTGAAAGTGAAAGCAAAAGCAAATCTAAACTGTAACAAGTTAGGTAAAAATACATCTAAAAAGACTGACATCGATTTTTGCTACTTAAAATAGAAAAACTGAAAAGATAATAATTCCCTAGACTATGTTATCTTCCTTATCGGAGGTTCCCAAAAATCAGCCTTTGGAATTCTCCTTTTCGGTTCCATCTGTTGACTGAATTGACCTCAAGCTTTAGGTTTCTCCTGACAGAGACAGCCCTGAGCCTGTTCTTAGCCCTCAAGTGCAGTCTGGTGGGCGAGCCAGTGAGTTCCTGAGGCCGACCGTCTGATCTCAGTGTCACCAGCGGCCCTCGCTTAACCGGCTGCGTATTTATCGTCACGGTGAGTCGTTCTCTTAGATCCCAGAATGCACATGCAGCCTTCCCACCTACCTCACTCAGTGTGGTATGGTCAAGACATAGGATGGCAAATGGAGAAGGACGACTTTCTAAAGTTTATTTATTTCTTCTGGGTAGAGGGAGATTGGCAGCCCCGATGGGTCTTCACACGAGGTTCACTCCGTTTCAGCCAGCCCAAGTCGTTTGCCTGGCACCCGCAGGGCGATACCAGGTCACACCAGCCCAGGACCTTCTCGTGTGGGTCTGGTTGCCTCAGTGCTCCCAGTTCATGGGCCCAAGAGGAGCATTTCCACAAACTGGAAAATCCTTCCTTTTGACTGGAGAGGCCGGGAGGGGCAGAGCTGTGCAGAGATCAACGTGCAGGAAGCAGACCCAATTTCACCTGGAAACTGAAAGTCGTTTCAGTTTTAAGTGAGTTCATTTTAATGATTATCCTAGACATTGTTACTCTGATCCCTTATTTACATACATGACGTGGCTTGGATTTTATTCTCAAAAGATGACTGAGAGATAGTTTGATAGTCTCCCATGTTCCGGAAGAAATATGGGTTGAGATTATGTTTCAGAGTGCTCAGGTGGTCATACCACTTCAATAGCTCTGGACTGGCTCCATCACTTGGTCCCAAGTTCTAAGCCTGGTCACTGCACTGACCCTTGATCATGGATTCCGCTTCAAGCCTATTCGAAGAAGCTGTCATTTCTCTAAGTCAGTGGTTCTCAAACTATGTCTCCGGATGACATTAGTATCACCTGTGAAATTGTTAGAGTGGCAAGTCTTGAGCCCCACGCAGGCCCACTGAGTCAGACACTATGGGGCTGAGACCAGGTGATCTGTGCCCTAACAACCCCCCCCCAACCTGGGCCCCAGAAGATTCTGACACATGCTCAAGTTAGAGAGGCACTCTACCGCATCCTAATTTCTCTTTCGTCTCTTTTACATATTGATTCTTTTGTGAGGAAGGCCCTTCATCCCTCACTCAAGCTCCAAGCCCTACATTCACCTCAAGCCCTACTCCTCCCCTCTCTCTCACCTCATCCTCACGCCAACCTCCTTTGAGCTGATTTACTCCTCACTCTCCCAGATCTGAGGAGTCTTTCTGGGTTGGCCCCCTGCTTATGTGCTCCCAGATAGATCTGTGAAGGCTCCGTAAGGGAGAACCATTGTACATGGCTCACTGTTACACTTTCCGTCTCTTCCGGCAGACGGCATGCTCCCTGAGGTCAAGCTACACTGCTCATTTGTTCTGTATCCTGTGGCCCACCATAGTGTTGGGAGCACAGTGGGTGTCTAACACAGCTCTGCTGAATGGAAAAAATGAATAATTCAGTGTAGAAATACAATTAGTCATTGTGTGAGTAACACGTCTACCTGTATCAGCTGACTCCAAACCAGACAGAATTATGTATGAAAATGACCAGCATGATGCCTGGGTCATAGTACACGATTTATAAATGTTTATTTCCTCCGTTTGAAAATATTTTGCACAAAAAATGCAAGCACTGGGGCCCAAACAGTGGCACAGAGGTAAAAGATGATTCTCTCAGAGACAGCCCCACATGGGAAGATTTCTGGTTCAAGTCTGGAGACCGTCTCCCTGAGTGTGCAGGTTGTGCACTTGCCCAGCTCAGAGACGGGCTACAGGCTGGGCTCTGTCGGGCGTACTATCTCTGTCTCTTGCCTACAAAAGAGGTAAATAAAGAAACTTTTAAAAATGTGAAACTAAAAATATTAAAAGTTAATTTTAAAAAATTCAAATATTAAACAAAGACAATGTTCTGTTTGGATTTGATTGAAGATGGGAAGTGGCTTCCAGCCATCCACCTAAAAACGTCATGGTTTTCAAGAGCATCCCCCAATCACAATCAAAACATTTGACCACCACCACCAATAATCGACTGTCACTAGCTGGGAGATTGGTGTTTTTATTGTATTATTTTATTCTCATATTGTAGTTTTCATTTCTAACTTCCGTTCATAAGTATTTTTCAAACATTTTGAGCGATTGGAAGACTCACACCGGTGTCACGATCGTCTGTAGATCTATCACGCAGGTCAGGGTTTCTCACCCGCAGCACTGTGACCTTGTGAGATGGGTAATTCTTTGCTGTCCTGTGTGACGTGAGGTGTTCAGCAGCACTCCTGGCTCCTTCCCAGTAGATACCAACACCACTCGTGCACACACCGCCCTACCCCACTGACTTGAGACAGCCAAATCTCTCCCAGGAAGTTAGATCACTCCCCTCCCCTGTTGAGAACCACTGACTCAGATAATTGTTAGCATTTGCCATAGCTGTTTTATTACACATAGTTTTTCCACTTGCAAATAAGTCACAGATACGCTGTCAGTTCACCACCATGTACTACAGCAGGCATCTCCAAAAATAAGAACATTGCCATAACTATGATGCCATTGTACACATAAGAATATTTATAAATCTCTGATGTTATTTTAATACCTAATTCATAGCCTTAACATACAAGTAATTCTGGCCTTGAGTCTGAGAATGGAAGGCGTATGTTACAGGCTAGTTCTGACCTTGTACCTGAAAACGGAACGAATGGCCACACAGTTATCTTTGCTGTAGTACTGGGGCAAGGAAATTGATTTCAAATGGCTTTCCTCAGCTCCAAAGTCCAGGTCAAGAATTCATGACCAAACTACAGCTTAGTCACATCAAGACACTTGGGGATTTTTAAAAATAATCAAAATAAAAGCTTTATTGAGTAAACTGCTGAGCATATCAGTTGCCTGGCTGTATACTTTGGTACTTTTAATCTCTAGATCCTGGGAGGAGAATGGAGGAGAAAGAATTGTGGTGTAGTCATTCCCCCTGGGGGTGATTGCTTACTTTCCCTCTCACTGTGTCTGTCTGTCTGTCTCTCTCTGGCAAGTGCACATGACCTCAGACAAAAAATTCTAAAAAAAATAATAAAAGTTGTCTTTACTTTTGCTTAAAACTCATGTCTTTTGCTCTGATAGAGAGTCTGTCTCTGTCATTTACCAGGGTTTTGGTCTTTTGATTGACCATTTCTCCTCTTTTCTGTTTCTCTAATCCGTCCCAGGCTATTTGTCTAAGCATAGTCAAGTCTCGTCTGAAATAGAACTCTTTATCGATCCCATGACAACCTTCAGAAAAAGCCTGATTTCTTTTATTCCCTTGACAGTTGAAATCTGTGAAGCTATTTCTGGAGAAAAGCCTCGCAGGCTTCATCAGACCCTCTTCTCTGCACGCTTTTCCTGGGAACTCTCGTCCAATCTATGGCTTCGGTTCCCCTCCACATGTTGCTGATAGCTCCTCTGAGTTTCCCCTTGCCTGGATTTCCAAGTGTCTGGGCACCACAGACTCAGCAGCATCTAGGTTGTTCCCCCACTTTCAGAAGGACTCCTACTCCTTTCCTATCTTCATGAGTGATACGACCCCCCTCTCGACTGCACAAGGCTAAGACTAAGAGGCATCCTATGTAATTCTTACCTTATGCTCTGCACCCAAGCAGAAGCAAGTGCTACAAAAGGTCTACTCTCTAGATTTGTCTCAGAGCCACATGCTTTATCCCCAGGGAGAGCATGTCCATCCAGATGACCTGGGTGACTGCAAGAGCCTCATAATCAACCTTTCTGCTTCCAATATTGCTCTCTAGTCTACTCACCATGATGCAAACACCATAATCTTTCTAATACACAAGTATGAAACTTTCCCTGGTTTAAATCCGTTAATGTTTTGATATTGTCCTTAAGGTAAAGTATAAACTTGGGGCTGGCAGGTGGCATGGTAGTTAAGGTGCTGGATACCAACATGGCCGACCATGATTCGAGTCCCAGACCTACTGGATTGCTTTCTCACTTTCCTTCTTTCTCTCTGGTCAAATTAAAAATAATAATAATAATAATAATGAGAATGAGAATAAGTAAAATAAAACAAATATTTTTTTTTAAAAAAAGGAAGTCTAAACTCTTTATTGTGGTGAACTTATCCCTTTGTCTAGATATTTTCCTATTCAACCTTGACATTGTACTTTTAACCCAAAGAATGCTGATATAAAATTAGATAGTGCTCTCAGCGTCATTAGTCATTGGGAAAATCTATTCAAAACCACAGTGTAATGTCATTTCATACCCATTAGGAAGGCTATAATAAAAAAAAAAGGTGAACAAGAACAAATGTGCCAAAAATGTGGGAAATGGAAACCCTTCCATATTTCTTGTAGGGACACAAAATGATGTAACTACTTCAGAAAAGAAGTTGGCATTTTCTTTAAAAATTAATGTATAGTGGGACCAGCAGTTAGTGTAATGGCTATGTCGCTGGACTACCATGTAGTCGACCACAGTTCGCATCCCGGACCCAGTGGCTATAGGGCACATGCGCTTGCCAGAAAGACAGACAGAGACAGAGAGAGACAGAGAGCCAGAAAATGAGAAATCACTCTCCAGGGGAGATGGCCACACCGCAATCCCTTCTCCTCCATTCTCCTCTCGTGATCTTGGGCATGCACGCACACGCACCCGGCGTGAGTTTAAGCCACCAGGTCCAGGACTCGAACCGCGGCTGACTACATGGGAGTCCAACAACATAGCCATTACGCTAACTGCTGGTCCCAGGGGGCCGATTTCTCACTTTCCCTCTCTCTGGCAAGCACATGCACCCTATGACAAAAACATTTTTTAAAAAAGAAAAAAGAAAAAGAGAATCAGATACATAAAATTGATAAAGACAAAGGAACATTTTGTCACCGAGCTGCGGGGGTCAACCACTCCTGAGAGGTTCTCTTATGTACAGAATAAAGACCATCAATATTCTTTGAGAAAAGCATGAGTTTAGATTCTGACAAGCCTGATGTTGAGCCCTGGCTGAATATTTAAAAACTGAGTATTACTTTCATGCATGATTTAACTTCACTAGGCCTCAGTTTCCAAATGTGTAGAAGGGAAGAGATAGTGTCGCAGAATTGTTGCACTACATGTTCCTAAGTTTAATCTTGTCTTTGTCTCCTCAAAGGGTAAAGCAATTTTCTCAAAGCTCTGAAAAAGTAACTTACAGAATCTAGATTTTCTGCCAGCAAATCTATAGCTTTTTCCACTATCTCATAAGATGGCAGATTGTATTCCTAACCAGATCTGGAAGGCGTGGCAGTGACACACTGCTCTCTCCTAAAGAAATAGGGTAAAGTGTAGTCCTGTTGGCCCCCTTGTGTATTAAAGGCAGCAGAGTGACACAGTGGCAAAGTTTAAAATTTAGTTCTGAACCGTGAGTTCTAGACCCTCAGATGGGCTTCAAGTGCTCCATGAACCTTCCCTGAAATTATGAGCCCAAATTTTAGATGTGTGCAGATGTGCAATTTTCTGGGGAAATGGTCTAGAGCTTCAATATTTTCAGAAGTATCCATAAACTTAACATGAGTCAAAGGTCCATGCCTCAATCCTGGACTTTGAGCCAGAGATTGTTACTGGATCATGTAACCTCTGTCCAGTAGTGGCCTATGATTCCAAAATCCTAGTAAACCTATTAATCTGAAGATAGCAACAATATAGATATGACCAGTATTCAAGGATGTTAATTGATCATTATTATTTTTGTTAGGAGCTAATAAAGCAAACTTTTCCAATAATTTAATTATGAACATATGTAACAGTTATATTACCAGAATACTTTGGTACTATACAAAGAAAAAGACTCTAACGGGTAGAGATTCATTGTTTATTTTGTAGGAAGAGACTGGGAAGGCATTCAATATACAACTGATAGAAAAAGAAAGAATGTGTAAAGTCCACTTAACTTTTTTTTTTTTTTTTTCTTTTTTTTGGAGAGGTTTTTGCTATAGGGCGCGTGAGCTCGCCAGACAGACAGAGAGAGACAGAGAGATAGAAAGCAGGAAATCACCCCCCAGGGGGGATGGTCACGCCACAATCCCTTCTCCTCCATTCTCCTCTCGGGATCTTGGGCACGCACGCACACGCGCCCGGCGTGAGTTTAAGCTGCCAGGTCCGGGATTCGAACCGCAGTTGACTACGTGGGAGTCCAGCGACATAGCCATTACGCTAACTGCTGGTCCCAAGTCCACTTAACTTTTGACTGACAGCCAGTTGGGTGGGTCAGTAGCTGGTTTCCAGAACAAGACTGAATTCCGTTGACGTTCATCAGAAAAATATTTAACGAATTTTACCTTGAGTATCTTTGAAGAAAGTTGTTATGAATTGCACTATACAAAATGATTCTTTCTGTGATCTGGAACAATTTTTCAAGTATGATAGTAGCATTGTAGTTGTCTTGCCCCCATCTTTTAAAAATAATAACCTACCTTTCTTTCTTTCTTCCTTCCTTCCTTCCTTCCTTCCTTCCTTCCTTCCTTCCTTCCTTCCTTCCTTTTTTTTCCTTCCTTCCTTTTTTTAAGCTGTCAGGATTCAATCAGAGGTTGGCCAAGTGAGATCTGGCTCCCTTAACCATTAGGCCATGAGCAGCCTTAAAACTGTTTAATACTGAAAAGTTGCAAGATAGTACAGAATTTCTACACGCTCCACACCCACTTCCCCTACCGTGAACGTCTCCCATTGCCCTGGTCCATCTGCCACAGCATCGGTAATGACGACCAGCTAACCTACACAGTTTATCTGGATGTAGCCAGGACCTTTCTCATTACATAATCTCGGTGGTACACGACATGAACATGACTTTCCACGGACAGGGTCAGGTCTGGACACCCAGGCCAAGGTGGTGTTTGCCCCGTGCTAGGTTTCTCTACTAAAAAGTTACTTCCTCTCTCCTCTTTTCCAGCCTCTATACTTTGGAAATCGCATTACTGAGCACAGCCTACATTGAGTCCCCTGCCTCCTCTTTTTGAGATACATAGTGAATATTTAGGGGTGAAACAACATGCTGTAAAGGAGTTGTTTTAAAATAGTTAAGCGAAGAAAAAAAAAAAGCATGGGGAAGGGAGAAAGACAAAAATAAGTATGGTGACATGCCGATGGCTGTTAGAGCTGGCGATATATACACAGAGAAGTTAGATGTACTCTCTACTTTTGCATATGTTCAGAATTTTCAAACTATGAGTTGAAAAATAAGAGAATTAGAGGAGTTTTCCTCCCAAATTGTAGAGGATGTTCAGAATGGGATTTCAAGCAGAGAGCTGCTCACATTCCCAGGACATACCTACCCACAGAAAACAGAACCACCGCCAGGCATGGCTCACAGAGGTTGGGTCTGAACTGGCTTGTTATCTGCTAAAGGCATGAACAGATAAGGTCTCCATGGAATATGCTCATGCCTTTTTTCCAATCTGTATCTGTCTATGGGCCAAGAGTACCATGGATTCAACCCACAAATGGCCCATGTTCATAGGGACCTGCTAAAGGCAGGGAGTTCTAGTAATGCTCTAAAGGATTCTGTAACAGGACAGTCTGATCATTGTAGAACCAAGAGCTCTAATACCGCCTTGGAGCAAAGCTGACGTGTGGGCTTTGGCTGTATTAGTTCATTTGGGCTGATATAACAGAAAAAGATAAATTGGATGGTTTATGAAAAATAGAAATTTGGGACCAGCAGATGGCATAATGGTCACGTCGCTGGACTCCCATGTAGTCGACTGCTGTTCGAGTCTCGGAACCAGTGGCTTAAACTCAGGCCAGGCATGTGTGCATGCGTGCCCAAGATCCTGAGAGGAGAATGGAGGAGAAGGGATTGCGGCGTGGCCATCCCCCTGTGGGGTGATTTCTCGCTTTCTGTCTCTCTGTCTCTCTCTGTTTTTCTGGCTAGTGCATGTGCCCTACAGCAAAAAACCTCTCCAAAAAAAAATAAATAAATAAATAAATAGAAATTTATTTTTCATGGTTCTGGAGGATGGGAAGTCAAAGAGCAAGGCGCCCGCAGAATTGATAACTGGGAAGGCCCCCTTCCTCACACTTTCTTGCTGTGCCCTCATATGGTGGAAGGTCAAAGGTCTCTGGCCTCTTTTATAAGGGGCACTAATCCCACTAACGATGACACAGTCCTCATGACCTAATCAACTCCCAAAGGCCCCCCTTCCTCGTACGTACCACCATCTTGGGAGTTAAGATTTCAAAGTGAGAGTTTTAGAAAGGTAGAAATTTTCAGATTAGCACTGTGAAACAGAAAGATTGATCTGGTTCTGTGAGAGCTTCCAAATGCCCCAACACGGTACAGCCAGGCTGCCTCAGTTGTAAACAACGGACTGGAAGACAAAAAGTTCCAAGCAAGTTTTCAGCCTTTATTGAGAACTTACCAACAACATCTGCAAAAGTGTAGAAGTTCTGTCCAATCGGATTGAGGATCCTTTTATTTCTCCGTGACCTACACTCGGTCCCTAGATTCTCTTCACCCCTCCGCTCTCGCACACTTGTGCATTTAGCTTAAATTTAATTATGTTTATTTGTAAGACTGGTCACTGTCTCTGGCAGAGGTGTACTCTGTTCCAGCACTCTCATTACTTCTTCAGTCTAAGGAAGGGCCTTGCTCATCACAGGCATTCAGTAGTAGTTGGGAATGGGAGAAAAAGTACCTAAGAGAGTACTTGCTTAAAAGTGGAGATTCCTGGGGCCAACAGGAACGGTTATGTTGACTCCCATGTACTCGACTGCTGATCGAATTCCGGACCCAGTGGCTGAAAACTCACGCCGGGTGCGTGCGTGTGTCCGTGTGTGTGTGTCCAAGACTCTGAGAGGAAAATGGAGAAGGGATAGCGGCATGGTCATCTCCCCGAGGGAGGTGATTTCTCACTTTCTGTCTCTCTGGCAAGCACATGCACCCTGAAGCAAAAAATCTCTCTCAAAAGGAAAAAAAATAAAAGTAGAGATTCCTGAGCCTTGCCTTGAAATATTCTGGGAACCCACATGCTAATCAAGTCTTGCACCCTTTTTGATGTAAATCCCAAGAATCATACTTTCAGAAATACTGCCTGAAGTCTAAGAGCAGAGACCATGTTGCTGTTCCAATAACCAGTACCTGTTTTTGACGAATGCATATATGAGTACGTGAATTCATTTCCGTTCTTTGTGCATGGCCTAGAAAGATGGACCTACAGCGGATTTGTATCAGCAGGTTTTGAACCAGCCGTAACCACAGGACTCAATTCAACTAGTCATACAAAATCATAACAAATATAAAATGTGGACACTTAGAGGGCTTAAAAGACGTGTCTATAATGTTCTGACTCCAAAGTGGCTAGTTCTGCTCATCTTGACCAGGCTCTTCACTATGCCGATCGATGGGTTTTTTAATAAGTGCATTATCTTGCAGCCATTACACTAGGTACTAGAGAATAGAGCTGAGCAAGGAAAGACCCCGGTACTCTACAGCTCCACTGTGGGAAAGAAAACCAGTAACTGCCATACAGTGTCGTAAGTGCTGCGAGAGTAAGAATCCATCTTCCAACACATACCTTAAAAAACATCCCCATAACTGCATGATGAGAGTCAGTTAAATCTCTGGGGAAGTCAGGCCTCTGTTTTCTTTGGCCAATTGACCCACACAGCTTCCATTCTCCACTTTGTCTCCCAGGTTCTCTGACTTTAAGAGCCCACTCAGACAAGCTTCTTAACTCCGTTTTTGGCACCTCCTCCCACATGAGAGCTGGCTCCAGCCATGGTGAACCAACTCATTCAGCATGGAGCTCAGTCAGCCCACACATTAAGGGAAATAGGATGAGTTTTGTATTTTACAGTTTTCCTTAAGATAAAAAGCACAACACAAGTGGATATTACTTTATCTGTCTGGGGCACAATATGGTACAGTAGAAGGGACTGTGGATTGAGAATCCAGTGGAAACAGCAAGGATAATACAGTCTTGCTTCCTCCCCACACACAAAGCCTCACCCAAAGCCATTTTCTATGTTAACTCTGTGGTGCTGAGCAAGTCACTTAGTGTCTCCGGACCTTGGTTTCCTTATCTATTGAAAAAGGGGACTGGACTTGGTTATCTCTTTCCAGCTTTAAAAGTCTGATAAAAACCTTTATCTGCCCTATGTCTTTGTGTGAAGTCCCAGTTTGATCTGGTCACGGTGGTGTGTGCCTGTAGTCTCAGCTAACCAGGAGCCTGAGACAGGAGGATCTTGAATTTGAGGCCAGAGAGAGACTCTGTCTGGGGGGGGGGGGGGGGGGGGGGAGGAGGCCACCTGAGCTACTCCCCTCCCCCAACCCTGGCCAGCCAATGGGGTTGTGCCATTGAAATATACAGATAAGAAATAAAAACATGAACATTATTTTGTGTGTACGGTGGGGTAGAGGAACTTTGAATCTAAAATAAAACAAATCACAGTTCTATGGAAAAGTAATGAGGAAAAAGTGGGAACAATGGAGATATCTAGTAGGGAGCAAAGCACCACATGCTTTTTTTTTTTTTTAAGGTTTTATTTCTTTATTTTTATTGTCAGAGCACATGTGTTCTTGCTAAAGAGAGAGAGAGAAAGAAAAAGGAAGAGCAAGCCTCCCTCAATGGGCTGTTTCACACCACAATCCTTTTTCCTTCCTTTTCCATACCATCGACATTTTGGACATGCGCACACGTGCCTGGCACGTTTGCAAGTCACCAGCCTGAGCTTCTGAGTGTCGTAGCTGTGGTGGGCCCTGGCTCTCAATGTGTAGGGACAACCAAGTGCACTACAGGGTCGGTCCATACCATTATAAGCTTTTATTGTTTATTTTTTTAGTTTTGCCAGAGGCTTGCCAGAGAGAGAAAAAATGACAGGGGAAGTAAGAAAACATCTTCTGCAGGGCATGGTCATGCCAAACTCCCTTTTCCTCCATTTGTCCTCCAGTTGAAGATTTGGGGGCATACATACATACATACATGGCATGTCGTTCAAGCTGGCGAGTCTGGGACTTGAACCACACAGTCGGCCATGTGGGATCCAGCACCTTAACCACTAGGCCATAGGCTGGCCCAGTACCACCTGCTTTTGACATGGTCTGAATGGGCACTGGTGATCAGAATAAAGGTCCTTTCATCATTTACGTTGCAGTCTGCCTTGTCAATGACTGGACAGGTATGGAATGCTGGCTGTTGTAAGACACTAAGCGAGGTCCCAAAACTATGGAGGGAAAGCAAGCGGAAAATGCCATCCAAAATGCCATTGGATTTGGCCAGAATCCAATAAATCAATTTAAAATTGATTTAGGATTTAAGAAGATTAAGCAATTTCTAGAAAAATTATAAACAATTAAACTTCTATGATAAATATTGAAGGATTACAGCTGTCTATTAGAATTTCTATGCATATTTGTTGTTAGAAAATTTTCAAAGAATGACAACAAAAAATGCTGTTTTGAAAGTGCTTGCCAAATTTTTAGTAAAAATAGTTTTCTGTATTTAGGGGAAGTATAATACTGTTATTTTAGATAAAGTGTTATATTTGTCTTTGGGTTTAACTGGTGCTAGATAATTAAGAAAATTGCTACAAACCCATTTACTGCAAAAGAGATACAGACTCTTGGCCTATTATTCCAAGGATAACTGGAAGGGTTTTTTTGGTTGTTGTTTCATTTGGGTTTCTTGTTTTAGTTTTTGTTTTTTAAAGAAACAAAAACAAAAAAACAAAAAAACAAACAAAAAAAAACAACAAAAAAAACCAAAACTATCTACCAGTGGGAAACATGAAATAAAAACAATAAAACAGTTTGACTTTTCTTTTTCTATTTTGAGATTTGAACTCAGGCAGTCCAACTTCAGGAACAATGCTATTCATCTCAGAATACACTACATAGAATACAATATATTGAACTTTAGGCTCCTAACTTTGACAACGAGAAGAAATGAGCACTTTTCCCTGGGAAAGATCACCATGCTACAAGCCCTTCTCCTCCGTTCTCTTGGTATTTTGAGGACACATGTGCACATACCTGCTGTGATTTTCAGGCTGTAGGTCCTGAACTCAAACTGTGCAGCTGGCCATGTGGGATAGAGTCTTAGCAACCATGCCGCCTGCTGGCCCCATGGGTTACGTATTTTGACATGTCTGTTACACAAAAGTTAAAAATTTCCTAATAATGTGGTATGAGAATGTGATATATATGACCGCTGCTTCTCTGAAATTATTACATTTTACTTTATAGCCCAATCAAATTTAGTCAGTTTTCCATAGGATATTTGAAAAACATGCATTCTTAACATGCCAGGGTTTTTAAACTTTGTCTTTATACACACTGAGGGTTTCTGTCTTTAAATGAGGAAATTTAAACATTTATATTTATTTTGATATGTTTGTACTTGTGCCTGCTACAGTTTTCTTTGATTGCAAGCAAAAGCAAAAGCCACCTCAGTTTAACATGAGCAGGATCCTGAGGACAGAGAACTGACACAAAAGCTTAAAGAATGTGGTGGATTTTTACGTACACAAATGCTACAGCGATAGCCCCTCTTTGACATGCTCTTTTCCAAAGTAACTTAGATACTGGACCCATTGAAAAGTGAGACCTATGTGTCCTCCTCTTGAATCTGGATAGATTTATGACAATGACAGAATCAAAGCCCCATGACTTCTGAGGCTAGGTCACAAAAGCTAACAGAAGCTTCTACCTGCTTCTCACAGGATGTTTGTTCTTACAACTCAGCCATCATGCCATGAAGAAGCCCCGACAGCCCATGGTGAGACCAACCTAGAGAAGAATGGAAGCTTCCAGCCGTCAGCCCTGACTGTGTACCTCTGATAATCCAGCAGCAAATTTGTTGGAAAGTGAGTGAGCCATTGTAGAAGTGGGCCCTCCAGCCCTAGCTGATGCTCCGTGAGGCAAATAAACCTCCATCAAATCCTGCACAGAAGTGAGCTAAGAAATAATGATTACTATTTTAAGTCACAGAGTTTTGAGATGGCTTGTTTTACAGCAATAAATAACTAGCAGAGAACCAAGCTGGGAAATGAACAGGAAATCAGGATACAAGACTTCCTATTCTGAGGAGTAGAAAGGAAGAATGGTCTTGAGTAGGTACCTGGTAGACAGGGTACCAGAACCAGAATAAAGTAGTGCCAACCATTCTCGGTTATGTGACAATTTTTAGGTTCCGGGTTTCAGAGAAGGGGCCTTCTACTGTTCCAGTTTCAGACTCCTCCTCACCCTTTGCCTACCAGTGAACAGAAAATCTGAGTAACAGCCCAGTAACCTGCAGCCAAAGGAAAAAAGACCAATGCTCAAAAGAAGTTTGGTTTTTATCACTGTTGTGACAAATTAGTTCAGTCGTATTGGCTTTAGACAATACAAACCGTACCACCTCACTGTCTGTTTTTCAGAAGAACAAAATGGGTCTTCCCAAACAGAAGTCAGGAGTCAGCAGGAATGCATTTCTTTCTGGGGGCTCTTCAACAGGTTGGGAGGGAGGTTTCTGTTTCCTTGTCCTTTTCAGCTAGTAGAGACTGCCCAAATTACCGTGTAAGGTCCCTCCCTCCATTTCCAGGGTCAGCAATGTCGCATTTCTCTGGGCTTTTCTGCATCACATCTTCCTCTAAACCCGACTCCTTTTCCGCCTCCCTATTGCAGTTTTAAGGAATCATGTGGTTGTTTGGGTCCACCCTGCTAATCCAGGATAATGTCCCCATTCCACACTCCTTAGTCCCATCATATCTGCGAAGTCCCCCTTGCCTTGTAAGGTAACAGGATGGCAGGTCCCAGGGACTGGATTGAGGACATCTTTGAGGTGCTGATCTTCTGCCTGCCATAGCTCACCAAGGCAGGAGTGATGCTGGGTGGGCTCCACACCCTAAAACCATGCCCTTTACACAGTGCATTCCAGTTCATGTTCTCTTGTCTTCATTTTGTTGGATTCATCAAGTTATCTTTCATCCATTTTTCTACTCAAGTACCTTATACCTTCAGCATCCAATTTTATTCACTTATGTGGTGAGTTGTATTTATTAGCATAACTGAGAGGTTTTCTGTGTGTTTAGAGGTAGTATCTACATACATCTTTATAAAAAGCAAAAATGTAGGGTCAGCCTGTAGCATGGTGACTAAGGTGACTGGATCCCTCAAGACTAACAGCATGGTTCAAGTCCCAGACCTCCTGGTGGCTTGGAAAACACAGCAGGCACTTTTACCTGAGTGCCCAAAATCCTGAGAGGAGAATGGAGAAGAGGAATGATAGCGAGGGTGCTTTCTCTCTCTCTCTCTCTCTCTCTCTCTCTCTCTCTCTCTATATATATATATATATATATATATATATATATATATATGTCTCTCATTAGCAAGTTTTCACATCCTATAGCAAATTTTAAAAGAGAAAAATAATCTCAAAAAACAAATTTTAAAAAATAGCATGTCTTCTCTCTCTCTTCTCTCTTTACCCTCATGATAAGATCATGCTAGTTATAGAATAGAGTATTGTCAGTTCTGTTTATTTTATGAATCAGGAGCAATTAAAACTTAATTAAAAATTTTTGGCCAGCTGATGGTGTGGTGGTTAAGGCAGTTGTATCCCACATCATTGACTTCACAGTTCAAGTCCTGTACCTGGCAGCTTGAAAAACACACTGGGGGCAAGTGCATGCATGTCGAAAATCCCAAAAGGAGAAATAGAGGCTAAGGGTTTGTGGCAGGCCCATCCCCCATCTGGGTGCTCTCTCATTTTCCCCCTCTCTCTCAGGCAAACACACATGCTCTCCAGCAAATAAAAAAAAAGAGGTGGGGGGGAGGGTTAATTTTTTCAATAACAATTAGGAAGTGTATGGCTGCAAGGAACAGAACATCCACCTAAAGACACCTTGAATAATAAGAAAAATGAATGTCACATACAAAGAAATTCCAAGATGTTCGTTCTGAGGTGAGTTAATTTAGCAGTTCGATGTAACATGAATGCTCTAGGTGCCTCATCCTTTTGCTTTTGTTCTTAAGCTCCCCCCATCCTGGCAGGAAGATGGCTGCTACAGCTCCCTTAAATTCTCATATAACCTTGTCTGAAGACAATGTCTTCGTTATATTTTGCTACATAACAGGTCAAGTGGCTTAACAGAACAGTAAATGGTGCTGCCTTTCATGGTTTCTGTGGGTCAGGCATTTGGGAGCAACTTGTCTGAGTTGTTCTGCCTGTGGAGTCAGCCATGTGGGATCCAGCACCTTAATCACCACACCACCTGTGGTCCAGTGCCACCTCTTAATACCATCACTGTGGAGGTTTGGCTTCAACAAATGAAGTGTGGAGGGACACAGCATTTAGACTGTAGCAAATGCTCAGAAGATCATCTGCAGTGTAGGAGAGATTTTTGCTATAGGGCACATGTGCTTGCCAGAGAGACAGAGACAGACAGAGACAGAAAGAGAGAAATTACCCCCTACAGGGGATGTCCATGCCACAATCCCTTCTCCTCTTGGGATTTTGAGCACACGCACACTCATGTGCCCTGCGCACATTTAAGCTATTGGTCTAGGACTCAAGCTATGGTTGACTACATGGGAGTCCAGCAATATAAACATTATGCCATCTGTTGCTCCCCTCCCCCTTTCTTTTCTTTTTAAGACAGGGTCTCACCATGTGGAGATCATTCTGCCTTGGCCTTCAAGCTGGGGCTACAGGCTTGTGTCATTTTTAGGATGCCCAGATCATTTTTAGGACAGGTCTTGCCATGTTGCCCAGGCCAGACTCAAGCTTGCTATCCTCCTCCCTCAGCTTCCATCAGTTGTTGGGATTAGAGGTGCCATTGTGCCCAGGTTGAAACTGCAATTAAGCTGGGCCACGCATGTGGTCCTAGCCCACAGAGCACATCTGAGCCATGTGCCACCACTGGACCAATAAATACGTTCTTAATTAGTCCCCTAACTGGTTTGTTCTCAGAATAACCTGGTTGCCTTATGGACATAAGCTCTTGTATTATCTCCCTCAGGATAAGACATGTATATTTTGGGACCAGCAGTTGGTGTAATGGCTATTCACTGGACTCCCATGTAGTTAACTGTGGTTCAAGTCCCGGACCCGGTGACTTGAACTCACACCGGGCGCATGTGCATGCGTGCCCAAGATCCCGAGAGGAGACTGGAGGAGAAGGGATTGCAGCGTGGCCATCCCCCCTGGGGGGTGATTTCTCACTTTCTGCCTCTGTCTCTCTCTGTCTTCCTGGCAAGAGCACACACCTTATAACAAAAACTTCTTTAAAAAAAAAAAAAAGACGTGTATATTTAAACTTTGGGTGTCGATCCGGGTTGTCGGTTGAAGTTGATGCCTCTCTTTCATAGTAAGAGCTTCCAGAGATGAGAGATGACTCCAGGTGGCCACTCACTACACGTTCAGAGCTCTCATTGGCTTATCTGTCGTGCCAGTTCTAATTTTGTGTTTGCTTTCTTGATTGTGGTGGAAAGGCCAGGACAGTTCATGGTGCAAATGGGGGTCACAAACAGCCTTCCGTGTTTGGATGGTCCAGTTTTTCCTAGTAATTGATGAGCAGCTCCTTGGGGTGCTAACCTGATTTTGCAGCCCTTGCTCCATGCTTACAGAGAGTGTGTCTTGAGGCTGGGAGGTAGTCCCGTCTACTTGCTGGGTCTTATTATCTTGCTTATTTTTCTGCATGGTAGTTATTACAATGTGTCTAAAGGAACCCAGCTACTAATTAATTATCGACAAGTTTATTGTTTGCCTCTGTGAAGGCAAAGACTTTGTGTTATGAAGGCTTTATCTCCAGGGCCTAGCTGTGTTTTACACAGCACCTGCGGTGGATATACGTGTAGAGGGAGTGGAAGAATGATGTATGCTGCTCTTCAGTGACTCACCATAATGACTGTGCTCGCTCCTTGTGGCCATCGCCTCTGAGCTTGAAGCTGCCCCAGCTCACCTCAGTCGCTTTTGTGGCTCTGTTGGAAATCCAGTCTTGCCTTTTTGATATAACCTAGGAGCTCCCTGAATCATTAGCTTATCAATATTGCTTTTTTGTCTTCTGGAATTGTAATGAATGCTTTAAAATGTCTTTTCTGTTATATAGAAAGATTTGTCCTGACAGATGTACAAAGTGTGCTTTCAGAAGCTCCACGAATGATGTTTTTGATTTCTACAATGTGATTTTATTGGTGCACAGATTCGACGTGAAATAACATTAAACCTAACAGGGAGAACATAACCTTTCAGAGGATGTTCCATCTTTATAAGAAATATTTTAAAAATACAACCATATTTTAAATATACAGAAAGGCATAGAGAACAACCTAATGAATACCCATCTACTCATCCAGATTTAATGATTGTAAACATTCAGCAATATTCATGTGAGATCTTTCATAAAAAAATAAATTAGTTGTCATTGTTGGAGCTCTTTTTCCTCTTCCTCCTCCTCATTATCCTAAAGTTGATCTGTATTCTCCCTGTCTCCATGCTTTTTATAGTTTACTACACATTTACAGACATACATACACGGCCTATTGTGTTGTTCTGCAGGCTTTCAAATTCACATAAATCCTACCAGTTCTCTCAACCCTTCAGATTATGCCGGGAGGAAAATCTCCCTTTGGTCAAGTCTTGAATGCTTCTTCTGGCATATACTATTCTTTTAACTCAGAGCAAGTCTTGGGCTAGAAGCCTGGGGCAGGCAATGACACCTAGCTACAATTTAATAATATATTTTTATTTTCCATTTATGTTTGTCTTACTGCTTCTTTCATTTTTTAGCAAGTGTTGCTAGCTTTGTATTTATAGTCGTGATTTATGTTTGCTTTGACATTAGATGTAAGAAAAAAGGAAAACATTGATGTAAAGAAAAAAATAAGTATTATTAGTACAGGCATAACACAAATATGGCAAAAAAAAAAAAAAAAAGAGAGAGAGAGAGAAAGTTTGTACTAGAATACCTGAAATTGACCTAAAGGATAAAGTTCAAGTTCCTTAGTGGGGCATGTAAAACTGCACTTTGATCTGACCTCTGCTTTCTTGCCCAGAACTGCAGCTGTCAGCATGGCTTCTCCTCCAGCTGCCTGGAGTTTCCTTCTCACCAGCCCTTACCCGTTGGGGAGACCTTTGCTGTGGTAAGCTCCCTGTCTTCATCTGGCTCGTTGGTCATCCTCTCAGGTTCTTGGGAGGCTGTCTTCCACTTAGTATGTCTCACTGCACTGCATACATCATTTGATCTAATTTGAAATCCAAGGGAGGAATTGAGTGCCAGTATCACACATCATCATGGCCTGGTGGCTTATTAATATCAAGAGAATTGATCCACTTAACGACGTTCCGAATAATGCCCAGGGTAAAAAATGAAGGCGCTTTATGGGGACAAAACAAGTTTATAGTTCCACATGTTTGGAGTATTTTCTCTCCATAGACCTCAAAACTTGATTCTTAATTATGTTCTTGCAGTACTGACCTGTGGTTTAGGTGAAGGGTGATGAGAAACAAAAAGGAGGGGAGACATAAAAGGAAAAAATAAGAATGATAGTTTTTTATGCCATTTTGACATGGTGAATTACTGCACTTTATTTACTGCACCTAGGGCTGGATGATTACATTACAAAGGAGAAGTCAGCGATACTTTCAGAATAAGAATTTAAAATATTGACGTATGATGTTTAAAGGTGAAGGGTCCCAAATTGCTATGGCCACTGAAATGTTGAAACATTTTCCAAGCTTTTTGCATGAACCACAATGCTTCTGAGTAAATACAGTATTTTTAACAGAAACAGTACCGTGTACACAGAACGCTGTCTAAAAGTGCTCCAAAGCCTGCGGCTGTCAAGCGCTAAGCACACTGGTCCACTCATCCGTCCGAAAGCTTTATTCTGAAACGGACAGTGTCACTTCAAGACCAGCAGCCCCCAGTGCACTTGGACAGAGGTACACGCTCGTCCCAACAAAAGTGCAAAGACTACTTTCAGAGACAGGGCTGTATTGGGGGAAAAGTTCCGTTTTAACGTTTTCTACCGATGTATCAGGGCGGCCAAGGCCGGAGAGGAAGGGCTGCCCTGGCGCTTGGGGAGTGACCTCACGCTCCGGGGTAGGGAATGTCGCGCTTTCTACTGTAAATACCCGGCCTTTCACCGACGAGGCGGGAGTGAAATCGCTTTCAGTCCTGCATCTTGCGTGTGACCTCCCGTCCGCCAGCCCAGCTTTGGCCATCCACCTGTGCAGGTCAGGCGTGGAAACGCTGCCTGGCAGACACGCTGGGCGCTGCGGCTGGGCGGCCTCCCCGGTGGAGGCTCGGGAGGAACCGCATCCGGAGAACCGGCTTTCCGTTTCAGTTCGGTCGTTTCCGTGGGGAATTGCGGCACGAGCAGGTCCTGGGTGTGGCGGTGCCACCAGGGAGCTCGGTCTCCCCGTGTTCCCGCTCTCGGGATACCTCTCCATCCCTGGGCCCGCGAGTGCCCAGGATGCGGGACACCCACCCGGGGCCGCGGGGGCCCGGGCCAGGCCGCTGCACATCGCCGAGGCGCCGGGCTGTGCGCGCCGCGTGTGCGCGCCTCCCGCCCTCGTCCGCGCTGGAGGCGGGCCCCGTCCGCGCACACAAGTCCTTATATGCACCGGTTGTGCCAGCCCGCGTTACTCCAGCCCCACAGATAATTAACGGGGGTGGGAGGGCGTCGCTCTTCTGCTCTTCGGGCTTTATTTTTCAGCGCTAGAGCATCTGAATTACGCCGAGAAATCCCACGATGCGATGGAAGGGCCATTCTGCTGCAGTGCACGAATTGGACACACAAGAATAGAGCTTGGGTCCCTGCGATAAGGAGTCAAGGTTCACGAATACCCTTCAGCCCCAGCCGGCCCAGCCCGCATCGCCGGGGCGGAACGGGTGCGCGCCCCTCCTCCCGCCGCGCTGGTGCAGAGGGACCGGGCCAGGAAGGGGCCTCCCGCCAGGCCACGCCCCTCCAGCTCCCCCGCCCCTCACTCCTCCCAGGAAGCGGTGACAGACAGGTCTGTGTGGTTCTCCACCCCCGCCCGCAGCTGAGCGGAGGAGTTGATGTGTCTCATTATAACAGCCAATGCAGCCGCCATCCACGCACACGCCAAGAAGCATGTCCCATTTAAATACACCCACGCAGCCCCAGCGCCCCTAGCCGAGCAGGGCGCTCGGCCCACACGCACCGCGGCTCCGGGCTTGGAGATCGCGCAGGCTGGGCTCCCGGACCCGGCGGGCCGACGCGACGAGCACCGGGATCCGCGCTGTGGGGCCCGGGTGGGCGGGGGAGGCTGGCCCCGGGCCTCTGGCGCGACACCCGCATGAGGACGCGAGTGAAATAGACCAAGGTGGAATCGCCAAGGGAGCAGCCTCGGGGTGGTTTTGGTCCATTTCTCCGGCGAAGAAAGCGACATGGCGAGCGACTCCCCGGCTCGCAGTCTGGATGAGATCGACCTCTCGGCTCTGAGGGTGAGCGGAGCGTGTTTTCTGGTTCCTTCCGAGTGCTGTGGGTCGGGGCGAATGGGCTCGGCGCGTGCACGGGGCTGAGGCTGGTGGGCAGCAGGGCGAGGGTGCGACCGGAGGGCACCGGATTTCGGTTTTGGCTCGGGGTGGGTGCTGATGGGCTCGGCGTTTGGGTGATCCCCTCCAGCTGGGGCTGTGCGGCTCGTGGCCGAGGCTACCCCGAGAGCGCTGGAGCGTAGACCAGTTTCACCTGACGGTCAGAGCGTTAAAATGAAAGGCTCGTGTGTGTGCGTGCGTGTGTGTGTGTGTGTGTGTGTGTACACGCCCCGGGCAGTGGTCTCGTGCCAAGGCGCGAGACCCGACTGTCCCTTTCTGCAAAAAGAATCGCGTGCATAAAGGCACCGGCGCCTCACGTCTCCCAGCCACCTGCAAGATGCCACTGCGAGCCTGGCTGTCCCCGCCGCGCCGAACCTGCCGCTCCGGGGGCAGTCACTGCCCTGCGGGTCTGGTCGATGGCGACCGCCTCCCCTCCCCCCTCTCAGCCCGGCTCCCTAAATGCCAGTCTGCCACTCAGCTTTATTTATGGTTTCACTCAGCCCTGCCTGTGCCTTCTGACTGTGGCTGTAACGTTCCCGTTTTATGGCTGAACTTAAGCAGGTGAAAGGGATGTGTTCTCTGCTTTCCCCACATCAGACCGGAACTCCCTGGAGTGTGTGTGTGTGCGTGTGTGTGTGTGTGTGTGTGTTGTTTTCCCGGTGTCTGTGGCCCGGCCTTTGTGGAGCACCTTCCTCCTGCCTGGCCCCAGTGGTTTGCGTTTACCTTCCCTGAATTACCTCCTTCGCCGTTTCCTTGCATTGACTAAGACATCACTGATCTAGAATCCATTTTGCTGTTGTTTTGAGATCAGAATACCAGGAATCCCAGCGCAGCCTGGCCGCCTCCCCACCCCCACCCCAATCCCAGCACACTCCTTCGGGGAAGGGCCAAGCTTTCTTGCCATTTAATTAGATGTTCCCTGCCAGGAACGGGGTGAGGGGTGGGGGGTGGCGGCAGCAGCGGGGTCTGAGAAGGATGGACACCAATTTAAGGACTGCTTCTTCCTCTCCTCCATCCAAAATAAAAATAAAAAATATAGCAAGTGCATGTTCTTGATGCCTGGAGGGTGGGTGAGGCAGAATGGATAGTGCTGTCGATGCAGACAGGATGAGTGGACCTGAGAGTTCACGCCCCCTGAGGAATCCACTGGTAGACCCTGCTGCATCTTGGGGCCCATCTGCTATTGTCGCTCTCCACGGATATTTTAAAGAGCTACCTCTGTGATCAAAGTGACACGTTTTCTTAAGTCTCTTCTCTTTTCCCCTCTCTTCTAACCCCTTCCCTCTTCCACATAATCTCTCCGCCCCAGAGGGGAGGTTTCAGAGAGGCAGTCCAGGAGTTGAGAAGGAGCAGAGGTGCCTTTTGGGATGGGCCACAGTGACAGTGGGGCAGCCCCAGCTGATCCCTGCATTGTCACAGTAAGCTATTTCCCTGGTGCTGAAACCACATCCAGAAGCCTCTGATGCCCTCTGGGCAGGGAGCAGCGGTTGTCACTGGCTGGGTCCTTTGGCCCGGTCACTGGCTCCCTGCTTTACTGACTGTGTGTTCATTTGCCCTACTTTCTGTGCTGGGAGTTGCTTCCAGCCGGTTAATCAGGTGGATGGATGGCCCAGACTTGGGGGGGGGGGGGAGTGGCAAAGGGGGAAGAGGTTTGAACAATGGGCAAGGCTTGTGATTTCCCTGAGTCGGATTCTCTCCACACGCTCCTCTCAGGCAAAACACGCTGATGTGATTTTAAGTTGGGCCGGACCTGTCCCTGGTGTGCTTTTTCCTGGGGAAGGTTTTCTGAGATGCAGAGTAGAGGGCCTGCCAGTGTGGGAGCAACCGTGCGGGCTCATGGGCTGACCCGGAGCGCAGCTCCCAGCTGGAGAGAGGCGCTCGCGTGATCTGTCTTTTGGAAAGATACCTTTGCACGATTCCCTGACACTGCTCTTTGTGGCTTAGGCTCCAGATACGTGCTCTGCCTCTGTTTTTCTGCATGCGAGAGGGTGGGAAGGGGGAGGGCAACAGCTAGCCAGGGTGATGGAGGAACTGCTGGCTGGAAGTCGTAAATGCAGATGCGCAAGGCAGTTGTGTCCTGGAAGACTGGGGTCCTCCACAGCCTTTCGGTGGGTGAGCTGTCAGGTCAGAATGGGCCCAAAGACCATGTAGGTAATCAACACAAATCAGAGGGCAGATGGTGTCTGCCTTCCCAAATCTGGAGGGGAAGAAGGCTCATTTGTACCTAAGCTCTCAGTGAAGCCCGCCTGCTGAGCACCCCTGGGGGGATGCCTGACCCCTGAAATGCAGCCAAGGTCAGGGGCTTCTCGAGAATTTGCTGCAGCATTACCAGTCCCTCAGTTTTGGTGGCTCTTTAATGTACACAATCAATGCTCTTTTTGTAAACCCTGCGCTCAGTTCATTAAAAGCAGATCCTGTCTGGAGAGGCCTTTATCCTTCTCACTCTGGGGGCTTATTGTTCTCAGCCAGTGATCCTAGACTGGACCTGGTCTAAATTTTCCCCAAATAACAACAATGCATAATTTAAACCAGAGCAACCAGTGACAGTGCTAATCATTTAAATTATGCAGGATTTAGATGGTTCTTAAAAGTGGGAAGTAGCAGGACCTTCTCCGGTTAGAAAATAACCCAGATTCAGTTTACCTAGTCCTAGTTTTTAGAACCCATGTAGATAAAGTAAATTTTTAGAGATGGGCTGGAATGCTCTCATAGATTTAGAGCTGGAAGAACATTTAAGAACACTCAGTGGGGCTTTCGCAGCACATGGGAAGCTGAAGACCTGAGAGACCAAGTTCTTTGCCCAAGGTTACGTGAGCCTGTGGGCCTGTGGGGCGGAGAGGAAAATGGTTTCCTAACTCCTCATACAATGTTCTTGTCTCTAAGTCCTATTGTCTGTGGCCTAGTCAGAGATCAATAATACATTTTCTGCCTGAGCAGGAAAAAAAAAAAAAAGGCAGAGACGAATAATTTCACCAGGGCCATGGAATTTTATTTATCAAGAATGGAGAAACTGCTTCATGCAAGGAAGATTATAAAGCATGGAACTTTAAGTTCCCCTTGGAATTTATCTAGTCCAGACCCCTTCAGGGACTACTCGGCAGGCAAATGACTGTGCCTCGTCTGGGACAGATAGCTGTCCTGCACAGGCACCTGTTTCAGCAGTCCATCTCCGTGGGACCACGTCCACGGGGGTGGACAGACACATTGTTCACGGCTCTGCATGTGAGGCCGTATAGAGTTTGGTGTGTGTTGTCTATAATCTGCATGGATACGTATATCCTATGTAGGATTATGGCGGTAAACCTTATCCATGTGGGTGTCTGAAAATGTGTGTACACGTATACAGGCTGCAGCAAACAATGTACTCTTCAAACCGGGGGCTTGAGTCATTCTTGCTCCGAGACATCAGAGAGTTGAAACTTGCGGCTAGAGTGCTTTATTACAGATGAGGTGAGCTCGGCCCAGAAAGCTTTTTGGAGATTAGTATATGTCTGAACCCGAGCACCTTGGCTGTCCTGAGCTTGGCCCACAGGGGAAGGCATGCAAGGCCAGGGCTTGGTGGCTCTGATCTCATGCTGTCAGCTCCTGCCAGGACACACACCCACTTTCCTCTTCGAACAAAATTAGATGACCTACGCTGTCTTTCTCCTTACCCCTCACTCCCTTCTGGGCCCTGCCCTTCCTCCATGGATACCCAGCTTCAGGAACTGACTCACCTGGAACCTTTGCACATACCTTTTGTGCCACACTCTTCATGCTTGTGTAATAATGGTGTGGGGTGTCCTTTCTGCCTCCTCACCAAAGTGCCCGTCTCTTTTTTTTTTTTTTTTTTTCTTTTTTTTTTTTTTTTTTTTTGGAGAGGTTTTTCGCTATAGGGCGCGTGCGCTCGCCAGACAGACAGAGAGAGACATAGAGACAGAAAGCGAGAAATCACCCCCCAGGGGGGATGGTCACGCCGCAATCCCTTCTCCTCCATTCTCCTCTCGGGGTCTTGGGCACGCACGCACACGCGCCCGGCGTGAGTTGTAAGCCACCGGGTCCGAGACGCGAACCGCGGTCGACTACGTGGGAGTCCAGCGACATAGCCATTATGCTAACTGCTGGTTCCCTCCCGTCTCTTGTCCATCTTTGAATCCCTGGTTCCCACTGGCTGGATAAACGAGTGAATGCACAAGTGAGCGTGTGAGTGCAGTCCTGGGCCACCTGTGAGTGCTGTGACTTTGGGTAAGTCAGTTGACCAGAGTTAACTTAATGGGAATGAATTTAAAACTCAGATAAAAGATTTATGATAATGCTTTGAAAATTATAAAGCACTATCCGTATATGCTATTCCATGATTAGACAGAATTTTATGGGAAATTTGATTCTACCAACATTTGTTCCCGGGGATTACACCTCATAGAAAGTAATTCTGGGCCAGCAGGTGGTGTGGTGGTTGAGACGACTGGATCCCACGTGGCCAACCGCATGGTTCAAGTCCCAGGCAACACGTAGGGGTGCATCTGCATGCATGCCCCAAATCCTGAGAGTAGAATAGAGGAGAAGGGATTGTGATGTGACCACCCCCGGGGGGGTGATTTCCCCCAATATCCTGTAAGCACTCATTTCCTATAGCAAATAAATGAAAAAAAAAAAAAAGAGAGAGAGAGAGAGAGAGAGAGAGAGAGAGAGAGAGAGAGAGAGAGAGAAAACTATCCTACCTCTTTTATTTATTTATTTAGAGATTTTTGCTATAGGGCATGTGCGCTTGCTGGAGAGACAGAGAGAGACAAGGAGACAGAAAGCAAGAAATTACTCCCCTAGGACTGGTGGCCATGCCATAGTCCCTTCTCCTTCATTCTCCTCTCAGGATCTTGGGCACGCATGCACACCCACCCGGCATGAGTTTTAAGCCACCAGGGCCAGGACTCGAACTGCAGTTGATGACATGGGAGTCCAGTGATGTAACTAGTTTGACATCTGCTGGGCCCTGTCCTACCTCATTTTAATAGCACCGCAGCAGACCTTAGCTGTCTTATATGTTTCTCTGGTGGCCTGAGCTGAGCTTTGCCCGCCATCAGCGTTCATTGGTATGAGGCAAGCTCAGTCTAGAAGCTTTTGGAGATTAGTATATTCCTAAACTAATGTCAAGGATCAACGTGATTCATCACAACTCTCTTTTCCTTTTTTGTTTTTTAAGTTTTTCTCCTCTTTATAGATGATCTATTATTCAGATGCAAACACATTTATTATGCTTGTGCCTTTTCGAGTAATTTTTTTTTTCCCCTGGGCAGGTGAAATGGGCAGTCAAAATAATATACTAATAGCCCAGTATTTACAATCTTCTGGTTGGAGGTCTCGTGGGTCTTAAAGAAATCTTAAAGCATTATTAATTCATTACCCCAGAACACTTAATTAAATTTGGTCCAAAATGCGATTATAGTAAAATTGCACAAACTGTTAACAGTATCTTTAGAATAGCATGGCAGTTTTTTCATTAGATACATGTGTTGTTTTTCAGAGATATTAACCAGGTGTTTTCTTTGCAATGACTTGGCCTCATAATCAAATAGGGCGCACTAGTAGTTATCAGAACATCAGAGAAATATGCATAATCATTTCTAGTGTTCATTATTAACTGGAGTAATCGTTAGTACAAAAGCGAATATAAGTCATGGTTTGCTGTTTGCCTAATTATCTACTTAGGAGGGCTTGGAATGTTTTGTTGATGAAAAAACTCACCCTTTTTCTTTCACGGACATAACACATTTTTTTTCCTTTTTTATCTGTAAGACTCTTTGAAATCTTGTAATTTCGAGTCTTGCTGGTTGGCTCTTTCTCCTTCTCTGACTCTGCCCTGGAATTCCTCTTCCATGCCCCTGTGTTTTGATGCCATTCCTTCTTTCAGTGGTAGGTCTCCAGTCCCTCCAGCCTGGGGCGGCCATGATTGAATCACGGCGGCCATGGGCAGCCGAGCGCGACCCGTCTCAAGCCATTTCTGATCGCATTTGGGATAAGCTGAGTCTGAAAGATGTTTTAATATCAGGCTGGCTCTTCTATTTCTGTCCTCCGAGAACAAGGCCTAAACTGGTTTGTTAGCAGTGTGCTGAGAATTCCAAGACCGCAATGATATTTTTTGAATGAAATGTTATTTTGTGCATATGAATATAAGGTTCCTAGTGGAGAGAGAGGGAGGACTTAAGTAGAAAATATTGGATGGATTTCACTTGCAATTTCTTTCATTCCTGTTGGAAACTTATCTCCCTCTAGAGAAAGATGACTCCTCATTTTTCACTGGCCCGGCTGTCTCCAGTTAGCTCCAGAGGGTGCCCTTAAATTCTTAAAGCACATTTTATTTCACCCCAAAGTTAAAAATCCTTCATTAGTTTTCCTCAGGCAGTTTCAGTCTGATTCTTTCTTTCTTTTTTAAAGAATTATTAATTTATTTTAATTTATTATTATCACTATTTTAATTTGCTATAGGGCACATATGCTTCAGAGAGAGAGAGAGAGAAAGCAAGCTGCCAGGTCTGGGACTTGAGCCACTGTCAGCCACGTGGGGGTCTGGCACCTTTAACCACCACACCACCTACTGGCCCTTCAATCTGGTTATTTCTTACTCGAGGCCTTCCCTGACTCCTCAGTCTATAGACCAGAGTAAAGGCCTTAGCATAGTGTGAGGACCAGCGGTCACTCGACGGGGACTCCCACCGAGCTCTGCAATTTCAGTGACCCTTCTTCACTGCCCCTGAGAACACCTCCCTTCTCTGATGGGTGCTCTGTAGGGGACCCTTGCCTTATTCTCCTTATGTCTCTACTGCCCTAATGCCACACATTGACATGCCACCTCTGCCACCGAATTGGAGCTGCCTTCTCTCGGATGGAAGTTACCCTCCTACTTACAGACTCTCAGACTGGACCTCGCCTTTCTCTCAGAGCACTCAGAACACTTCGTCCTGGATTCCAGGCACTGCCAGACAATGAGTTTCGTGAAGGCAGCGTGCATGTTTGCTTTGCTTAGGGAACCCCACCAGTTTTACACAGCAGGTGCTCAACGAATAAATATTGAATCAACAAAATATAAAACGTATAGCCTTTGAGAAGGGCTGGAGGTGGTGCAGCATACTGAGGGTACAGAAAGCCCAGGAAGGGGGAGCCAGGGCTGACTGTAGCACAATTTCGGGAAACAGGAATTACATTGTATTCCACATTGCATGACTCCAGAAGACATCTTTTATGTAGCGTACAACTCCAGTGGATGCCAATTACATACAGTACAATTTCTGGGGTACTGATTATGGGAAATCTAATGCCAGGAATCCCTGTTTCTAGAAATTTCTTTGCCATGGAAACTTGCCTCCATTGTTTCCATATTCTAAGTTTTGAGAGCTTTTAAACGTTGTGGGCGAGAATTCCCAAATTTTGTGTGTGTGTGTGTGTGTGTGTGTGTGTGTTTAGAGGATATTTTATAGCATTTGCGACTACTGTTTTTTGATTATTTATTTTATTCTATTTAATATTACTGTTATTACTATATTTAACTTGCTGTAGTTATCAGAGAGAGAAAGAAAGAGAGAGAGGGGAAAATGAGAAAGCAAGTCACCAGGTCTGGAACTCGAACCACGACCAGCCATGTTTAAGTTCAGAATCCCAACTACCGTGCCAACTGCTGGTCTCATGACTACTATTTTATTTTAAAGAATTATTTTATTTAACTTTATTTATTTATTTATTTATTCATTTGTTTATTTCAATTTGACCAGAGAGGAACAGAGTGAGAGAGAAAGTGAGAATGCAAGCCACCAGATCCAGGACTGGAACCACGGTCAGCCATGTGGGAATCCAGCGCCTTTTACCACCACGCCACCTTCCGGCCCTCATGACTACTATTTTTATTAAATGATAATAGAAAGGTGGGAAGGTGATGCTTCTTAGGTTGCCCGTGGGAAGGTGACATTGAGTGTTTATCTTGACAGAGCCAGCGGTGGATAGAGAAGGTTAGGAGAGGGAGAGGTCGAATGGAGAGGCAGCAGCTGGGAGTTAGGCCCTGAGTGTGAGTGTTGGCCCTGGCCCTTACATCTCACTCTCTGAGCCTTGGTGCATTCAAATGGAGATAAGTAGTTTGGACCAGAAGATGCTGGCAGTGACTTCTAACACTGTGGCTTCTGTCGTAAATTCCCAGGTACATGGGGGAACCGAAGGCAGGACTGAGTATTTAAGCAGCCATGGGTTTGTCCTCTAGGTCTTAGAGACAGCAAGATCATACGACCTAAGAACCTCAACAAGCTGGTTGAAGAATCTCTCTTCCTTCCTTGTTTTTTTTTTTAGATAAGTTAGTTTTTCCAAACTTCAGATTCTCATTTATCATTTCAAATCTGATTATGGTTTTTGAAGATGGAACAGCAGGACGAGGCTGATTGACTTGGGCTGGGTTCTGCCTTGTGCTGTTGTTGCTGGATATTCTGGTTTAGCCTCTGAAGGAAGGGTGGGTTTTTGAGCACTCTCTCTCTAACCAGTGAAATGAGAACCTCGGCAGCATGGATCAAACTGAACGTGTGTAGGTTTTAACAGTACGTAATGTACAGGACTCCGACATTTGTTTGATTAGTGTAGTAGAAGGTGCAGTCCAGATCCTGTGATTCTGTGAAATGTACTTAACTGTAGGGACAGAAATATATATAGTATCCAGTATTCACTCACTCACTCACTCATTCATTCATTCATTGTTTCCATGCATTTATTCTTGCAGTGCATATGTATTGGCTGCTGCTAGTTGCTGGGACTGATCTATAGACAGTACTGGTGTGGTTTATGCACTAATATTTGGGTGGGAAAAACAATTTCGGATCACTCTTATCCTTTCACTACACTCCATCCACACTGACCTTTTATGTTTTGTGAATGTGCCAAGCTCATTTCTGTAGCTCCCCATATCAGAAAACTTTACCACTAGGTGTTCACATAGAAACCTCCATCTTAGAATTTAGGTCCATGGTCAGATGCTGCCTGTATTATTACTTACCTATTGCTACATAACAGATTACCCCCAAATCTAGCAGCTTAAAGCAACAATAACCATTATTATCTCTTCTAGTTTCTGTGAACTGGGAGTTCAGAAGTGGCTTACCTGGGTGGTTTTGGCTTGAGATCTCTTTTGAGCTTGCAGCAATATGGTGGCAAGGTCAGCTTTCTTCTGAAGGCTCGCCTGGGGCTGGAGGGTCTTTATCCAAAGTGGTTGGGGTCTCAGGCTGCGCTGCCTGTCAGCAGGAGGTGTTAGTTCCTCCCGGTAGGGCTCTCCGAGGGTGGTTGAGCATCCTCAGGACATGAAACCACTTTCCCTAGAGAGAGTTGTCAATGAGAATAAGGTAGAAGCCATCATCTCTTTCCCCACCTCACCCTGGAACCCCCACACCATCATTTCTGTGATATCCTGTCAGTAATTCACGTCAGCTCTGTTCGCTGTGGAAGGGGACTTCACAGGGACATTAGTACAGAAGCCAGAAGTCCTAGAGGCCCTCTGTGGGCTGCCTACTGCATGAGGTGCTCTCTTTGGTATATACTCTAAAGTGATACCCCCCCCACACACACTATAACTATTCTGTTTAGCATTTTATTGTCTTTAAAGCAGCTGTAACTATCTGAATTAAGAAAAAACAATCTGTCCTCTCTCCCCCCCAGTGGGAAGCTAAGGTTTGTGAGGATAGGGTTCTGGCCTGCGTGCTTTCCATTGTACGTGTGGCATGTAGAACTATGCCTTGCACATGATAATGTTGATTGAATAAATATCAGTTGTAGAAAAGAAATGAATAGATTTATTTAGAAGAGGTCTAATTTATTTATTATACTCCCCACGTCCAAAAAATGAGTTGACGCAGCTTCTGATAAAAGGTGCAGACAGGATAAAACCATAGAGCCATGAAAAGGGTAACATGGAAAATAGAAGAGGGTTGTTTTTGCATATCTAGTTGTCGACATATCTTTTTATTGAGAGGTCTATTTAGACCTAGCTCCAACATATCTCTTTTGTAGGTATACATTGGTGCTCAGAGAAGTGTGTAGTCTTGTCTAAGGATGAAAACCCCAAGAGCAGAACTGGTCCCCGTATGCCATGTCCTCACGCAGGTTGCTCACATTCTGGACATCTTCATGAATCAATTATTTCCACCCCACAAAGGGTGGAGGCAAGATGGTTACCCAGTTTCTTGCATGAACAGAACACACCTAAGGCTCCCTATGCCCTATTAGGAATTAGCCAGATCTGTTTACTTAGATGGTGGGGGAGAGGTCAGCTAGACGAACAGTATAGATGATTCGTGGTGTTTTAGATGTAGAAATAAAAAGTTAAGATCCTGTGTGCAGGGAGAGCCCAGGTGTAAGAACTTGAAATATCTGCAGGATCTTAACCACAGTGAGCAACCAGCATGGACTCTGGGACTCCGGGGCCTAGAATATGCACACTGTGGGGCCAGCAGGTGGAGTGGTGGCTAAGGTGCTGTATCCCACATGGCTGAATGCATTGTTTGAGTCCCGGACCCAACAGCTTGAAAAACTAACTGCATGCCTGTGCACGTGTGCCCAAAACCCCAAGGGGAGAATGGAGGAGAAGGAATTGTGGTGTGACCATGCCCCCTGGGGAGGTGATTTCTTACTTTCTCTCTATCTCTGTCTCTCTCTTCTCTTTGGCGAGCACACACACCCTATGACAAAAATCTAAACAAAAAAAAAAAGAAAGAGAAAATACAGGCTGTGAATGGATACAAAGACCGCTAAATTGTTAAGATTTGCTTAGTTTAAAAAGCATTTTCTTGTCAGAACAAACACATGACCACTGCAGGAAATTTAGAAAGTGGAGAAAAGGCAAAAAGAATTTCCAAATGATCTAAATTCGTGATTCCTAATATAATACTTATACACTTTGGAATATGGCTTGTTTTTTCCTCCTGTGTAACGAAATACTGTACATAGTTTTAAAATTAAGATTATATTGTAAATATTATGTGCAATTTTTTTAAGTCTATTTATTCTTCAGGGAAGGAAAGGATGAGTGCAAGCGAGAGAGAGAGAAATAGGCACTATCTCTACCGAGGTCCCAGACTCAGGCAGCCTGCGTAACTGGCAAGCACGCCTACAATTGATGGGCTCCAAAGGTCCCAGGATGTGGGTCCAGACCACTCCCATGTGGGTCCAGTTGGCACTTCTGCACCACCACCTGGCTCCTACAACCTGTTTTATAAATGTAATAATCAGCCTTTTCATATGAATATTTTTCTTTGGCATAATTTCAAGAACTCTTTGTGATAGAGAATTTTAAACTCCTATAAAAGTAGACAGACTCTTGGAATGGCTTGACATGCCCTACTGTTGGGAATGTAAAATGGGACCGCTAATTCAGAAAACAGTTTGACAGTTAAATATAGAGTTACCCCATGGCCTAGGAATTCCATCCTTAGGTACATACTCAAGAGAACTGAACACAAAAACTTGTATAGGAGTGTCCGTCCGTAGTAGTCCCAAAGAGGAAGCAGTCCCAGTGTCCATGCACCGACGAGTGAGAGACATGTAGTAGTGCACACAGTGGAGGAAAGGATGTGTGACACACGTTCGGCATGGGTGGGTATTACGCCGTGTGAAAGTAGCCAGACACAGAATGACACACGGTGCATGACTGCATTTAATGAGATGTCCAGAATGGGCAACTTCGTAGAGACAAGAAGACCAGTGGTTTCTGAGGTGAGGGGAGAAGGTGACTGTAAATGTCCTAAAATCAGGTAGTGGGGATGATGGCATGATTCTGAATTACTAAAAATCCCTCGGACACTTCAAAAGACTGCATTTTATGTAATGTGAGTTAAATCTCAATAACACTGTTATTAATAAAACTAGACAGAGAGTGTAAGGGTAGTCCCGCTCTCAGCCATCCCCACGACCACTCTGGCTTCCTTTGTACTTCTCCCTGTTTTCTTCCCCATGTTATTTTGATGCATCACATCATTTTATTTAGAGATATTCAATATTGGGGCCAGCAGGTGGCATATGGTAAATGCCCCAAGGAGGTTTGAGTCCCAGATCGGGCGGGTTGCTTTCACACTTTTCCTCTCTATCTCTGTGTGTATCTCTCTCAATCTCTCTCTGGTGAGTGCATATGACCTGTAGCAAACTGAAAAATAACGATAATGGTAAATAAAATTAAATTAATAATTTTTAAATAAAAGATATCTTTTAATATGTATTTTTTTCTTTTTATAGTTTTTGCCTTAGGACACGTGCACTTGTTGAGAGAGAGAGAGACAGAGACAGTGAGAAATCACCCCCGAGAAAGGCTGGCCATGCCACAATCCCTTCTCCTCCATTTTCCTCTCGGGATCTTGGGCATGCATGCACACACACTCAGAGTGATTTTGAAGCCACTGAGTCTGAGACCCCAACTGCAGTCGGCCATGTGGTAGTTCAGGGATGTCACCACTAGGCCATTTGCTGGCCCCTCAATATGTATCTTAAACAAATACATAACCACAATACTATTATCATGCCTAATCAATGTTCAAATTCCTACTCATATATTTTTTTTCACTATGAGTGAAAAACATTTTACTGTAGAGAGGAATCATAATTTATTTTATTTTTTATTTTTTTGGAGAGGTTTTTGCTATAGGGCGCGTGTGCTCGCCAGACAGATAGAGAGAGACAGAGAGATAGAAAGTGAGAAATCACCCCCCAGGGGGGATGGCCACGCCTCAATCCCTTCTTCTCCATTCTCCTCTCGGGATCTTGGGCACACACGCACACGCACCCGGAGTGAGTTTAAGCCACTGGGTTCGGGACTCGAACTGTGGTTGACTATGTGGGAGTCCAGCAACATAGCCATTATGCTAACTGCTGGCCCCATAATATATTTTATTGTAGAGATGAATCATAATATATTTAATCAGTTCCTATTGGCTGAAGCTTGAGGTTTTTGCCTACTTTTTTCGTTTATAAGTAATTTTATTTTATTTATTTATATTTATTTATTTATTTATTTAAATTTGACCAGAGAGGGAGGGGTAGAGAGAGTGAGAAGGCAAACCACCAGGTCTGGGTCCTGAACTGTGGTCAACCATGTGGGATTCCAGTGCCCCTAACCACCCTACTTCCTGCTGGCCTTTAAATAATGTTTTAATAAACAATCATTATACTTCTGTCTTTGTTTGCATCTCTGTTTCCTCAGGATACTAACTTAGAAGTAGAATTTAGAAGAAAGTGTATGAATGATTTCTAAGGTTCTTGGCATTGCTAAAATACCTTCCAATTTCTTGGGAACCAGCAGTTAGCGTAATGGCTATGTCGCTGGACTCCCACATAGTCGACTGCGGTTCGTGTCCCAGACCCGGTGGCTTAAAACTCACACCGGGCGCGAGTGCGTGCGTGCCCAAGATCCCGAGAGGAGAATGGAGGAGAAGGGATTGCGGCATGACCATGGGGGGTGATTTCTCACTTTCTGTCCTATGTCCTCTCTGTCTGTCTGGCGAGCGCACGCACCCTATAGCGAAAACCTCTCCAAAAAAAAAAAAAAAACCTTCCTGGGACCAGCAGTTAGCGTAATGGCTATGTCGCTGGACTCCCACGTAGTCGACCGCGGTTCGAGTCCCGGACCCGGCGGCTTTAACTCACGCCGGGCGCGTGTGCGTGCGTGCCCAAGATGAGAGGAGAATGGAGGAGAAGGGATTGCGGCGTGGCCATCCCCCCTGGGGGGTGATTTCCTGCTTTCTATCTCTCTGTCTCTCTCTGTCTGTCTGGCGAGCGCACGCGCCCTATAGCAAAAACCTCTCCAAAAAAAAAAAAAAAAAAAAAAAAACCTTCCAATTTCTTGTGATGTAGGTGTATATCATTTACAGATGGACACGTACAGCTTACACAGGTCGATTAGTTAACCAAAGGTCAGAGAGCTACTCAGGGGCCAAGCTTATAGTTGACCAACGCCAAAGTGCTCTCACAGTAATTCACATGGCTATGATTTGACTTACGGACCTTGTCATCGTATCAGAATTATCTGATATATTATCTTCCTGGGATCCACACATGTCCCAGAAGTCTTTGGTTTGGTATACAAGTTGTTTTCCTTGTGAGCATTTTCATATGTTAAGAGTCATTTCCAAGGCATTTCTGCTTTGTGCTTTTGTTTTCACATAACCAATATCAGCTTAGAATGTATTCATTTATTTTTTCTTTCCTAAAGACCTAAAACATGAACTATTTTGGGCCTATCAGTGACCGCCTTGTGCAGTGTGTATAGGGGATGTTTTATTTAGTCTGTCATTCTTTGGGAAAATGTTCCAGCTAGCGTGTTTGGAAGGCGTATTGAATCAGGCTCAAAGGTTTCCATTTTTAAAGAATGGGCAGTCATTGAATTTATGATTATCCCAAAAGATAACAAGATGAGCCAGGAACCATGATATAGCAGAGGCCATTTGCAAGCCTCTATCTGCCAGATGATTATCAAAATCAAAATCTTCAATTACAAATTAAGTTTTTCTCATAGATGCAGGTATTTTCAGATTACAGTGAAGAAAATAGAAGATGGAGCTTGGAGCCAAAAGAATAAAGAGCCCCGTGTTTTGAACCACAATCTACTTTCCACCTGGTTTATAAGTAAGAAACTATTAAAATCGACACCAGTTTATGGTTCATAGCCTGACAGGTGACACTTGCCTTGACTTATTAGATTCTATAACCCAACCCTCCATTTAAAATGCCTATAAATTATTTATGTCTAGGGTAAAAATCCAGAGCTTCACATGGAAGTGGTTTCATCATTTCTACCTCTAGGTATTTTTTTTAGCTGCCCGTAATCAAATTATAGCAGTGTGGTGGGTGGAATAGGTTGTAAGCAGTAATTGAAAGCTGGATTTTAATAATAATAATAATAATATTTAGCATTTATAGAACATATTACATCTTCAAAGTACTTGCAAACATTATCTAATTAAATACGCGCTCTGATTATAATCTGGATGTAAACGCACTTAAATCCAGAACAGGGTCATGAGAAAAGTATGCATTTGAAAGTTAATGCTAGCTATGCTTTGAGAACCCATGCCATTCTGCTGGGGTTTTGCCGGATTGTTGGCACTCTAGTGGTGCCTCTGTCTGATTTCTGATCACTATGGACTGAGTGTTGATCATTACTGTGGCCCTTAGAGATCCTAAAATATAAACATTATACATAAGCTTTAAAACGGACTTCCTCGCAGCGTTTTGTGCCCTGGCCTCAGATGAAACTCCCATTAGTATGTGACATGAAGTGGGATGTTGCAAGGAAGAATGGCTATGCATTGTGGCTTGGTAATTTCCATCTGAGAATGATAGATGAAACTACACAGTAGAATGCATCGTAAAGAAATGCACTAGAGAAATGAGCCATCTTTAGTTTGGCGGAACTAGCTAGTCCTTGCTGTTTTGGACATGCATTTGTGTAATTGTCCCTTGTATATTTCCCCCGTGTTGCTGATTTAGATCATATTTGGAGCAAGGACCTGGGGGTTTACCCAGCAGGTAGTAGAGGGTTCTGCAGCTGGTAGATTCTCAGTAACTGCTATCCTATGCACTGTGAATTTCCAAGAGCTGGTAGACGTTCTCCTCCCTACATCAGGTGGTTCTCAGAGTGAGATCCATAGACCAGCAGCTTCAGGATCACCTCACAAGTTTTGCCTCTCAGAAACTCTAGGGATGGGGCCCAGCCACATGTGCATTAAGAAGTTCTCCTGGTTATATGGCTGCACTTCACAGTCTCAGAACCACCAGCTTAAGTGTTTTGTTTCAATTTCTTTCTTCTTGTTTCTTTCATACTGGTTTATTGATTTATTCAACAAATATTTATTGAGCATCTGTTATGTGACTAACACTGTGCAAATGCTGAGTATATACTAATGAGAACATAATGCCTATTAAATAGAAGTGTATGTTAAAGAACTAATCATAAGAATGATATATGAAATATAAATTGGAAAAAACAGAATATATTCCCCCAGATTTGAAAATGTTGCAGCATAGGAAGCAGTAATTCATGTAAGGTAACCACAATGTTTTCATAAGGTGTTTGGCCTCAGAGAAATTGTGGAAGGCATATATTTTCAGAAATAAGGAGTTTAAAGGAGGGACTTGAAATTGGAAAGTCTGTAGCTTTTTACTCATGCTCTTAGATTCTTCTTTGTGTTGCCAGTATTTTTTTTTTTTTTTTTTTTTTTTAGTAAATTTATTCAGGGTGAATAAAAGTACCATCCTCACGATCAAGAAGATGCATCCTTCTGATGTTAATTTCCTGTTTTTCCCTATGGGCCTATAGGGATTCAGTTTAAAGTCCCCCGAGATGCTGACATTTGCCTGGAAGCTGGAAGGAAAAAAAATTCATATTCACAAACTTTCAGCTCTAAGTTGTTTGAAGCATAAAATCTCTGAGGGTTTTTTTTTTAATTTTTTATTTTTTGCGACCTGAAAAATGGATGGATGTTTGGAATCTAAACAAGCAAGTTAAAGAATTTCCTTTCTGAGAAATCTCATAGACTCTCCTACAACAACCAATAAATATCTTACCTAGCCATAAAGATGTCCCATGTTGTTATTTAATTCAGAGTTCTTAGACAAGCACATTACTTATTCTGCCTGTCTGTTTATTTGGGCAAAAGTCGATGGTGAGGATGGTTGTTAATGCAAATGTATATACATTGTGGTGATAACCATGTATCAACATTGTATTTCTTACTCACTGCTGGGAAAGATGCTTTTGAAAAGTGAATTCGAAGACTCCCCTCTTGGAAGACCTGTTTTAAAGGGAAGAGAAATGGTTAGATGTTCATCATTAGATCACTTATTTTTAAAAAATATGGTTAAAGGTAATTCTGTTTTCCCAGGATTGATAGTTGTGGGGAACAAGTCCAACTTTCTCAGAAGAAGTGTTGATATCATTAAGGTATCCAGGAATTATCTAAGCATTTTAACCAGGAACATGAGCTACTTTCTAGTCATGCAGTAAACTAACATAGTTCAGAAGGTTCTGTCTGGGACCAGGTTTGGGATGATTTCTTCCTAGTGGTGGTAATAGCATAGATTCTGCTTAAGGAGACTATGCATTTGAAATAGCATTTTGCAGCCTTCCCATGCAGGAAGTTGAGATGCTATTGATGTGCTGCTATTGGCGTGGTTGAAAGGGTCCTTTGAGTTTGGTTATGCTGCAGACATCCAGTTGAACTCCTACGACTTAGAGCGCTGAAGTTTGGGTAGCCTGGAGCCAGGTTACCTGGGGCTGGTGTCCTGCTCTGAAATGCTTGGTTAGATTAATACCAAACATTTGCTCTCCTAAAAGGCCACCCCCTCTTCTGTTTTCTCTGAGTGGTAGATCTAACAGCAGGGAGAACTCAACTTTCTTTGCATGCAAACAGGTCAACAAAAGCACTAAGGTACTTTCCTGGAGCTTAATACCAACGTGCTATTTGGGGAAGGAACCTTGCACAGACATTCTTTGGTCTGAAAAATATGTATATTCTCTGTGAGTATTTTAAAGATGTATAATAAGTCGGGCTGGTATTGTAGTCATCATTTCTCAAAGATAAACACTTTTTATTTTGGGAGAAGAACAGATGTAAAAGTGTGAAATATAGAAATCTACACATTTTTGGAGGAGGGGGACAGAACACAAGAGCAGTGTTTGTTTAAAGTCGTGCTTACCCAATCTGAGTTACTCCTTTGTTTTCCTTGAGTGACTGAAAATTAGCAGGGGAAATCTCCTGGAACCTGACCAGCTGGGTACCTAAACCTTCATTTAACTGATTGCACCAGAAAAAGTGCCAGCAGGTAATTATCCTAGGTCTTCATGGATAGGAGCAAAAGGGTCCCTCCCCAGGAGGAAGCTTCTCAGAAGAGAGAAAATTGTGTGCACATGCAGTGACAGACGCCCGGCACTTAAAATCCTAGAGATACAGTGTTCCAAGCCCGGTTACAGGGTTTGTCTTCTAGGTTGGAAGAAGGCTAAGGTGGAAGGATTTGAAAATTTAGTGTCCCTCTGTGGTCCCTGAACCAAAGTTCTTGCCAGTTCTCCCACGCACTCCTTTATAATTTGTGTGTGTGTTGCAAAAGATACCTGGGGTTTCAAACAGCAGGGGCATTCCTGTGACTATTATGGCCTGCTTCTTTTTTTCCCTGGGAATAGGGGCTCTGTTTTCTGTTTCATTACCTACTTCAATGTGAGTTGCATCAGATTTAAAGAAGTAGTCCCATGACCTTCTTTCCCATTTCCTGGTTGTGGTTGCTGGTTCTGTAAGTTGGCCACTGGTTGCAAGATTCACAACTAGGATTTATGTTTCCGCGGAGACGGTTTGGTGTGTGAGGCACATTCTCATTTGTCTTGCTTGGTTTCTTGATAAGTCCCCTTTAACAAATATTTTGGGCAGATTTTCTATGACCATTATATTTATTTGGTTGTTTCATACTGCATTTTGATGCAAAATGATTTCAAGCATGTTTTCAAATGGACACCTCTGATAATTCTTTGATAAATTTAAGTGAAATGTAGAATGTAAATAAATTATGAAGCTGTGTGAACTCTGCTTTTCACAGACCAGCTGGCCAGCATTTTACTCAGACTCTCATTCAGAATAAAGGTAAACCTGAATTTAAAAATATACCTGAGACTACGGATAAACTAGAATTCTCAATATTATTGGTGGGACTGTAAAATGGTTCAGCTTTGGAGAATAGTTTGGGCTGTTTCTGAAAAAATTAAATATAAATTTACTATATGAGCTAGCAATTCCACTCCTAGATCTCCACCCAAAAGAAATGAAAATACATGTCCATGTAAAAACTTGCTTATGAATGTTCATAGCAGCACTATTCACAAGGACAAAAACATGGGAAAAAAAAAAACAAATGTCTGTCTTCTAATGAATAGGTAAACAAAATGTGGTGTTTCCATACAATGGACTACTATTTGGCAATAAAATGAAGTCCTGGTACACGCTACGGCACTGATGAACCTCAAACCTTTTATACTAAGTGAAAGAAGCCAGGCACACATCTCGCATACTGTATGACTTCATGTATATGAAATGTCTAGAAAAGGCACATTTTAAGAGACAGAAAGTAGATGAGGTTTGGCTAGAGCTGGAGTTGCCAAAAGGGAGTGATTATAACTGAGTGTGAGAGATCTTTTGGGGGTGATGGAAATGTTCTAAAGTTGGGTGGTGGTAATATAGGTGAATTTTTATGGTATGCAAATTATACTCCAATAAATGTATTAAAATATAATATACCTGAGACACTGCTTCATAGTTGGACCAGCTCCACATACAAGGCCAATTTCCCAGCCTCTCCAGTAAGGGCTCTGTGGTGTTTCCAGGAAGGCCCGAAAGGAAGGACGCTCTAGTCCCGTCATCTGCTGTTTACCTTCATGTCATCCTTTCTTCTGAAGGGCTTGAGTATTCTACAAACACCATCATCGTAATTTGCTTCAAGATAAGGTAGCCCAGATAACTTACACCCTCTCTAGAGAAAGAAGGACTTTGGAACTGGGATTGGAATAACTATTCCTGTCTAAAACAATTCCTTATTAGCTCTTCCTGCTTTTCCAGTGTCTCATGCTTTTTCTCACCTCTGTGCTGTTGTGCATTTATGCATGCTGTTCCTTGTGCCTGGAACTCTTCTCCAGTCCCTGCCAGTATGTCCCATTGGTTGACAGATAACTTATTTTTTTGTGTTTAATTCCATACCCTTGTACCCTTTCCACCCAGAGGAAACTAAACATCACATAGACAAGACTATTTCTTGTTTTGTGTATCCTCATGTCCATTTATTAATGACCTGGATGACTTCTCCTAACTATCAGCATGGGCCTAAACTCCTTACATGGCAAGGCCTTCTGTGAGCTAACCATCCCTTTTTTTTCTACAATATCAGCAATCACCACCCACTCTCCCTGTGTAAACTAGCCCAGTGTTTTTCACATTATAAAGAGTTTGTGGGAGTGAGTTCACATGTTGTAATCAGCTTTTGAAAAAAAAATAGAATAGTGTAGAAAATATTCTGATGTGCATATTGTATACGTGTATACATTACATCACAATGCATTGGGTCATTAGAAAAGTCCTGACACATTTTGCATAGAAAAACATAGAAAATATGCCCTGATTTTTCTGATGACTCAATACGATCGAATGTATTTCTTCAGAGTGTGGAGATTTAACTTTCACTGCTCTAGCTCTGCCCATATGACGGCATAAGACTTGAGTTAAGGGGATTTTACTTTGCAAATTCTAGTTGGGTCATCAGGCCTGGGGCCCACCAATCTTCATGTCTGCAGACCCCACTTGTGTTAAGAAACTCCAGCAAACTGCAGATCCTGACTTCCACTGGGTTAGCTGATTAGGCCTCTTGTCATTTATTAAGCGCCTACTGGAAGGTAGATGCCATGCTGAGACCCCTGACGCAGCTCTCAATGCAAGAGACATGGTCTAGCTGGAGAGATGAAATAGGGGCTGTTGTTGCTCCTTCTGGGGGAGCCCCCCACTCCTCGTCTTGGGCTCACGTGCTCTGTGGTATACAGCTTTCCAGCTTTCAAAGTTTAGCTCAGTAGGGTGAGATGTGTTTTTGGAAGACAAGATGTTAAAAGAAGTTCCAGGCACTTGAGAAAAGGAGCTCCCCAATGAGGTGGAACGAAGGAGCTGAACTTCCGGAGGGACTGTGGGGCTGGTGTGCTAGGTGCTGGGTGAGGGGCTGGTAGGCAGGTGGGGCAGGCTGATGGCCCACACCTTGGGTCAGGGCAGGCTTTGCGGGAGGACTGTGTGGTTAGATTTGGTCCTTGGCTTTGCAGTTCTCAGAACTGCCCTGCCATGTGACTAGGGTACCAAGGACTCGGTCACACGACGCATGGAGGTGCCTGGGGCTGAGCCGGAGCATAATTCATACAGTAATAATAGCAGTATCAATATTAATAGCTCATAGCCTGTGTGACAACGTGCCGTGGGTCAAGCCCCGTGCTCATCGTCGTAATGGAAGTCGGTCTCAGTGACGCAGCCACCTTTTGTAATGTGCACTGTTCTGACTCTGCAGTTGTGGAAACTAAGTCTTGGGTTAAGAGACACCAAAAATGACGAGGGCTGTTTTTGAACCCAGGTTGCTCTGATTTTTAAAACGTATGACATATAAGCATTGTCCTATTTCTACTTCTCATTTTCTAAATAAATAATGGAAATACCCACTGGCGAACTACTGTCTACTCTGTAATGAAGTATATTCCAGATTTTGGAGGGACTTGGGACTCTGAAATGTTGATTGAAAATGTGCCCAGGGTAGCTGGAGCAAGGCTGGGATTGTGCCTGGAACAGCAGGTCAGAATACGGAGCCCCTGGGAGGGTTGTTGGCCAGGGCTGGCTAAGCCCACACGCGCCCTCGTGCCAGCTCCTGTTACTGAGATGCCGTCCTGTGGAAAGCATGTCACTTACAGTTTGTTCGTTATCCAGTGCCCGGTTAGCATCCATCCCCACCCCGTTCTGTCTCGCTTTGCTCTGCTTCATGCTGTCTGCATCTCTGTTGTAATTTAGAATTGTTTATCCATGTAGACATTGCTGTCTTTAAATTATAAGCTTCTGAAGGGCAAGAGTGTAAGACACTGGTGCAGTATTTTGTTTAAATTTGTTTTCCACGGTATGCCCAACACGTAACTCTCTGCGACCTACCTTTGTGGAGTTGTTCTGCGTGTTCACGCCTCCCACTGTACACTGTGTGCACGGGGCGGTACATTTTGTGTTTTCAGCCTGTAAGAGAAGGAATTGTGATACTGGGAAACTAAACCTTAAGAAAGTAAAGGGGAGGGGGCAGCAGATGGTGTAGCAGTTACGTCGCTGGACTCCCACATGGCTGGCTACTGTTCAAGTCCAGGACCTGGTGACTTGAAAATCATGCCAGGTTCATTTGCATGAATGCCCAAGATCCCGGGAGGAGAATGGAGGAGAAGGGATTGCAGCGTGGGCATCCCCCCAGGGTGATTTCTCACTTTCCCTCTCATAATCTCTGTCTCTCTCTTCTGCGAGTGCATGTCCCCTAAGGCGAAATCTCTTAAAAAAAAAAAAAAAAAAAGGAAAGTATAGGGACTCGTGAGAAATTGAAAGACTGCTGTGTCAGGAGGCTGTGGGTCTTCAAGGTGGCATCGTGGGAAACTTCGTAGGTCCTGTGGGTCCCTGAGATGGTGGCATAGCTTTACTAGTTGCTTTTCTATCTCCTCTCCAGACTTTAAAGTGATTCATTAACAGGACAGACTATAAACCTCTTTATAAGCACAGATTTGGTAAATGAGACTCGGGTGCATTTTTATGGGTAAGTCACTCAGGTGCAGCAGTTGTATTCCCACTTCTGTCCTGTGGACTCTCAAAGGCACTGTCTGTGGGCAGCTCCCCCAGCAACTGGCAAGAGAGCAGGGAGAAGGCCATACTGTCTCATGGAGTGGGTCGCTAGTAGTCAATTAGCTGCTCATCAGCCTCCTGGATTTCCTCAGCACCTGTCATTCCTGGCACATTCGAAGCACTCAGATTTTTCTTGAGTGAAGTCTTCTAGAACCTTATCACATTGCCTTTTTCTTTCTTTCTTTCTTTTTGTATAGAGATTTTTTTTCTGTAGGGTATGTGTACTTGGCAGAGAGATAGGGAGAGACAGAGAGACAGAAAGTGAGAAACCGTCCCCCAGGGGGATGGCCACGCCGCAATCCCTTCTTCTCCATTGTCCTCTCGGGACTTGGGGCACACACACACATGCACCCAGTGTGAGTTTTAAGCCACTGCATCTGGGACTTGAACCCGTCAACTACATGGGAGTCCAACAACGTAACCATTGGGCCATCTGCTGGTCCCCTCATATTGCTTTTAAGTAGCGTATGAAAGAGATTCTCTCTCCCTAACACAGAAGATCAAAGGAAGCTCAAAGATGGCTTCAGTGTGGGTGGCAGTGTGGATTTCGGTTACTGGTAGAAGGTGGGGATGGTGGCACCAACATGGCGCCTGGCTCTCTCTTGCCTCCCTGACTGCGGGGAGAGAGAGGTCTGCATGGGGCCAGTCAGCTGGAACAGAAGCAATGACCAAGCTGTCCCCCAGAGGCTGCACTGCTCAGGATCATACAGCTGTAAATTCCAGAACGTTTCAGAACCGGCTGCAGTTCTCCGCTTAGAAATAGGTCTCAGGGCACATGGTGAAGTCCCTTTCCTCTGCCCTGCTGACATTTGCCTATTTCTTTGTTTCATTTTTAGCTTCTAAATATTGATTAGCTTTCGTGAGTGCTCACTGTCTTTTGTGGTCTCCTTAGAGCTTCAGGAGGTTGAGGAACATGGCCGCTAAATGGCCTTCCCGGAACAGGCCAAAGTGGGGGAGGAGGAGCTTTCTCCATCAGGCCTGCAGAGTACAGTTCAGCAGCAAAGGCAGCGTTGCGTCCCCCGAGGTCTTCACCGAATTCCTCCTGCCATGCCGGGGTCCTTTTTCTTCTACAAGGGCAGACCGTTGCTCTTCCAGTAATTAGCTGATATGACTGCAACGGGCTATGGCTTCATCGGATGGAATCTTTGAGATTAGATGTATTGAACTGATCCTTCCTTTCTCAAGTAATGATGAGTGGAACTTCCAGCTGCAAACACAGAATGAATAGATTCCAAGCATTTGTAGGTGATGGATGGGGCAGTAAGAGAGAGAGGGGACTGGCACGGAGGCAGTGGCACCCGATGAGCTCTTTCCGAGGTGTGCTGAGACTCTGGACTATCCGCCCAAGCGATTCCAGGGGGTGAATGAGCCCAGACTTTGTGCGGGGATGGATGGGGAAGGATGGTGAGCACTGCTCCGCCTATGCCCATGCAGATGGGTGCTGAAATGCTCAGCTCTTCAACCTGCTCCATTCTTTTACAATTAAAGATCGGTTTGATAGATGAGACTCAGGTGCTTTTTTTTTTTTTTGAAAAAGATTTCTGCTATAGGGTGCTTGTGCTCATCGGAGAGACAGAGAGAGACAGAGAGACAGAAAGCGAGAAATCACCCCCCCCAGGGAGGATGACCATGTACATCATAAAAAACAATGTATGGATTTCAAAATAGTTTTGTACCAAAATAAATGTGTACTTCGATTCCATTTTTCTGTAGACTTTTCGAAGTCCTCATGCACACTTTGAATCGTTTAGTTTTTGGCAGGAGGCGTTAGATCTCTGTCACGTTCTCGTATGACGTATCATTTTTCTCTTGCCTCTTTTCAGGAACAGGAATTTATCTGTGACTACAGTTATTTTATTATTCTTATCCCACCACACTCTGTAGGTGGTTCATGGGCTCGTGGTGTATCATATTGTGAAAGAGACTTTTAGGGCTAGTTTGAGATTCATTACTCTGTAGTTAACCTGATTTTCTGCCTCGTTAGTTGTATGAATTTTTAGAAATACTTGAAAGGATCTTTTGGGGTATAGGTAGGGTTTATTGTCCTTTCTTTTGTTTCTGAGTAGAATTGTGCTCCTGAAAGCTGGGTTTTGCCCACGTATGAATATTTACCCCCTTTATCCTTAGTTGTGTTCCTCGCTATTGGATTTCATCTGCTTCGTCTTGATCTCATGTGTATTGTGTCCCCTAGATGTCACGTTTTCTGCCTTCATTTTTGCAGCTGTCTTTTAAAACCGAGTCTGGCAGAGTGTTTCATGTTAGTCTTTCAGGCACAGGCCTTATTTTCCACAGCGTCAGTTCCATTTTTACTGCCTCCAGTTCTCCTTTTGTGTTTTAGGCTTCCTGTGTCCTTTTCTGTTTCTCATCTCTGTCCTCGCCTCATTCGTTTTTACCCTTTCGGCCGCTTGTGGCAGTCTTAAGTCCATCTCCTCTAATAATTCCTGCTTTGGAAGACACAGTGAGGGCGTATTCTAAAAATGTATCTGTTTTATGTTTCCCATGTTTTCTTTTGCGTCATTGGGATAGCATTCGGAATGACAGTGGTGTACTAATGTCCCACTGTCACAGTCCTATGGTCGTTGTTGTGTTTCTGTTTACATATTCTCGAAAAGAGGTCAAGAACCAATGCGATGTGCCGAAGGGCAAGATGGAGTTAGCAGCCTGGGTGGCAGTCCTCCGATGGGTGGCCTCAGTTAACTCGAACCTCCATCTTCCTTTGTGCGTCTGAGTCCAGTGCAGAACCGCGTAGAATGCACTTAATTTATCTGTAACTCGCTTTTCCTATTTGTGCAACAGGAATAATGATTTTACCCATCTCAGAGGGCCGCTGCATGGATCAAGTGAAATGACACATGTGAAGAAAAAGGCCCACAGTGTTCTCCTACGAGCAGGAGCTGACTCTTGTACTAATGCTTAGTTAAACTGAAATATGCCCTTGAATTAGTTTTAGATTCTAAAAGTTAATGTATGCTCCTTGAGAGAAATGGAGTGTGACAAAAACAGTAAATAGGGAGTAAAAAAAGAATATGTGTAACTCTCAGTCATAGGAGGCCCCTTTAATGTTTCGCTGTGTTTCTTTCTAGGTGTTCCATTCAGTTAAAAAAAAAAAAAGTGTTAAAACAGATGTATGGAACCATGGACACTGTGGCCATGACACTCCACAGAAGCTACATTTACAAAAATATGCTGAGACCTAGCGCAGCAACTTCCCCGTGCTCTGTTTGCTGTAGACATGAGAAAAAGGAGTGAGTGGCCATCCACTCTTCCAAGGCATTTTAGTATTAATCATTATTTCTCTGTTATTTTCATTTTGAACACTTTTTAATGAACTCTTTGTTGAATATAGTTGCCTAGAGAACTAAAATGAGGGTGATATAAGAGTGTAAGTCATTATTACTGGATTTCCCGAATGCGTAATGTCACTGTCGTTCACCCTGGCCTGGTTTTACTTTTCATCTGCCACGTGGAACTTGGTTAACATTGAAGTCTAGAATTCTTTATGAACGTTTTGTTTGTTTTTAAGGTTTTTACAGTAGGGCACGTGCGCCAGAGAGGACAGAGGGAGAGGGAAAGTGAAAAGTCACTCCCCCTGGGGGTTGGCCACACGGCAATCCCTTCTCCTCCATCCTCCTCCTGGGATTTTGGGCATGCACACTTGTGTGTGTCATGCGTGAGTTTCAAGCCACTGGTTCTGGGACTGAAACCGGGTTGGTCATGTGGTAGTCGAGCACCTTAACCACCACATTACCTGCTGGCCCCTATGAACGTGTTTATATTTCTTTATCCTCTTCTGTATTTATTGTTAAAGTTCAACCTGGAAAATTAAAAACTGCTTTTCCAAAGTTAAAATATAAAAGAAATATGAAAGAACATTTTGTTTATTTCAGTAATATCAAATTAATTAGTTTAAAATTATTAAATAAAAAAGTTTGTTAAAAAATCTTTTTGTACCTTTTTTTAAGGTTTTTGCCACAGTGTGTGTGTGCTCACTGAAGTGTACAGAGTCAGAGAGGAAAAGTGAGAAATCAGCCCCTCGGGGGATGACTGTGTTGCAATTCCTTCTGTTCCGTTTTCCTCTTGGGATTTTTGGGAATGCGTGTGCACAGGCCTGGCATGATTTTCAAGCCATCGGGTTGAGACTTGAACCATGATCGGCCAGGTTGGAATTCGGCACCTTAACCACCCCACCACCTGCTGGCCCCAGCTTATTTTGTATTTAATATTAAACTAACTTAAATAAGCTCTTGGTTAAAAGAACCTTAATTTATTTTCTTAGTTGATGTTAAACATGGGAGTACCTCTGATATTTAGTATAATGACTAATATGCTTCTGTTTTTCAAAACTAGGGGTTAGAGGCAAAATTCACCTGTTGTTATTGTGGTAAATCACTGGAAACAGTATTGCCAAACCCAGGTTTCTTCAGGGACAGATACATGTCAGATACTGCAGTTGGCATTTTGCATATGGATTACTTGGCAAGATCAACCCATGTAAGACAGTATTTCACGTGTTTCTCAAGCTTTCACATGCAACAGCCTCCAGGAGAGCTCAGAAATCACAGGTTGCTGGGCTCTACTCTGAGATTCTGATTCAGCAGGTCTGGGGTAGAGTCCAAGAATTCGCATTTTAACAAGGTGGATACTGATGCTACTGGCCCCCAGACCCACTTTGAGGATCATAGTTACAAGTTCATAGCAGTGGTAAGGACAGGTTCACAGCGGTGGTAAGGACAGGTTCGCAGCGTGGTAAGGACAGGTTCGCAGCAGTGGTAATGACAGCGAGTTCTAGGTTGTCACAGGAGAAATGCTGCAAACCACTCTTGGCTGGGAGGTGCGTGGGTGGCTTTGGGAGCATGGTAGGATCTGAGTAGAAACTTGATGAGCAGGTAGCATAGGGCAGAGAACAGGAGTTGGAGGACAGAGCAGAGGGAGCTGTGTGAGCAACGGTCTGGAGGTCAGAATGGGTAAGTCTTGCTTGAGGAGTGGGGAGACCAGCTGGACGAATTCTTTTTTTTCCTAAAGTGGACAGTAGTAGGAAGTAAGTAGAGACTGGATTTATTAAGGTCTTTCTTTAATATCTTTAATATCTAGTTAAGGAGTTGTACTATACTTTATCCAGGCAAGGAGCTGAGGGACAGTTTATTAATGGAGAAAATGTATCTGCTAGACAGCTTCTATTAAAGGAAAGCAAGGCCAGCCTATGGCATGGTGGTTAAGGTGGCTGGGTCCTACATGACAGACTGTACAGTTCGAGTCCTGGACCCTGTGTCTTGAGAAACATGCCAGAATGGGTGCATGTCCAAGATCCCTACATGAGGGAGAGATGGAGAAGGGATTGCAGTGTAACCGTTCCCCATGGGGAGTGCTATCTTACTCTTTCTCTCTTTGTCTCTCTCTCTCTCTCTCTCTCTCTGTGGGAAGTGCACGTGCCTTCTAGCAAATTAAAAAAAGAAAACAAAAACAAATAAAGAAAAGCAAATATAACTAAAATCAGTCCCTGGTCAATTTCCTTTTGCTCTGGATTCTCACGTAGTTGACCATGACTACTGGTGACTTAAAACTCATATGCCAGGCGTGTGTGCATGTGTGCCTGAGATCTCTAGAGGAGAATGGAAAAGTGATTGTGGTGTGGCCATCCCTCCAAGGGGTGATTTCTTGCTTTCTGTCTCTCCCTCCAGCAAGTGCATGTGCCCTATAGCAAAAAACTCTCTTAAAAAAATTCTTTAGCTTTCTCTCCCTCCCCTTGTTTCCCCTCTCTCAACTTCTGAAAGCAACATGGATCAAATATTATTGATTAGGTGAGTGATGTGATGAACCTATTTTAGAAAATAAGCTACTGGCATTGTAAAATGAATTGAAGTATAGAAGAGAGATCCTTGTAGAAATTCTAGACTTGGGGTAAACTTTTTGTATAGGAATTGTTATATCCTTAACAGAAGTAGGTTAGTTGGAATAAAGCATTTTGCTTTGTGGAGAGAGAGTTAGGGTAGAGTGTTGGGTTTAGGCTTGGTGGCAGGGCACGTGGCTTGTGACAGAGTACGTGACTTACAACAGGAAGGTATTGCTGTGGTTGCATACATAGACTTGGAGCTTAGGAGACAGGTGAAAACTCAGTCTAGAGATACAATGACTGAGAGGCTGATTTGTTTGTTCAATCAATAATGTCCCAGACACTGAAATGGGTGCTAGGGACTCTATGAAGGCAACAGTCAGAATAGCTATGAGTGTTATCTTGGCAATATAGTTTCAGGGGGACAGAGAGGAAGGTTCAGAGGGTGCAGTGTTTGCCAGAAGAGGAGACAATGAAAGAGGAGACTAGAAGAAATGAGCACAGCCATCAGAGTAAATCAGGATACTAGATCCTCCCACCAAGGAAAGGTTTTGAGGAGGTGATTGGGCAGTGCCCAATGCAGATATTAGATGGATAATTGGAACGTCCAGTAGTGTTGTTTGCAAGGGACAGGAAAGGGATCTTGTAGAGACATGAAAAGAGAGTTCTGTGAGGAAGGGAAAGCCATGGTTGCACAGCAGTTTTTCAGGAAATTTAATGCCATGTGTTAGGAGAGATTAGGACCACAGAAAGCCAACATGCTTCTTAAAGCAGCTGATCATGGGGGTAGGAAGCAATGGCGGGGCAGCGATAAAGCAGGGCCCTGCAGTTTCGCCCATTTCAGGAAAGAGCTACTTCATCCTTCCGCCCTTTTTTGGGTCAAATCTTTGGGAGCCATCTTTGGCCTCTCCTTTTCTCTGCACTACTCATTCGACCCGACAGAAAATCCTCTTGGTACCATAATCTCTTGAAAAATAGATCTAGAATCCACTACTTGTCGCCTCTACTGATAGCAACGAGCCACTAGCATCTTGCTACTGAATTATTGAAACAGTCTCCTAACCGTTCTCCCTCCTTGACCTTGAGTCTGTTCTCACCACAGCATTTAGAGTGATCCTAATAAAGCTTAAATGGGATCATGCCACTGTACAAAATTCACCAGGGGCTCCTTCTCTTTTATCCCCTCAAAGTAAATGCTGTGTTCCTTACAAGGCTCTGTAACGGTCGACCTGCTCTGATGGCCTCCAACACCAAACACACACATTTCCTCCATTTCTCAAACACTCCAGGATATTTCCGCCTCAGACCTTCCAGAAATGCAGTTCTCCAAATACTTGCTCGGTCTTGCTTCTCTGTCAGGTCTTCTCTCACATGTTGTTTTTTTTTAAGTGAGGCTTCCCGGGACACTCTTACAAATGACAACTCCATAGGGCCTAACACCTTATCACACGCTGTATTTTTCTTAATATTTTATTGTTTGCATCTACCTACAGTAGGCTGTAGATTCTATGAGGGTAAGGATATTTCTCTTGATTTCGTTCACTGCTATATTCTCAGTGCTTAGAAAAATCCTCTTAGGATGTTGATGCCAAATGAAGAGAAAGTAGGCATGGAAATTGAGGGAAACAGGCTTTCAAGGGTGTTAATAATGGATACTGGGGCCAGCAGGCGGTGTTGTGGTTAAGGCACTGGACTCCCACATAGACAACTATGGTTCAAGTCTTGGACCCAGTGATTTGAAAATCACACCAGGCACATGTGCCTGCATGCCCCAAATCCTGAGACGAGAATGGAGGAGAAGGTATTATAGTGTGGCCTATAATTCACTCCCCTAGGGAGTGAATTCTCATTTTCCCTCTCTCTCCCTCTCTGTCTCTCTCCAGTGAGCACATGTGCCCTATGGGGGAAAAAACTTAAAAAAAAAATGGATATTATTTGTCAAACACTGTATTCCATGGCAGGTGCTTTAATATACTGTCGTAGGTAAGTCTTATGAGTGGTGGCCATTACATTCTATTACACCGTTGAGGTAACTGAGTATTGAAGAGATTAGTAAGCTTTTACAAGGTATGCCTGTAAAATATACCTGACTGAAAAATGAGGATCAGAGACAGAGAATTTAATCTTAGAAGTCAGAAGGATTTTTCTCAAATAGGAAGAAAATAAGAGAAGAAACATAAGAGCTGAGATTGGAAGAAGGATATGTGAGAAATCTTTTTTTTTTTTTTTTCCCCGTGATGGTCTTGATTTTCCTTAGAAGATAGTCCGCCCATTTGTTGAGGCTCAGAGGAGGTAACAGCATTTTCAGAGGGGAGGAAAGTTATGAATTAGACTTGTCTAGGATGCCTGCTGAAGATATAGGAGCTCAACTGTAGAGCCCCGAGTTTTCTGTAGGGCCCAGTTAGAATAACCAATCAACTAACAAAAGGGTGTTGACAATAGACGGCAAAATCTTTGAGATCATTAATCCAGCTCTGAAATGTTATACTTAGTCACTTCATATTCCTTCTGTCCGTAATCTGTCACGAGCATGGTCACTTCCACTCACATTTTTGCACTCGCTTGTTGGTTTGTTTATCGACTGCAGCATTCTTGAGTGAATTATGTGTCCAGGTAGATGGTCGTTGGACACCCGAATCCCTTTCTTCGTTGACTTTCCTGACTCCAGTGACCTTTCCCTTTCCTTTCCTTAGCATCCATACCTGCAGCTGGTCTTCGGAAGTCTGTGCTTATCAAGAGAGCAATGCACCGTGGCCCGGGCCTGCCCCGCGAGCCGTGGCCGGGGTCTGCCCCGCGAGCCGTGGCCGGGGCCTGCCCCGCGTGCCGTGGCCGGGGCCTGCCCCGCGAGCCGTGGCCGGGGCTCTGACCCCGCGAGCCGTGGCCGGGGCCTGCCCCGCGTGCCGTGGCCGGGGCCTGCCCCGCGTGCCGTGGCCGGGGCCTGACCCGCGAGCCATGGCCGGGGTCTGTCCCGCGAGCCGTGGCCGGGGTCTGCCTCCCGTGCTGCATCAGCTGATGGCCGTCTCTGCTTCCCTGAGCCGCGTTCCTGAAACTGTGTTCCATGGAGATTCACCTACATTTGCGGGGCTGCACAAGACCCACCCTTGGTCCAGCCCTGAGTGGAGTCTACGTTCCCTCTTGTTGGGAACTTTATGATCTGATAATTGGAGAAAAAAAAAATCATGTTTATCATAAAAAATAATTAGAATAATAATAATAATGATTGGGGGATACATAGGAAAGATATTGAATGTTGAAGTGGGGAGATTAATGTCTCTGTACTGACTGACATGCATGGCATTCCCTTTTGAAAAAGCAATGTAATACACTGTAAAGTTATATGTAATTCAATGTAACAAAAAATGGATAATAATAAAGAATTACCTGGTTTGTGGCCAAGAAAAAAAAAAAAAAAAAAAAAAAAGAGAGCAATGCATGGTTGACAGTGGCAGGATACAGTGAGAAGGGGTTTACAGACCGGTGTCAAGGAGGGAAAGCTTTAGGGGCTCTAGAGAGGATGGCGCTCCTGTTCAAAATGGAAAGACATTTGAGGCAAGATAGACCAGAATAAAACTCATGACTATTTATGATATATATATGTGTGCATTTATATATATATATATATATGTGTGTGTTTGTATGTATACATATATTCACATATATGTATCTGTACGTGTGTATATGTATACACACATACACACACACATATGAAGATGACTTTGATGTTTCAAAATATGTATTTTGGCCATCATGGTGCTATCATTTCTTTTTTTAAAAAAAAAAAATTTCACGGGGACCAGCTGGTGGCATGCTGTTTATGGTGCTGGACACTCCCACATGGCTGACCATGGTTCGAGTCCTCGACCTGGTAGCTTCCTTTCTCACTTTCTCTCTCTCTCTCTCTCTGTGTGTGTGTGTGTGTGGTCAAATTAAAATAAATAAATGAATAAATAAAATTAAATAAATAAATTTTAAAAAATTCACAAATATAGCCCATATTGTTCACAGTAAAACTTTATTTTTAATATGAAAAAAATTACCAGGGGTATCAGGAGGTGGCATGGTAGTTAAGGCACTAGATTCTCACATGGCTGACTGTAATTTGAGCCCCCGACCTGGTGACTTGAAAATTATGCCAGGTGTATGTGCATGTGTGCCCAAAATCCAGAGAGGAAAACAGAGGAAAAGAGATTGTGGTGTGTCCATCTTCCCTGGGAGTTGATTTCTTACTTTCTCTTTCTTTCTTTGTCTCTGTCTCTCTCTCTGGTGAATGCACGTGCCCTATGGCAAACAACAAGGACAATAAAAAATTACCAATGAGATTGTTGCTGCATAGATTTAAGGGTAAAAGCTATATAGACATGAGTAGTAAATAATATGGGTAATAAATAATTTCTTAAAATTAGAATCTGTAGACTGTCTAATTATGCATATTTGTCTTTATATTTAGTCAAAGAGGTGTTAAAAAGTTTGGATTTATGTTGATGAAAGCTAATGTTACTATTTATAACATCACTAATGTTTTTGCTGAGAAGAATCATTAGTTTATATAGCAGTCTTTCTGTATTTGGCAGGTGTTTAAACTGTCGTTGTTGAAATTAGTACATGTATACTAAAATATAAAAAGTATTAATTTCATTGCTTTCTTCCAAAACACACAAAGTAATCATATTTCAAGTGAAGGGACATACACAAAAATGCAGCATACCAATTTATGTGAACTCAGATTCTTTTTACATATAAAATGTTTGGCTTTAAATACTTCAGGTGATTCTAGTAATTTTTTTTAAATTTAGTAACATATTTATCTAGTTATGTAATTAAAATCTTATTTATATTGACACAGTGTCATGCATTGACTTATTTGCACATTGGCCAAAATGTCTGTAAGTTCAGCTATGGAAGCTTTGTAACACAGAGGGAAAGTTCAACCTAGGCATAAAATGGCAATCAGAGTAACATTTTTGTTGGAGAAGGGTTATCATAGGTGTAGCTTTTTTATTTGTGCAGATGAAGATTTCAAAGCCATGAAGTGTTAGAGTACTAATGAAAACTCACTTCTTTATATCAATGGACAGAATTAGTTTGGTAGATTAAAAACTATTCTTCCTGGGAGCAGCAGTTGGTGTAGTGGGTATGTTGCTGGACTCCCATGTAGTCGACTGTGGTTCGAGTCCCGGACCCAGTGGAGCTTAAACTCACACCAGGCACGTGCATGTGCGTGCCCAAGATCCCAAGAGGAGAATGGAGGAGAAGAGATTGCAGCGTGGCCATCCCCCCAGGGGGTGATTTCTCGCTTTCTGTCTCTCTGTCTTTCTCTGTCTTTCTAGCAAGCACACACGGCCCTATAGCAAAAACCTCTCAACAAAAACAGTATTTTTCCTTTGTCACTGGACTATGAGCTCTTCAAGGGGCAAGGTTAACCTCGGATCCCATATTATTCACCTTTGTACCTGAGTGCATTGCAAGTTTCCAGTACAGATCAGGAATCTGATGAATGAATACTTTCTAAAAGTAAGTCTGTTTTCCCCTTTTTTGATGATGGTTCTTTAGAAAAATATATTAAATCATATTTTATGGCTATCACGTTTGGTGAAAAAAGTATTGACAAGATAAAAGAAAAGTAATTTTGAGAAATTAGAGTTTGAAAAACTAATGTTAGGGGGCGGCTGGTGGTGTGGTGGCTAAGGCTGCCTGTGTGGTTCAAGTCCTGGACCCACTGGCTTGAGAAACACACCAGGCATGTGTGCGTGCATGCCCAAAATCCCGAGAGGAGAATGGAGCAGAAGGGATTTGGCATGGCCATCTTCCCTGATGGGTGCTTTCTTTCTGTCTCCCTCCAGCTACTGCATGTGCATCATAAATTTTTTTTTTAATTTAAAAAATAAAAATAAAAAACTAAAATAAAAATGAAAAACAAAGTTAATACATTGAGTTAGAACTAAAACCTTTTAATTACTTTGTATTATTTATTCATTTATATTGCCAGAGGGAGCATGTGCTTGTTAGAGAGAGACAGAGACAGAGAGAGAGAGAGGGAGAAAACACCCTCAATGCGGCCCGTGTTGTCACGCCACAGTCCCTTCCCCGTTACAACTGCTGGTCCCAGGAATGAGTTTCTGAGCCGCACAGTTTCCGGAAGGGCTGGAGGAGCCGCGGTCCGAGAAGGAAAGCGGTCAGAGCTCTCGGCGCCCCTCCCTGCGGGCCAGGAGAGGCCCGGGCCGTGGGCAGTGGGCCTGGGGCGCCGGCCTCCAGGAGGGCCCTCTCAGGTGGACGGACGGACTGTGCGGACCCGGCAGGCACACTGGGCTTTCTGGGGTACGTGTGCGTGTCTGTGTGGGGGTGCGCCGCGCTCGGAGCATCGTGCCGGTTTATTCGTTTCCGGGGCGCTCCCCGGTAGACTCCGCGCTGGAGGAGTGGCCACTGCGCGCCAGCCCGTCCTCTGAGAGGGGCGCACGGAGGCCCCGGGGGGGGAAGCGTGTCCTGGGCTTGTAATGCGGCCCAGCCCGGGACCTCGCCGGCAGACGGCCAGGTCCAGGCCCAGGATTCTCCCCCGGCCTCAGACGTGCTGGGGTGAGCGGCCCGACCCTGAGTGCCGCCACGGCTTCCCACTGCCCGCCCTCCTGTCCAGGGCGACCGTGTCGTCCACGTGGAGAGCTGGTGGCAGCATTAGGGTGCAAGTCCATGTAATCTTTTCTTTTTGACTTGAGACAAACAGAGAGGCAGCCTCAGTTCGGTTTGCTACTGCCTGTGCCATTGAGGCTGGACCAAAGTAAATTTTAATTAAATTACTTGGGGATGGAATGCTAGAATATGAACTCTGAAAGCCAGGACTAGCTTGGTTCTTTCTGCAGATCCCCCCAGAAGCCAAGGGACAATCAGGCCTGTCTTAGAAAATGCTGGCCAAAATAAAAGCCAGGCAGGGAGAAGTTAGTGAGTCCCTCAGTACTGAGGTGGGCTTGGGCCTAAGTGTTTGAAGTGTTTCGACAACTTGGAAATTAGTTGTAAATCTTTATTTTTGCATTTTCTAAAAAAACAAAAAGTTTTATTTTTATTGCCACATCATGTGCATTCACCTGACAGAGAGAGAGAGAGAGAGAGAGAGAGAGAGAGAGAGAGAGAGAAAAGTGAGAGGAAAAACCTCCCAATGGGGCCCAAGTGGTCATGTCATGATTGTTTCTTCTGTTTCTGCATCCCAGCAGGATTTGGGCACGCGTGTGCACACACACATGTATGCACATGCACACACACGGGCACACACACACACACACGCTTGGCATGTTTTTCAAGACTCTGGGACTGGGATTGGAACCATGGTTGATCGAGTGGGATCTGCCTCTCTATGTCCAGTGCTTAGCTGCTGGGCTACAGGGTTGGGCCCGTGTATTTCCTTATTGGAACTAGCTATGCTAAAAGCCATTTTTGTTTTACTAACATGACTCTTCCTGAGTCACATATATATATATATATATATATATACATTCATAGAAAAGTGAGGGGTAAGTGGTACTGATTCTTTTTTTTTTCTTTAAATTTATTTATTTACATTCATTCACTAAACATCATTACAACATACAAAATGAGATTTCCCTTCCAGAATACACTGTATATTGGCTCAGTCAAGCACATCAACATACATGTTATCATCAACAAATAATTTTCCATTTCTTGTTTCCTGTATATTTTGCTTTTTTTTGCCATCCTTGATTCCCTATCTCTCACCCTCTGCCCACACTGTCCCACCCTCCTCCCACACTGTCTCTGGTATCCATGGTTGCTTTCTATGCCTTTTTCCCCCATTTTATTGATTCACTAATGAACTTAATCTAGATATTTCCAATAGCAAGTGCAGCTGATATATACATATCCATGAACACAAGTCTGACTTTAGGCATAAACCTCAGTGAGTAGAATGAACATACTATAAAGTAGCACCTAGCTGGGGCTATATAGCTTACTGCAGTCATCAAATATGCATTGTTTTTAATTTCAAGAAAAAAAGTTTCTGTGGTTTTTTTCTCCTGAAACTTTTTTTTTAATTAATTAATTTTCGTTCATCACCTAAGTATTGTCACAGCATACAAGATGTGATTTTCCATCCAGAATATAATCCTCTCTTCTAGCTATTTAAAATACATATTGCACACTTGTTATATATAATCACTGTACTGTGCATTGGATACCTTATTTCTCCTATCAACTATAACATTATGGTATATATACAAATGGAGTACTATACAGCCATAAAAATGATGACATCACTTTGGACAATATGGAGGAGCCTGGAGGACATTAGGGTAAGTGAAATAAGATAGGCACAGAAAGACCAATGCTATGTGCTCTTATTCACTTGTGGAATCTAACAAAAATTATCTCACAGAGATTGAAAGTAGAGGAAAGGTTATAGGAGACTGGGGAGAAAAGAAGGAAAGGGGAAGATTAGGAGAGATTGGTCAACAGGTACGATGTGTGACTTTTTGTGGCTGACTTAGTTAGCATAATATTTTCAAAATTCATTCATGTAGTAGGATAGATCAGTATTTCATCCCTTTTTTATGACTGAATATTATCCCACTATTTGGAGATACCAAATTCCATTTACCCATTCATGAGCTGGTGAAATTTTGGGTTGTTCCATCTTTCAGCTATTGTGAATAAGGCTGCTATGAACTTTTGTGTGCAACTTTCTATGTAGACATAGGTTTTCATTTGTCTCGAGGATACAACCTCAGAGTAGAATTGTTGAGTAATAGGGTGTGAGCTGCATTTTCATCTCTTAGATTTTATAAGTCCTTATGGAGCTCGTCAGAGTACCCAAAGTACATTGAAGTAGCAAAATACAGAAGAATTACCTAAGGTTCTGTACTATCTATATATTTTTTGTACTTTATTTTTGATATTTGATCATCATATTTCCTCTGCTGCTCCACGTAAGAACATTCAATTGCATGACAGAGACTTGGAGGTGGAAGGCAAGCGAGAGATGATGTAGCTTAACTTCTTCACTTTAAAGATGAGGAAACCAAAGTTCAAAGACTGACTTATTCCCAGGATAGTGCAGCTGGGTAGTGAGTGGGCTAAATCAACCATGTAATCTCTTTTTCTCAAAGCAGTATTTTCCACTGGGGTAGCTTCTCAAAGAGGGAGCTGTTCTTAGACATGAGGTTCAGTTGCTGGAGGAAAGATGCTTTGTGTACTCTTTGCCACTGGCTGAAATCTCTCTGGAGTGACATGCTAGAATTAGGTCATGGTAATTCTCTGGGAAATGTTGTGTGGCCTTAGAGAAAGCTTGCCTTTCAAAGCAGTTTGACTATAGCAAGGGGCAGGATGAGGCCCCGTGGAATTGGTGGTCTTAGAGGTTGTCACAAAGGGTTGTTAATAAGTATTAATGAAATCCTTGTTTAAGTTCACTGAGCAGTTTGATTTTGGTAGAGTAGAATGTGAATGTTTCAAAGCTTGATGGTCCAGGACATCCACAAATGTCAGGATTCACAAATGGAAACAGAAATTTAAAAAGCAAAGAGTGAGATGAAAAGCAGAACGTTAGATGATTTTTAAATGTTGTACTGCCTTCCACAATATGAAATCAGTTCAGTAAGTACTATCAGAATAAGCAACTGTGGGCCAGCCAGGAGGTGTGTTGGTTAAGATGGCTGGCTCCCACATGGCTAACTGCATGGTTCGAGTCCCACACCTGGTGCTTTTTCACTTTCTCTCTCTCCCCTCTCTGTCTCTGGCAAGTGCATGTGCTCTATAGCAAACATAAATAAAGACATTATAAAAAGGAAGAATTATTAAAAACAATAAGCAACTGTAAAAATTTCTCATTGAAGAGGGTCAGTGAAGGTGCAGTTGGCATGAACAGGGAAGGCTGTCTATCACGATTCAAGGATGATTTGCTGAGTCACTTGGTAAAACAAGCCTTGTTAGCAGAGATAGAGGAAGAATATTCAAAAGATATTACTAAACTTAAAATAAGGTACACTGACTCATCGAATCACTTACTGAAGTTTTTATACATGGAAAGAGCATCTTAGTTTTCTAATTGCTTCAAAAATACATCTTTAGGAGGTCGAAAGTAGTTTTATTGTGATACATTTCATGGCATATTTAAGAGATGTTGCAATTAATTCAAAGTTGTGAAATCTGGAAAATGTAGTAGCTTATGGGTGTGTTTTGTAGCACAGAGACTCTGGGTCATTTAAAAACTCAAGCAAATAAATAGTCATTACATGGTTTAAATTAAAGTATAGCAATTTTTAAATTCAAAAACCATTCATAAATTATGTACTTTATGTGAACTGAACTTTACTGAATGGTTGTGGAGAGAGAATCATAGCACAGAAGGCAGTCCTTGGAAATACAGTTTTCATAATCGTCGTTTAAATAAGGACTTACAAGCCCTGTCTTCAGTGAACATGGAAGATGATCTGTGAAGGCTAAGCCCGTGGGACTGAGGATACAGACCGCACAGTGATGAGCTGAGTGAATGGGGAGGCACATGCTGTATTTGCACAGTGCATAATGATTGCTTGTGGGGGGTGCATGATGACAAGTTGGCTCTTAATTTAAATGTGGTAGAGCAAATAGTATGGCTGATGAAGTCTTTGTAAACTATACAGCCCATATTCCACTTTTCCCAGTTTCTTTCTTATACATTTTATTTATTTATTTATTTATTTATTTATTTATTTTTTTTGTCACAGGGTGCATGCACTCACTGGAGAGAGACAGACAGAAACAGAGAGGAAAAGTGAGAAATCATGCCTCTGAAGGGATGGCCATGGCACAATCCCTTCTCCTCCATTCTCCTCCTGAGATTTTGGGCACACACACACACACACACACACACACTGCACACGGCATGAGTTTCAAGTTACTGGGTCCAGGACTTGAACTGTGGTTGACCATGTGGAGTCCAGTGCAATTTTCTTTTTCAAGTTTCTTTCTTTCATGAGAGAGAAAGAGAACAATAAGCCCCGTAGACAGTGTCTTACACTGCAATCCTCCCCTCCCTCCAGCCTTTCCAGCACTCAGGACTATGTGCATGCACACTGAGGTGTACAGGTCAGGCGGAGAACAGAACCCACAGCCTCCCACGTGGACCCAGCATTGCTTGAGCAGTGTGTTACTGCTGCACCACCAAGCCGGCCTAGTTTCTCAGTAACCTATCTCCTCCCTCCATTCCAAGACTTAATCCAGTCTTTTTATAAAATATCTAGAAGACTCTTCCCATCTTCTTTGTTCCTCATGGCATCATTATTATTCTTTTGAAGAGTCCTCATTAGCTATCTCGTAGAATGTTCTACATTCTGGATATATGATGATTTCCTTGTGATTACATTCAGGGGTAAATGTTTTTAGCAAGAATATTTCATGGTTGATGGCGAATCATCCTTACTGCATTAGATTAGGGGCATGTACTCTCGGGTAGTTCTCAGGTTATGCACAGAGGTGAAAAGATTGTTAAGCGTTTAATAGTGAGAAGTGCCATGGTAGAACAGTAGGGCAGGTGGGTACCGAGTGGGGGGTGTTAATGAGCTAAGACGGGTGAAGGCCTCTGTGAGGCAGAAATGTGAATGAGGTCAGGGGGCAGGCCAGGTTCAGGTACTGAGATGGAACGTGCTCTGTGTCTGAGGAAGAGCCAAGCAGCTGGCTGGGCCACTGGGGCCAGTGAGAGTGCAGGAGCCTGGTGGGAAACTGGGCAGAGGAAGCGTATGCAAATGCAAATCTTAGGTCTGGAGCTGTGTATTCCTACTTTGCCACCTGGGAAATAAAACCCTAAAAGTGGCTCCTGTAACACTAGACTTTCAACTGAGGTCTTCCACTTAGACTCATGTAGTGCAAAATTGCATTCAATAACATTTGACAGTGTTGCTTTGCATTCTGTCTTTAAGGTGATAATGCAGATACGTTAGCCGAAGTGCAATTTAGCGGTAGTTTTTCTTTCCGACTGGGCCTCTCTTTGTAAAAATGTGCAAATAGTCTTAAATCCCATGGTGCTGTGAAAGGACCACTGAAGTAGGAGTTGGAAGGTCTGCACCAACAAACTGGTATGAGGGAAAGTTCTTGAACCTTCCCGTGCCTGAGCATTCCCATTTATCACACTGAGATAAGCCCTGTGGTTATCCGATGGGCTGCTGGAAGGGTGGGCTGGCATGATAGATATGAACGTGCTCTATAAACTGCGATGCTCTCCTTGAGTCTAAGATTTTATTATCATTTAGACCTCTATTATAGCTTTACTAAACAGAGGCAGTCTATTATCTACCTCTCATTTGAAAAGAGAATGACAAATAGTTGCTTCAAGGTAAAATGCTTCTTAAGGAGCAGAATCTGATCATGCACCTTAAAGGACCTAATGAATTATTCAGCTGTTCTTCAAACTAGCATATCTGAAAAAAGGCAATGCTCACTTTTCATCCCGTTTCACTCTTCTGGAAATCAGCATGCTCTGTGTGAGACCCCACCTGGGGAATCTTCTCCTCGAGTTCCAGTGCCAGATTGATAACCTAGAAACAGCTCTGTATGCTTAGAGAAATGGATATTTGGGAAGGATGGGCACATCTGGATTAGGCAAGCAGGCAAAGGTTCATTGAGTCTTTAACGTGGAGAGGTGGGTGGATGGAGGGATGGGTAGATGAAAAGGTAAGGTAGACAGGTTAGACAGTTGGTGCTGTGGAGGACAGAAAACGTGTGAGAAATGGGTGTCGATAATAATGATAACGGACGTCATGAGCACTGACACATGCCAGTTATGAATCCTCTCCCAGCTCAAATGGGGTAACTAAAATCCTTCTCCCATTTTCCAGAGGAGGTAAATACTGTTCCATAGCTTGCCTAAAGTCTTGCAGCGAGAAAACGGGGGATCTGACTTCAGATAAACTGACATCCTTAACCATGTGCTCTCTCAAATGATGTACAGCATCGTGGAGAAGATTTCGTGGAAAGCCTCGCGGTGATACCAGACCACGTATAACTGCCATAAAAGGAAAAGGTATACATGTAGGACCTTGGAGAGAATGAGAATGGATTGCGAAGGGCTGACCTGCCGATGGGAGGCTTGGTGGAGTAGGACCTTCAGCAAGGTCTCGAAGGACTGGTAAGACTTGAACTGGAGGAAGTGAGTGAGCCAGACACAGAGCTCAGAGGAAGTGGTCAGTGCAGAGACACAGCGGTGGGAAAGAGCAGGCTTTTTGAGCCAAGTGGGCCGAGAGGCCTTTTCTTTAAACATTTTTAAATGATTCATTTTATTTTACTTATTATTATTTATTTATTATTATTATTTTTAAATTGCTATGGGGCATGTATGCTCACCAGAGAGAGCGAGAAAGAGAGAAAGGAAGCTGTCAGGTCTGGGACTTGCACTGTGGTCAACCACGGGAGAGTCGGTACCTTAACCACCAAGCCACCTTCCGGCCCCGGCCCTATGTCTATTTTTTAGAAGGAAAGTTCCTGATGAGGCATGGGAGATGATAGGATTAGAATGAAAGCCTAAATCTCTGTTGAAAGACAGAGGCAAATGGACCAAAGAGACTGTTTTATTCCTTTAGCATTAAAGATTAAATCAAAGCTCTAGCTGCAGAGGACTTAATTTAGTATCAGATTTAAAGATCTGTTGGAGTTGGGAAAGATTGAATATAAGTAAAAATGTGTATCCTTGTATTTATTATCTTTTTATTTACGTATCTCTGGGTGAAAGGAAAAAGAAAACACACACTGATTCCTTGAGTTATGTGCACAACATGGTCACTGTCCCAGAATCACGCCGTCCGTTTAGGAGAGAAGCCAGGGTCTGCAGAGGAAACCCTCTCCAGTACGTGGTCTTCCTGCAGGTCTGGGAATGGGATGCGCATGTTCTCCATGCTTCCACGTCTCCCTCATACTCATCATTCAGTTTTGTTATTGTGCCAGTGTTCTCTCTGGTCTGCATAACGAAAATAGCTAATGTGTATTGAAAACCTACCATAATCTGGGAGTTCACAGCAATTATAAAAGCTAGATGATATTATCTCTATTTCGCTATTCAGGAAACTGAAGCTCAGGAAGGTCAACAATGAAAGGCACTTGAGTTATCGGTGGAGTTGGAATTAGATACCAGCTTTTTCTAGTCTGTTCCTTCTAAACTTTGTCATAGTTAAGAATATGAACTTGGGGGGTCAGCCCACAGTGGTGTGGAGGTTGAGGTGCTAGATCCGCATGGCCAGCTGCATGGTTCGAGTCCTACACCCGATGACTTGAAAATCATGCTGGGCACATGTGTGTGGACGCCCAAAATCCTGAGAAGAGAATGGAGGAGTAGGGACTGCTGCATGGTCATCCCTTAGGGAGCGATTTCTCATTTTCTATCTCTGTCTTTCTCTAGTGAGCACATGCACTCTATAGAAAAAATAAATAAATTAAAAATAGAATATGAAGATGGTTGTTCGCTGGCCCTTCCGCTTGCTTGCTAAGTGGTCTTGGGCAGGTTATTAAATGTCTGTGTCTCATTTTCCTTCCATGGGATGAGGACAGTCACAGTGCCCACTTGACACATGATAAATGCTAAGTTCATAGCTCTTTCATGATATTTACAAATTATTCATTTCTATCACCAAGTCCTACAGCTGTAACATTCTGGTTCCCAGAAGGAGGCTTACATCCTGGCACAAAGAAAGGAGGAACATCTTTGAAAGTTTATTTTAGTGTGTGCATATTAATTTGAAAACTTAATTAGCTGCCCATTTTTTTTTCCCTGGGATTTTCTTAACCCAGTTTCTATCTTGAAGCCACTCACCTTGTTCGTCTCTGTTTGCATCGACCTAAGCTGCTGTTCTGGGTGGACCTGGGTACTGACATGCTGGTAAAATAAGAAGGAACCTCCTGTCTGCTTCACTCTCATTCCCGCCATGTCCTCGACAGTGAGGAGCTGCCTCTTCCCAAAGGGAAGAGACTTTTCAGCACAGCTCTATCTTATTTTGACCTTTCTGGGAAGGGAAGCACAAGTAGGATGGTTTGAGGTTTCTGAAGAAGTCCCTCAGCAGGTTTGAATAGGCTGTTACAAAACCAGACAATCAAGGAACGAAAGCCACTTACTCGATTGCAGCTATCAGAAAGGAGAAGAGGAAGGATTCAGAGGGAACCAGTTCCAGCGAGGCTTAATAGTTGTCTAAAACGGAAGGCTCCTCACCTTGTCCTTCCTCTGCTCTTCCAGGGCCCGAACACCAGGGATGGTCATTAACGACTCGCTGCTGGGGATAAGCTTGGGTGTAATTGCTAAGTTGGCCTTTCCTGGAGTTAGTTCTTTGCCCACTTTTAATGAGCAGTTTTATATGCAGATGTGTGCTCTGGTACTAGTTGTATTGATTTCTGGTTCAAATTTAAAATAACCTGAAGTTTTCTTGCTCATCTAAATGAATATTTGCAACAGGAATTTAAATACAAGTTTGTATTGCGATGCGTCCGGTACTGCATAATTATCCATTCATTTCCACTTGGAAGATCAGGTTGTGAAAAGATGAGCATGAAGTCTTTTGATGATCAAAATTTGAACTTAAACGTATTGCACCTCCAGGAAAATACTAATGGTATTTTTTATAACCCAGAGCATCTTATAAAATATGTGTAATAAATTAATACATTTGATGATTGCCAGTGATCAAAGCTAACACACTTATTTCTTCCTTTTTTTTTCCCTAATAACTTTCCTAATATTGGCAATGAAATGAAACACCCTAAATGATTAACTGGCACAGTTGACATCAACATTAAGATTATGATGTCCCGGGGGAGTGGACGTGTACATGTGTCCAAATCCAGGGGCTCACTGTGCCTTTAGCCCTGTGTTTGTGACAGAGACCGTTCAGGCTATGTGAGCAGAGTTACCCATGCAGCTTCAAATTCTCTTCTTGAAATGTAGGGTCTATACTACCTTCCCTTTGCACCTGGGTGGGTTTGAATACACCTTTGACATATAAAATGTGGCAGAAGTGAGTCTATACCAGTTTTCTGGGCACAGTCTTTTAGAGACTGCAGCCTTGGTGTCCCCTGCTCTTGGAGAAGCCAAATGCCTTGTTCTGGCTACTCTGAGACCACCATGCTGTAAGGAGGCTCAAGATACTCACCTGGAAGCTTTATATGGAGGGAGATGGCAATCATTCATCTTAGGAAAATGCCAGGCGTGTGACTGAAAAACCCTTCCAACGATTCCAGCTTCAGCTCTGAAGTAGTAGAATCTAATATAGAACCATGAAAGATCATACATTTTTTTTAAATCTAAGATGCTTTCGACTACCTAGAATTGCATATTTCTATTTCTATATCCAGAAGCTGGGGCCTTTTTAGGATGATGTTTTAGGACTCTTTACGATTACTAGAGGGCCAAAGAAATCTGTTTAAATTGCTGCTTTTATTTGAATTTTAATTTCTGTTTATTTAAGATTGCCTTACTTGTTTGTACAAAATTATAGTGAGTATAAGTTTTCATTTCTCTGACACAGTATCTGTGCAAATCTAGCGTGACGAAGGTCAGAAGAAACACTGAGACAGGAGGAAGAATCTGTAAGTTGGTAGGAAGGAGAGAGTAAAAAACTATTAGAAACTGGGAACAGCAGATGGCATACTGGTTATGTTGCTGGACTCCCATGTAGTCAACCATGGTTCGAGTCCCTGACCCGGTGGCTTAAAACTCACATGGGGCATGTGTGTGTGTGCCCAAAATTCCGAGAGGAGACTGGAGGAGAAGGAATTGTGGCATGGTCATCTCCCCAGGGGTGATTTCTCACTTTCTGTCTTTCTGTCTCTCTGTCTCTCCAGCGAGCACACATGCCCTATAGCAAAAATCTCTCTCTCAGGAAAAAAGAAAAAAGGCAGTGAAAAAAACAAACAAAAAACCCCCCACCAAACTATTAGAAACCAAGAATAGAACAGTGACCCGTAATGTACTGCTTAGGTTAAAAATAAAGAGAGACAGAGGAAAGCCCCAGAATTTGTGATCCTGGTTATTTCATGTTTGGCATCCTGACTGAGAACAAGTTCACACAGACGAGGTACATCTGTGTCCCTCTGACCCTCTGTGAGGACAGAATATCATCTCAACAATACGGGTCATGGGGATTATGGAGACCTTTTTCTTGATATGTTATTTTTAATAGTTTGGAGTTGGAATTTAGAATTTAAATAGTTTGGAGTTGAAGACTATATACACCTGTGGTCTACCTGTGTGCCTTTTTGAGGTCCATAAATTAATGAATTAACCAGTGGAAACACATATCAGCTAGAGCCAAGATGAATATGGTTTTTCTTTATCAGTGGGTGGTGGCAGATGAGGTGACTCTGCCCCTCCACATGGCATATCATTTATCAGATGCCTCCCAGGTGCCAGGTACCTTGTTCGGTGCTAAGGATTTTAAGGCAGCTGCACCCCAGAGGAACTCACACAGCTTTCGTCCTTGATGGTTGCTTTTCTTTAGCCTACTGCTCACTTTCCAAATATCCAACTCATGTTGGATCTTTGGGGCATGGATAAGCAGATAGCAAGTTGCCTGCTGCTATTTGTCGTTAGCATGTTCAAATTGTGGTTTTCTTAAATTTTACCCCAGAGTATGAGTACAGAAATAAAAGCATTAATTAAACGCACAAAATGAAAATAGAAATAACCGTAAAGCATAGTTCCGTCCCTCTCAGGGAAGGCTAATCTAAAAGTCTATCCTTGTCACACAGTAAGCAGGTGGGGGAGAGTCTGCCCGAGATGCTTTCTACTCTCACTTCACAAAGAGCGGTTGTGAGCAAGGAGAGCTGATGTGGCTCATCATATTTCCTAATATTTGTATGTTGATCTACAGTTTTCACAAACATTATCCTTAGAATGCTTAGCCTGCCGTACTGCGGGTCTGGGTTGAACCTGGGGGTGTGGGGGGGATGGAAGAGGGCTGATACGTGTGGTACAACTGGTGTATGCGAGGTTCTAATTTAACATGTTACTTCTTTTAATCATTATAACAATCCACTAGTACTGGAGAAGAGTACTGTTATCATTATTGTCATTTGACCATCGAAGGAACTTGGGCTTAGAGATATTAATTGTCATGGCTGAGACGGTTTATGAATGCCAGAACTCAAATTCGAGCCAGACCTTCTTACTTCTGGAATTTTTTGTTCCAAACAGCAGAGCAACTCAGTCATCAGACCCCAAGTAAGAGTCTGTCATGGCAGAATGAATCTGATCACTTTTATTGTGGGGTCTTTCTTGACAAGTCTTAGCCCTGGTCCTTCTCCCATCTTCTCTTGGTGGCTAAATGAACCACGTGGTCTTCTTGTGTCATAAAAATAAAGTTAGAACTTCCATTAATAAATGATTCTCTTTTGCAAGAATGTCCAAAAAGAGTAGGGGGTAAAAAGCCCTAATGTGGTCTACCAGTTGTCTATGAAGACTTTTTTCCTCCTCTCTATCTAATGAAGATGTAGGATTTATTGAGGGTATAGAACATAAACATAATGTGAAAGATGTGTTTGCTTGGTCACTTTTTTTTGGAAGAAGCTGTCACCGGAATGATTCTTACGGAAATTGTGTCTTGTTATGATTCCCATTGCATTGTGCTAGGAGTTTCTTCTTTAGTGTTAGCTGTTTAGGGCATTCTTATGTCAGAACGTGGGCTTCAGAGTAGATGTGTCATTCCTGTGAACGCTGATGCAGAGCCATGATTCCTGAAGGGACTGGAGCAGCCATGAGGCACTGAACTCCTTCTTTTTTGGGCTGTTCAGCGACACTTCTGGTACTGGAATGTTTCTGATGAGATGGGTGGGTGCATCTCAGAACCCTAAGATGCTTATGTGTGCTTTATGGTGGGACAGGCTGGTGTATTAGGAAAGCCTAGCATGTAGCAAGGACCTCAAAGAACTTGTTAGATTAAATTTAGAAACACTCAACCTCTGACTGTACTGCTTCCGTGGGAAATGGAGATAAACTCTCAGTGTCTCCCAGAAGGGCGTTTGTCCCCTGCGATTTGTAGAGGGTAGCTCCTGCTTTGGTGCTTGCCTTCTCTCCCCTTACCAACTTAGAACAGGGGGAGGGAGAACAGCTATCTTCCAGATCATATAACCACGCTCCCTTTCAGTTCACTGGTTCCTTCTACCTCTCTCCCCCATCACCCACTGAACACCAGGGCAGACCCCCAACCTCCAGTGCCCAATTCCCACCTCCCCCTGCCCCTGCTGATCTTTCCTCCCCGACCTCTGCTGGATAGCCCTCTTCCGGTGTCCTCGTACCTTCCTCCACTCCCGTTTTCTCCATCATGAGCGAAGGGGAGACTCCATCACTGCCTTCGCTCCTGGTCTTCGTTTCTGCTCTCCTTTGTTCCAGGTGGTGTCTCATTGAATCTGCTATCATCTGTGTCAGCAAAAACACTGAGCATTCAGTGCCGACGCAGTGGTCTGGGGGGGATCACACTCTGATGTCTCTATTTGCCATATGTAAAATGGGGACACAGCTCCTCACTCCACGGATGTTCCTAGAGGAGCTTTCAAAACCGTGTCTGCCAGCAGGTGGCAGGGTGGTTAAGGCACCGAATTTGATCATGCACTCAGTCCCTAACCTGGTGGCTTGAAAATCATGCCAGGTGCATGTACACGCGTGTCCAAAATTCTGAGAGGAGAATGGAGGAGAAGGGATTTGGCTGTGTCCATCCCTCCGGGGGGCGATGTCTCACTTTGCCTCTCTCCAGGGAGTATACATGCCCTATGGCAAAAATCTTAAAGAAAAAAATATGCCCAAAACAAAACCGTGTTTTCCCTCAGCATGTGGAGTGCTCAGCTGCATGGCCTCGGAGGTGTGGGTTCTCGGTGTTCCCCGAGTCCGTGCTGATCCGGCTCCAGGGCCCTGCCAGCCATCTCCGAGAAGGCGCCGTGGCATCGGGTTCCCGTCCTCTATGTCCTCTATAGGACACAGTGTAGTGAAATCCCTGGGTGAGCCTTCCGGTGGGGAATGTCTGCTGGCAACGACGGGACCCGAACTACCCGTAAGTCGGTGCCGTGCTTCTGTCTTCCGGTTCTTCTCCTCTGGCTGTTGATCAGCGGCTCTCTGGTTATTAGCGTGACTGTGTGTTTGTGACCCGGGTATTTCAGACCCGAATGTGCTTGTCGGCCTGTGGCGTAGGTCGTAGGTTCTCAGAGGGGTTAGGCCATACAGGTGTTCCTAACAGCTCTGCTTCCTCCAGCCTGCTCCATTCCACCTCTGCAGAGCGGTGCTGAGAGGTTAGGCCGGTGATTTCGTTCACGATAGCTCAAGGTTTCTTCAGCTTCCTTCTTGCCCTCAACCCAGCTACTTTTTTTTCAGAGATTTTTGTTGTAGGATGTGTGCGCTCGCTGGAGAGACAGAGATGTGGAGAGGGAGGTTACTGATTATAAAGCATCTTAACCTGCTACATGGGGTAGGATATTCAGAATTAATTTCTATGTCTCTATTTTGAAGTTATTTGAATAGAATGGATCTATTTTCTACAGAATTTTTTCTTTTCTTTTCTTTCTTTCTTTCTTTCTTTCTTTCTTTCTTTCTTTCTTTCTTTCTTTTTCTCAGTATGTTGCGATCTTTGACCAAATTGGTATTTGGGATTTTTTTTTTTTTTTTTTTTTTTTTTTGCATATTTACTTCTTTAGTCTTTTTTTTTTTTGGAGAGGTTTTTTTGCTATAGGGCGTGTGTGCTCGCCAGAAAGACAGAGAGAGACATAGAAACAGGAAGCGAGAAATCACCTCCGGGGGAATGGCCACGCTGCAATCCCTTCTCCTCCGTTCTCCTCTCGGGATCTTGGGCACGCACGCACACACGCCTGGCATGAGTTTTAAGCCACCAGGTCTGGGACGCGAACTGCGGTCAACTACGTGGGAGTCCAGCGACATAGCCATTAAGCTAATTGCCGGTCCCTACTTCTTTAGTCTTTTGAAGCTGAAGTCAATAACCTAAGAGCAGGAAATTTTTATGTCATCCAGATAAAATACCCATGAGCCTTATCTGATTATTTCAGTGTTGTCTTGTTTTTATAGAAGTATTATTATTGAAGTAGGAAATTGATAATTTGGGCCAGCCAGTAGCGTGGTGGTTGAAGTGGCCAGATCCCACAGAGCAACTGTGTGGTTCAAGTCCTGGACCTGGTGGCTTGAGAAATATGCGAGGCATGTGTGTGGGTACTCAAGATCCTGAAAGGTGAAGTAGAGTAGAAAGAATTGCAGCATGTCATCCCCCATGGGTGGTGCTTTCTCGCTTTCCCTCTCTGTCTCTTGTCTCTCCTTTGGCAAGTGCGTATACCCTCTGGTGCATTAAAAGAAGAAAAAGATAAAGAACATCGGTGATTTGTTACATACCCACTGCTTGAGTAATTAAAATGCTATTTTGTTTAAAAGAAGGTGAGTTACTTGTTTCTAAATTTGTTGTCACTTCTACAAATCAACAAAAAGTTACTTGAAGGATACAAGTTTAAATGGTATTTACAGAGCTAAAGAGAATGTTTCAGCATTTATCTAAAGGATTAGGTCTACTAACTTTCGTTATGGTTTATCTTTTAATCAAATCTATTGGAAATTTTTGCCAGTGGATTTGACTGCATTCAAATCCTCACACTTAATTAACTCCTGAGTGACCCTAAGGAACACATTCTCACCTCTTTCTCTGCCTCCGTTTTCTCTGGGAAATGGGATAAGGAATATTCCTATCCTGTACAGCTATCGGGAGGGTCGAAAACGCTAACCTGTGTAGAGTGCTCCACTGTTAATTTCTAAGCTGTGCCATTTTGAGGACCGTTGTAGCTAACCTATGAGTTTAAAAAGAAGATGCCAGTTTCAAATGAATAATTATTGTATTAAATATTTGAATTGAGCTGATGTGTTATCGCCTTGGCATAGAGGCAGTACGGTCTAGAGTGAATATGAGAGCTGAGTGGAGAAATCATCAGCCTGGCAACCCAAAGTTCTGGTTTCCACTCCAAGTTCTGTCAGTTATGAGCTTGAAAATACCGCTTAACTGCTCTGAGCTTTAGATTCCCTGTCTGTGAATATGGGGAAATGATATTTTCCTTGCCAAGTGTACAGGACGCTTACGAGAATTAATTAGCATAATCAATGAGAGAATATACATATGAACTTTAAAAGAAATGAAACTGCAGTCTGAAGTTGTGAAACAGGAGGTTTGACTGAAGGCTGGCAGGGTGTAGGGTCTTGAGATACTCTTTAGCTCAGGTTTTTTAAAAACTCAAGATACAAACTATCTTTAGTAACAGCCAGGCATTTGTAAGATCAGATTGCTCGCGATTTCATAATGAATGTGTTGCAAAGACTTGTTAAATTAATGAACTGGTGACAGTTCGGTTGCAACGATAGAAAATCGTTGACAAATGTTAATTTTTACTCTTTTTACTTGCTTCTCACAGTGGTTTATAGACAGGGTTATCAGCTTTCGTAAATGTGAGAGAGGGTGATATTTTTGATGGGCATGGTCACTGGGGAGGCACCTATGCTGGCGTTTGGTGGACAGAGACCAGGGATCCTAAACTCCCAGGAATGCATGAGGCAGTTTAAGGAAGAATTACTCTGCTCAAAATCCTCGTAGAACTGGGACCAGCAGGTGTAATGGTTACGTTGCAACTCCCATGTAGTTGACTGCGGTTCGAGTCCCAGACCCGGCAGCTTAAAACTCACACTGTGCACGTGCACGTGTGTGTGTGTGTGTGTGTGTGTGTGTGTCCAAAATCCCTAGAGGAGAATGAAGGAGAAGGGATTGCGGCGTGGCCATTCCCCCCCCCCTCCCCGTGACCCCCCCCCCCCCCGATGATTTCTTGCTTTCTGTCTCTCTGGTGAGCACACACACCCTGTAGCAAAAATCTTTCTCAAAAAAAAAATTATAATATATATATTTTCATAGAACCTCCCATGGAAACAACTTGTTACCAACATCCGGTTTCTATATACTTACACATTCATATTGGAGCCAGGATTGCTTTTATGAAAAACAAATGGCAATACTTCCCACTTTAACAAATTGAAATAGCTTCTTCCCCTCCTCTCATTGATTTTATTTTCAAGGCATAGCCACCTCCCAGAGATAGGTCATGGGACATGGCCGTGTGTGCGATGCAGAAAGCCAGGTGGGCCGGCCGTTGGGAAGAGAGCAAGCAAAACCGCTGGCCTCTCCCTGTTAACGGAAGCAAGAGCTTTTATTATTCTTAAAGTTTACTTTCTTTTTATTAGCTTTTGAATGGGTAATATAGTCACATGGCTCAAAAATGAAAGCAACATGAAAGGTATGCCTTATATAGTCTCGTTCTCTTTCATGTCCGATCTTTTCATTCTCTTCCTCTCCTCTACAATTTTCATTCTCTTCCCCTTCCTCTCCTCACCAATTCTTACTAGGTTGTTATGCATCCATTGCTTCTTTGTGCAAGCCAATGGGTCTGTTCATATCAGAACCCTTGTTTGTGTATTTGCTTTGTTACTTATGCACCCACCAGGAGCACATCCCTACATTGCCCCGTGGCAGGGACCGTCCTCCTCCAATGCATTCTTCTGCCCAGACATTCACCTGTTTCATTCGTGTGGAGTCATTTCCTGTGTCGCCTCTGATCAGCCCCAGGACAGACTGCCTGTCCCCTGTGCCCGTCACGTAGGCATTTCCTTCTCGTGTTGTCTTCCATATTTTAGATTCATGTCACCTTTTTCTTAGTTTACTTTCTGGTTTTCACAGAGTACATGTTTCAGTCGCTTTCAGAGAAGGCACTGGAAATTTTTAGACACTTTCATACCTGTACTGTCATACCTGCATCTTCATAAAAAATCATGAATTTTTTATAGGTATAATTGGTAAAGAATTCTAGGTTGGAAATTACACTTGACTTATCAATGAGTGACTATATAGGTCATATATAAATAGAGAATTTATTTCCTCTGAAAGATTACAACATTAACTTGTTTGAGCTGCCTACCATGGAACGAAAAGGAAAAAATTAAAAATCTCATGGGTAAGCCCCATGGCCTGGTGGTTGTGGAAGCCACATCCTTCATGGCCAACCATGTGGTTTGAATCCTGAACCTGGCAACCTTAAAACATTCTGAGAACACGTACATGCATGTGAAAAAGTCTCAATGGGGTAGAGAAATGGAGGAAGGGGTTGCGATGTGACCATGCCTCACTGGAGGGATCCTTTCCTCCTCTCTGTCTCTCCATGTGCAAGTACATGTGCAATTCTGACCAATTAGAGAAGAGAGAAAAAGGGGACAATTTCTGAATTTTGAAGAGCTATCCTTTGATCTGGTACTTGTCTCTCAAGGGTGTTGTTTGATGAAGAAAGAAGGATGTGTTCTTGGGTCAGCCTTGAGGGTGTTAAGTGAAATAAGCAAGACACCGAGGACGGGTAATGCATGGCTTCACGTGTATGAGATATCTGAGTAGTTAAATTCATGGTGATGGAAAGGAGAACGGTGGGGACCAGGGCAGAGTATTGAGTGGAGAACGGATGAGGAGTTCTGGTTCATCAAGTGTCAGTTTTGCAAGATGAGAAGAATTCTGGAGGTGGGTGGAGGTGGTGGGTGGGAGTGGTGGCTGCACTCCGTGGATGTGCTTAATACCAGAGATACATGCTTAGGAATGGTTAGGATGGTAAATTGCATATTTTGCCTCAATAAAAAAAAATGGTTAAAAAAGAATGATGTGTTTAAGTCAAGTGATTAGGCCTTTCTGTAAGGGTGATATTAAAAGATAGACACCGTTCAGCGTATCCCTGTCCATTTATGAGAGAAAAAAACGTTCACACTGCACTGCCAGCAATACCGTGCTTTCTTAGTTTTAGAAACTGAGAGTTCTGCTATTGATCCCGATTTCCTCTTTGCATTCACTGCCCTGTGGTTCACAGCCAAATTGGAGACTCACTACTGGTGTGAAGAGGACGTGTGTGCATGTCTACCCATGTGCATTGGACACGAAATTTCGTTCCTAGCCTTTAGTTTTCTTTAGACCGATCACCTTCCTTGCTTCTCTTGATTTTGCTCTGCCTGAGCCTTCCAACCTCCACAAATCCTCCTGAGTGAGGTGGGGCATAACAGAATAGGGCTCAGAATGCCTTCCCCTAAGTCAGCCTCACTGTGGCTTTCTAAAAAGAGCATTATTTTTCATTCAATGGTTTAGTCTTTTGTACTGCCATATTTATGGGGAAAATGGTACCAGTTGTCTTTAGTCATTATCACAAGAATGACAGCGACTAGCTATTCAAAAATAAGAAAATGGAAATCTCTAGAAAGATGTGGTCGTTAGCATCTCTTATTTGAGGGGATTAACACCCCACGTTTCTTGTGAATTTTCCTGTGTTAATTGAGAAGTAGCTGTGGACTTCTGTTTCACAGGTCCCTAAGAAACAGATGTGCTCACTCTGGTTGGTTTCAGAAGTAAATAACAACAGCGCTCACACCAATGACGATCACTCGAACATGTATTGCGCTCTAGTTTTGTGCCAGACACCAGACCATATTTAAATGCATTATTTAATTCTTCCAACAGCCCTATGAGGTGGATATTAAATTACTTTCTTGCTCTTTTATGCCAATTCCCCCTGAAACTCCCACATAAAGATTCATCTGACCATCTGCTTCTCACTTGCTCTCTGCAATGTTGAGTACTACTAGGAAAAAAAAATCCCTCCACAGTGTCCCCTGGTGCTCCTGGATGTTTTATAGCTCCTTCCCCTGCCCCAGATGCCTTGTTCCGAGCCGTGCACAGAGACTGTTCCAAGTTTTGTTGCTCCTTCAGCCCTCTGCTTTTTCTCTGTTGTCATGACCTTACCTCCGAGTTGGCGAAACTTTGAATCTTCTCCTTCCTCAGTCTCCTGCTCTTACATTTCCGAACCTGTTTCCTTCTGCTCTCATCGTCTTCTTTCTCGAACCGGTGATTCTTAGCCAGCTCAGTGCACTGGAGTCTCCTGGCGCCTGTTAGAACCAGCCAGCCTACTTGTCCATGAACACGGTGGTCAGCAGTCTATTGAGGGAGTCCAGGAGATGAGAATGGGCTGCTTGGTTAAGAATCCCTGCACCAGATTCCAGAAGATAAAGCACTTCTTTGGCTCAAGGGTGATTCTTCCCCCAGGCTCTGGTTCCCTGCTCTTCCTTTTTCTCGTTTCTCCAGGGGTAGACCTGCCCCAGTATTCCTTACTCTCCTGAGTTTTCATTGGCCCCCCTTTCCTCTGTCTTTTACTGTGGCTTCAGGTACCAACTCAGATACTTCTCTCGACCTTTGGGTATTGGCCTGGTTCTCCTGCCATTGTCAGCAAGTCCTTTTAAGAGTAGTTGCTAATATTCATCCTCTGCTATTCTGGCTGTGGTCCTCCTAAATTATCCTGGGGGCTGGCAGGTGGCGCTGGACTTCCACATGGCCGACCGTGGTTCTAGTCCCAGACCTGGTGGCTCTCCCCCTCTCTCTTGCTCTGTCCCTCTCTGATCAAATTAAAATAAATGAAGTTAAATAAAATAAGTCTTTATAATACAATCACCCTGGTCAAGATCTCCAGGGGCACTGGAAACCACATCCGAAGGATGCTTTGGTGATCTCTCTTGATTCGGTATCACTGGGGCGTGTGATGCTTGGGAGGTCCTCTTCCCACACCTCCTCAGGTTCTCCTGCTTAATTTCTCCCATGCTTCTAAACAATTATTTTTCCAGCAACACTAAGAATAAAGTAGAATTTTACTTTCTTTACAAAAAGGATGATGCGGAAGAGTATCGTAGGGAGGAAATGTCTTTCTGTTAGGGGTCTGGATTGAGCGTTTCCTGCGAGGAACACGGGGACATTGAGGATGGACGTGGCATGATTTCTTAAAATTCCCATAAATAAAATAAAGGAAACTGCAATCTTAGGTCTTCGGTTTTGACTTTGCATGGCAAGAGAATTGTGGGTTGAGAGTATGGTTTCTGCCAATTTGAGAAAAGCGTCAATCCCTACGTCCTCTTGGAGTCTGATGGGCTTCCTGGAAGCCAGCTGAAATGGGCAGCGTCCACGTGTGCATCTTCCTGGGAGAGCTGTCCTGCGAGCTCTGTGACTTTGACAATGGCTCTGCTTCCCAGAGCTTGAGTGGACAGCCATGTGCAGCCCAGAATAGGCAACTCGGAATTAATTCTGAACTCTCGACTTCTTTCTGCTTCAATTTTTTTTTTCAATTTCTTCCTCTCCCTGCCATATAGAAAGAAAGCATGCTGAGTATAGAACACATGGAAAATCCCCAAACAGAATAGAGAATAAAAGAAATTTTGCTATCATCCACTATCCGTTATATCATAACTCAGATATAGACATCACAAAACATGTTGGTATATTTTTTCTTATGTATGCAAACACTCGCACACATGTTTTTATAAGTAACATTTGGATTATACTGTAAATAGTGTTGTTTATTTCGTTTTTGTTTTGGGTAATGATCTCTGTCATGAAAAATTCTTATGAACATAGTTTGTTTAATGGCTGCCCAGTATTCTAGCATAGAGTAGTTCATAATTTATTTAGTTAATCCCCTGCTGTTGAACATTTAGGCTGTTTCCAATTTGTGCTCTTATAAATAATGCTACATTTAATAACCTTGAACATAATTGCTCGTGCATTGCCAGTTCTTTCTTCAGGACTTATTTTTAGAGGCTGAATGTTGCTGGTTTCGGGATGAGACCAGCACTGTTGTGATCAGTCGGCCTCTTGCTAATCAGTCTCCTGGTGGAAGCGTGGAGGGGGATGAGGAATTCACCTGCCGCTGTTCACATCTGCCCGAGATCGGCTAGGCCCCATGCTGGATTTCAGAAGGAGGCTTTAAAGAATTTCTTCAGGAACCCATAGATGGGAAGCCCTGCCACAGGTGAAATCGAGCCGTCTTCAGAATAATCCTGGATTTGCTGTGGGCAGGTTCTGAATTCTCTGTTCCCTGCATGCTTGGTAGATGTTCTGAATGATTTCAAAGAACCTTGTACTTCTAAGGCATTGTGCTCACCTCTGAGCACCTCTGCAGCAGGAGGTAAGCCCTCCAGGAGCTCACTTGCAGTGTAGGCGGCAAGCAGGGATAAGCAGGGAAAAGCTTACCATGGGTAGGAAGCGCCTGGGAGAACAGAAAAGGGAGTCTCCAGTTCTGTGGACTAAGGAGGCCACAGAGAGCTAGACTATCCATGCTGCAGAGGTTGCTCTCTGAGCTGAATCTTGATAAACAGGAATTAATTCTTTTATATAGAGAGAAAGGTATGTGCAAAACGGAACTGTGATGGTTACATGGCATGCCAAGAGAACCATTCATATATTTCCATAGGTGGCACCTGGGCAGAACTTCCCAGCCTCTGTGCACACGGGGTGTAGGGTCTGTGTATACCATGGCCCTTTCAGTCTTAGGGCTTGAGCCCCTCGACCCTGGGCAGGTTTGCCCATTTGCCTCCGTGTGCCGTATAGAAAAGCTGATACCACCAATTCGGTCCACGGTAGAGGGTAACGGGGAGCTGAGTTGGGAAGTTGGTCTGGGTGCGAATTACGAAGGGATGTGTGGGCCGTCTAAGGAGGATTTGTGATTCCATTGTCAGTTCCACTGTTACAAACTGCTGTGGAGGTAGAAGATACAGACCCTCTGGTTGCTCATGAACACATGTAGCTGCTGTCGTGCTGTGCTGTCCTGACAATTCCACAACATGCATCTTCCCCTAAATAACAATTCAGAGCTCTTCACTCTGCTCGCTGACCTGTCTCACACCTCTTTGGGGAAAATATTGCAATATCGGAGCTACGCAGTGGAAACTTGCAGTTGTGAAGACTCTGTGAGTTGGCAAAAGGTGACAGTCTAAGTAGGAATGATTTGAAAAGTGCTAATAGTAAAACATGAGCTATTCTGGTATCTCCAAAAGTTCTGTGCTATTTATTTCAACTGATGTGTAAAAAAAACCACAGTAAATTGGAAAATCGTGTTTTGGCCAACGTAAATTAAACCTCCACGTATCATTGGTCTGTGGTGTTCTCTTCCTTTAGCATTTCCTATTCAGTACATATCACATTTATATCCACGGTTAAAAATTCTGTAGCTGTGTGGCTAAGAAAAAATAAAAATGCTGAAATTTCCAAAGGTATGTTAGATTCACTCACTTTTACTCTTTGTTTCTTGCTTCTTTTTTTGTTTGGTTGTTTTGGTAATTCTAGACTATAGAACTAAACAGAAAAGAAAAAAATGTCTGTTGTAGTACAGAAATAGTTTCATTGAGAAACCCTCTGTGCTAATGTCTGGTGTGTTTGGATTATCTACATATATATGAGTTTTAGGAAATTATACAAGCCTTTGTCCATATACATATTTTCTTTTAGATATAAATTCATTATAGTGTTATCTCTGTGTTTAAAAATTAAATTTCTTTTTGATAAATTATCATCATGCAAGTTCTGTGGTCATTACAAAGAGGGATTTTAATTTATATTTCTATTTGTTCTTTACTAACTGCACGTCAAGATTAGGGGAATCGCATTCACATGGGTAGTTGAGCAGTCAGCATATTTCATGCTAATCGTTGTGGGGTATTAGAATTCCTGCTTTCTGTGCAGTGGTATACCATGAGTGAAGACACTCAGAAATACCATATTAAAATTCATCTCCGTGTTGGCCAACTTCTTAACCCCCTTGACATAGCGAACGAGAAGGTAAGTGATATACTCCTTGGTCTGTCACCTTCCTCTGTCCATCAATCTGTCCGTGCCTAACCAGGAGGAGTGCAGCCGACCGTGGAAAACAGGGCAGGCGCTCAGTGGGAAAATGAGAGACAGATGCCCTTAGCACTCCTGTGACCAAGGCTTCGGAGACTGACACGTCCAACCACGGTGATTCGTGAGAGTGTGAATACATTCTCCAGACGCCGTGTCTCGGAGCTCTCCGGTGAAGCTCGGCTCTGCTCCCTCACCTCTGCTCTGCTGCCCCGTCGCCTGCTTTGTCTCGGCAGCATACCCCTGGCAATTCAGACTCCTGGTGGGGAGTAGACTTCTTTCAATTCTTATAAACATCCTTGCTGGAAGTCACCGGTCTGAAAATACAGGCTGTGCCCAATGGGGTGATGTTTCTGTAGGTCTTCCACGTTGATCCATTTTCATAGTCCAGCTTTAGTAGTTTTACTATTGAAATTGTCATCTCCAAATACTGAGGACTGAGTCTTGAAGCAAAATACTGAACAAATGTCATTCTAAGAGTTAAGGGCATCTGAGAATGGCCAGGAAGGGGGAATCCTTGATTCTGCCAAGTCCATCTCTCTTTGTGCTACTGAATTTTTTAGTAGATAGAAAATTTTAATCCTTTTTTTTTTAAAGAAAGATTTTTGCTATAGGGCATGTGTACTTGCTGGAGAGACAAAGATAGGCAGAGAGACCAAAAGCCAGAAATCACTCTCCAGGGGATGGCCGCACTGCAACTCCTTCTCCACGCTCCTCTTGGGATTTTGGGCACACACAGACATGTGCCTAGTGTGAGTTTTAAGCCCCTGGGTCCAGGACTGGAACCATGATCGACTATGTGGGCCTAGGGATGTAACCATTATGCCATCTGCTGGCCCCCAAATTTTAATTCTTACAAGATAGTATCTGCACACACATGAAAAGTTGATGTGTAACCATTTATTCATAGAGAGCTGCTGCTGGCATTGAGGACCTACCATTGGCTGACTTGTCTGGCTTAACACCAGAAGTCATTGATGTACGATTGATGTACGTCTTCATTCTTCTGGGAGTCATTATCACAGCTGCTGAGTCTAGTTCTTTTTTTTTTTTTTTTTTATAAAGAATTATTCATTTAATTTATTATTTTTAAAATTTGACCAGAGAGAGCAAGAGTGAGAGTGAGAGCGAGGACGAGAGCAAGAGAGAGAGAGAGAGGGAAAGTGTGAAACCAAGCCATCAGGTCCTAGATTTGAACTGCGGTCGGCCATGGGGGAGTCCAGCACCTCAACTACCATGCCACTTGCTGGCCCTGAGTCTAATCCTTTGAAAAATTAAAGGCACCTGTGACTAAATAGGTCTGCTCCTAAGCATTGTAATCAAGATGAATGAAAACATGTCCGCACAAAAAGTTGTACACAAAATGTTGTTAGCAATCTTATTCATAATAGCCCAAAGATGGGAACAACTCAAATGTTCATCAGTTTGTGAATGGAGAAATAAAATTGTTATCTCCAAACAGTGGAATAATATTGGGTATAAAAAAGAATGAAATATTGATACTTGCCACTATATGAATGCACTTTAAATTAGTATGCTAAATGAAAGAAGCCAATCACCAAGGATCACATATTGTATGATTTGATTCATAGGTGAGGTCTAGACAGAGAAAGCTAGAGAGGCAGAAAAGAGATGCGTGGTGCTTAGGTCTAGGTTAGGGAGGAGAGGGGGAGGCTCTGAGAATCATAGCTAAGGGTATACGGTTTCTTTTTGAGGGGATGAGGTGTCCTAAAGTTGTGAGGATAGTTGCCTATGTCTGTGAATACACTGAAAGTCATTGAACTGTGCATTCCAATGGAGTCTTTGTATGGTTTGTGAATTATGTCTCAATAAATAGGCTTTTTTACTATTATTTTAAAGCTGAGGAATTAGAACCATAGCGTTCAGTCCGTCACCATGGGATGTGAGAGGAGAGTCCATCAGAAAGGCATGGATGACTTCCACTGGTGATGTTTTGTTCTCTAAGCTGGCTGGTGGGTTCATGGATGTTTGTTGTGTTCAGTATTTTTTAAATTTGAATTATATACATACATCAGAAACACTCTTGGTATGTATGGTATATTTCAAATAAAAAAATCTCTGATTAAATAAAAGCTGGTGAGTCATGGAAAGGATCTCATTCCAATATACATTTTTTAAAAATCTAGTATCTCGGAACCAGCAGCTAGTGTAATGGCTATGTCGCTGGACTCCCACGTAGTCAACCGCGGTTCGTGTCCCGGACCTGGTGGCTTAAAACTCACGCTGGGCACGTGTGCGTGCGTGCCCAAGATCCCGAGAGGAGTATGGAGGAGAAGGGATTGCGGTGTGACCATCCCCCCTGGGGGGTGATTTCTCGCTTTCTGTCTCTATGTCTCTCTCTGTCTGTCTGGCGAGTGCACGCACTCTCAAAACCTAGCGAAACTAGCGAAAACCTCTCAAAAAAAAAAAAAAATCTAGTATCATTCCATGGATACTTATTGCTTCATCTCATTGTCTTTCATCATCGTCACCATCATATCTTCCGGTGTTTCTTTAGTGCTGTGTACATCTCTAAAGTCCTGCAAAACCCTGGGGCATTAGTATGGTCTCTGTGTTTGAATGGAGAAGGGATATTAATGATAGTTGTAATAATTAGGAACATTTATTTGGAGCCTGTTTAATGCAAGACACTGTTAGAGGACCTTGATATGTGGTCTTTGATTTAGTTCATGTAACGACTCTATGAGATGTATCCGATAAGCCCTAGTTTACGATGACAAAACTGAGGCTCGCAGAGATGAAGTAAGGGGTCTGAATCAAAGGGCTAGTTAGTAAAGGATAGCTCTGGAATTTTAAGCCAGTCACACGAATGCCAGAGTCTGTGTTGTTAGTAACTCTGCTGTGTTAGCTTTACCGCAACCCGTGTTTTGTGAACTTCTAAAACCCATGCCCTCGATTTCATAAACCTCGTAAAAATATCATGCCTTCTCCTCAGTGGCGAATCACAATCTTTTTTCTTACTCCATCTCGTCAGGCTGTACAGTCTTTAGTTTATGATGCACAGAGTATTTGTTTTCCAACTATAAAGTTCTACTCAGTCCTCATTTTCAAATGATGTATTTCCCTTGGAATTTTAGACATGCCCCCTCTCTCTACCAAACGCATGCCTCCAGAATCTTAAGATCTAGACCGTTTTGCCAGTCTGGGAATCCATTTTCAAAAAGATGCTTCTCGGTGGAAGATAGTATTTGATCATTGCAGAAAAGTAGAATAACAGGTCATTTTCATTGGAGCATAAACAGCAGAATCGTTGAATGAAAGGGATCTGGAAACTTGAATGAAAGGGAGCCATTGGTTTAGAATTCTCATTGTTCCCTTAAGAGGGACCTGAGACCTAAGAGTAACCAGGAAGCGAAATCCTACCTGGGTGCTGATGACTGCAGAAGCCAAGTATTTTACGAACTGAGGAAAAGAATGTCTTGAGTGTGTTCATCCATCCTTTCAGTAATTGTGTTTTGATCTCCAGCTTCATGCTGGGAAGTGCCCCTGGGGCTTTGCATCAGAAATATGCCCATCACAGCTTGGGCTTTGTGGAAATCATGCTCTGTTGGGGGAGATATAGAACACCTTACAAATTAGAGTATGATAATGCTATAAGAAAGCATTGGAGACTATGGGAACCCCAAAAGATGGACACTTATTTCAACCTTGGGAGTTGGGGATGTCAGAAAGAGGTTTTGGGTCGTTGGTACTGGAGCTGAATCCACGTTATGTGGATTCAAGAGGAATTTGGTCTCCTGCAGAAGATACCAATCACTTGGTAGGAGGCAAGAGGAGATGGTGCTGAAATGCAGGCCTGAGAAAGGTCGTGAAGGGCCTCTGGTTCCGGGCTTACCTACAGGTAGAGGGAACTCACTGGATAGCTCAGACAGGGAGTGGGTTCCATGACCAGATTTGCTCTAGACAGAGCACTCTGGTAGAAGTATCCAGGGATGCACTGGAGAGGGAAGGATGAGTTCAAGGGAAAAGACGGCTTCCTCAGTAAAGAAATGTTAAGCAATTCTCACACTGCATGTACAGTTGATTGCAAGATGCTATATTATTTTACGTATTAAAGGAGCGGGGCCCGCAGGACGTGGAGGTTACAGTAGTGGGTTCCACATGCATGACTGCATGGTTTGAGTGTTGGACCTGTTGGCCTGAAAATCATGCTGAGTGTGTGTGTGTGTGTGTGTGCGTGCGTGTGTGTGTGTGCCCCAAATCCCTAGAGGAGAAAGGAAGAGAGAGAATTGCAGAGTGGCCATGAGAGAGGATTGCAGAGTGGCCATGTGGGGTGATTTCTCACTTTCTCTCTCTCTTTCTCTCTCTCTCTCTCTGTCACTCTCTGGTAAGCCCTATAGTAAAAATGAAAGAAAGAAAGAAAAAGGAGAGGAGAGGAGAGGAGAGGAGAGGAGAGGAGAGGAGAGAGAGGAGGAAGGAAGGAAGGAAGGAAGGAAGGAAGGAAGGAAGGAAGGAAGGAAGGAAGAAAAAAAAAGAAAGAAAGAAAGAAAGAAAGAAAGAAAGAAAGAAAGAAAGAAAGAAAGAAAGAAAGAAAGAGAGAGAGAGAGAGAGAGAGAGAGAGAGAGAGAGAGAGAGAGAAAAGAAAGAAAGAAAGAAAGAAAGAAAGAAAGAAAGAAAGAAAGAAAGAATCTTAATTTACAGATGCACCCCAATTTGGGACCCGCAGGTGGTATAGTGGTTAAGTGTCAAACTCCCACATGGCCTACCACAGTTTGAATACCGGATCTGGCAGCTTGAAACTCATGCCAGGTGTGTGTATGTGCATGCCCAAAATCTCAAGAAGAGAATGGAGGAGAAGGGATTGCGCTGTGGCTATCTCCTTTAGGGATGATTTCTCACTTTCCCTCCCAGCTAAGGGAGTGCATGTGCCCATGGCAAAAACCTTAAAAAAAAAAAAAAGGTGTGTCCCAATTCATGAAATGTTAAAATGGGAAAAGTATGCTTTTTAGAATTAAACAGCAATAAGTACTAAATAAATATTTATCAAAAGAGTGAATGAATAACGTTCCTGGCAGTGTCCTGTGTAGATCTGGAATAGAATAATACCCGATAAATGAATATTACATGTGATGTCTACGTTGTATACCTTCCCTTAGTTTGACACATTAAAATTATGAAGGAAGCCACCGATTGTTTTCCTTGAACACGTATCCCTTCGTGGGTATGACAATCACTCTTGCTAGAATGAATTTTGGGGAAAAAAGATTCTAGAAATGACTGAATGGGGAAGCTGCCCTGTAGGAGGATGATATTTTCCATTTAGATTTCAGGTCAAATGGTGGAAGCGTATTTGGGAAGCCACTAGCTGCCCTTGGGCCCGTCACATGGTTCAGGAGGTGCAATATGGAAATCAGTGATGAGATCACGGCATAATTGAAAAGATATACCCAAGGCTAATTCAGAGATGGGCCCTCGGGGGCACTCCTAGGGAAATTCCTGTTTGGAAGCTTAGCTTATGTTTTTCGTGATTGTTCTGTCCTGCAGCAGCTGGGTATTTTCTGAACCCCAGGTCTGTCTTGCCTGCTCTTCGCCCATGTATGCACAGTGGGATTCCAGCCAGGAATGTCTAAGAGACAAGGGCAGCTGGGTCTGCACTGACCTCGAGATTGCATTTTGCTTCTGTGGCTGTTTTGCTTCGGTTCGCACCATTTGGGGGCACTTCTCCGGGCAGAATGCAGCTAGGTCTGCCAAACTTAGACGCATTCTTTGCATTCTCCATGCGTTTGTACTTGTGCAACCCGAGAGAGTGTGCAGAGCTGAGAGAGGAGGGTTGAGGGAGGTGGCGGAAAGTGCCGTCTGCCCTTAGATAAAGTGGTCCTCGTTACGATGACTCCTAGAAACGTGACTTACATAGACATGTCGCATCTCGTCACAGGGAAAGGACCACTGTTTCTACTGGAAAATGTGATAGCCATGTTGTGGGACCTTTTCCTTTGGGACAGACTAGGAGGGTTAGCCTTTTGCCCGGTAAAGTGGTTGAAGATTGCCTCTCTTATGAGACAGAAGCATGCATTGACGAGATCTTTGACTGTGGTAGCTGTATTTTCTTAAGAAGCAGTTAGAGCCAGGATTGATGGGCTTAGAGTAGATCAAGGATGTATCGGTTCACACAGACTAACTATGTCAAACGGCCTTCTCTTAGGTGGGACCCTTACTGCCGAATGTGAGGATTCCTGTCATGACCTCGTCTGGTCTTCCAACCCTAGTGTTCTTCTCCTGAAGCCACCAGTTTAGACACCATGTCTAGAACACCCAGCTATCTACCAGTTCCCGCCTGTACCTTTGTTCTACGCCGGCCTGGCACGTTCCTGTCTGCTTTTAGTCTTAGTATGCGATTCCTGCCATTTGCATTTGTCCAAATTCAGCCTTCTAATATCTGAGCTCAAATTCAGGCCCCTAAACAAAATTTTCCTTACTTCTCGCCAATCAGATGTAGTCTCTCCCTCCTTTTGGCTGACGGACTTCATCTGAACTTTGCTGGGTACCATCTGACAACTTTCTCCCTCATGTCACAGCCACAGACCTTAGGAAGTTCCTGGAAAACACCTTCTGTTTAACAGCTACGTAAGGCAGATTTCCCTTTTTTTTTTGGAAAACAATAGTAGGTTATATGTCACTTCCAAAGTTCCAACCACCTTTCTGAAAACACAGTGCAAATACTTACAAGTAGATTTTTGGTAAGCATGTTAAATGCAGGAACCCGGGTTTCTTTGCTATGGACTGTTTTGTGCACAGTGACATAGCCAACAGCCGCCGAGACCACTTCTCCTTTGTGGACTGACTCTCGCTTTTAAAAACTTACCAACACAATCGTTCTGACATTTTGTCAGTTATATTTGAAGTGTAACTTGACACTTTTCTCTCACATAGTTTTATGTTTAAAAAGTTTTGAATTTTGGAGCCATAAATATAGGTTTCCTGGTACACCTTGGACAGATATTGTTTGACTGAGAGGTGACTCCCTGCTTTGAAACTAGAGTTGAAAGCTAAGAGGCTGTCCCCTGGGAAGTGTGAAGAAGATGTCCTATGGGTGTGCCTGTCCTTGTGTGCTGGTTTATCTCCTTCTGTAGGACCTAAGCTTATGGAGGGTGGGGTCCACACCCGACTGAGTTTTGTAGTTCCTGTAAGACCAAGCAGGACTACCCCTGTAGTTGCTTACTTTTTTTTTTTTTTTTAAATGAATCAGAAGATTTTGTGAAATGATGTTTTGAGGTGTTTGTTAACACTCTAGTCTGTTAATTACAGAGTATAAGGAAACTTCTGGACTGTGAAGTTCATTTCCCTCAGGTATTATCAAGTTTCTTGGTATCTAGGTTCGGTCAAGCTTACCCCCCACATATTATGGCCTTGTATATGGTCATCCAGAATTTTTGCCTTGTAAGTGTCTTGTGACAGAAATAGATATTTCTAAACGCTGGAGGCTGTTTTCCATTATTGGCTGATCACAGTTATTGTTATATATTGTAGAGAAGGAAAAAGACTGTAGGTAAGTCTTACGACGGTGGATACATCCTCTAGGTGGCTATTAGGAGTGGGAGGACCCCCAACTTATTCTCAGGTGACTCAGACAAGTACCACTTCCATTTGTTTCACCCTTATGAAATGAAGCTAAATGTTCCATATGTCCATTTTGTGTTGAAGGGCAGCTGAAAGGTCTATGAAAATTCTAGATAGGAGAGTCCTCTCAGAGGGTCAGTGTTTGAACTTTCTTCCCTAGAAAACACACATACACAAGACATGGGATTAACTACAGGGTAGAATGTAGCTACATTCCCATAGTAGAACAAGCCAATGCATTGAACTCATGACAGACAGGTGTGAGGTTAGCGTGACTCTCCTCGACTAGTCCAGGAAGCGGGCTGATGGTCTTGGGCCTTCATGTGAAAGCTAACCTGGCAATGAGCAGCATGACCCAGCGAGGTATTCTTCCTCTGAAAGCAAAAGCCAATTGTGGCCTGGCAGTTTGTGAGCAGGTTCTGAGAACCCAACCAAGACATTCCGTTCTGTTAATTGAGTGGCTATGTGGGAGACTCTATGAAGTAGGGGCCCTTCAGAGAAGTTGGTAAACAGTAATCGTTCAGTCCACAAGAGAATGATGGTGCGATGGAAGGCCTACACAGGAGATCAAAGGCAGTTACTGCAACAAAAGGCACAAAACGAGGCCGCAGACTTGCGCCATTATTATTTATTATCCACTCTCAGCCCTATTTGCGCTGCTTTCAAAGACGATATGGCAGTTATTAACACTGAGTGGAGGTCTGACAAGAGCATACTCATTTGGGCGGCATTTTAATAGCTACCCTAAAGTGCTGAGTGTAATTACTTGGGCTCTCTTATACGTGGCTGATTGTGTACTTGCACTTGGAAGCAGAAAGCAGCACCTCACTTCATAGGCTTTGCTTCCTTTTGGTCAGTCGGTGCCAGGAAGGCACAGAGGTCTTCTCACATGTTGCCTGAAAATCCGATGTACGGACAAAGCCCTGGCAGTTAAAGTTGCACGAGGACCTCAATTACCTTGGTAGTCAGGACCACCTTGTCGTTTCTCCAGAGGACCTGTGCACCGTGTGTTTGTGTCACGTTGTGTTGTATAGAACAGTGCCTCTCGGGGCTGCGTACAGAGGCACGACAGGTTACCATCCTCAGAACAGATGTAATGGGTGGGTGGGCACAAGGGCTCCTCTGTGGGAGGTTGGCAGGGTGTTTGTAGTAGTCTCAATAATGACTGGCTTTTGTGTCTTGGTGCACATTGCTTTGCTAGATGGTAGCCATACTACCCTCTCTCTGGGAATCACGATCAGTTCCCTATGTGGTGGCTGGTAGGAGTCTGCCTGTGGGCTGCTCTTCAATTGTAACATGAATGTTGGCAAATGGAGGACATTATCTTCCTAAAAGTGGCACAGGACAGGCTACTCTATATGCTGTTAAATGATTCATAGATCCCCTAATGGTGGGCTTAATGGGCCTGTAACATCTGCCCATGAAAAAAATGAGCTCCAAGGCACTCAGAAGACGCTGTAGCAGATGCCTCACAAATGGCAGCACCTTTTTGTGTCTCCTTGGGGCTGGGGTTCTGACTTTTCACCCATGGATCACCAGTGCACAGCACAGAGCTGCACAGAGCAGGCACTTGGGCACTGCTTCGGGAAAGATTAATGCACCATTATTAAACCCGTCCACGAGTGCTGTAGAATTTGTAGAATTTGGTGAGTGAGATTTTTGTCTTAAATTCTGTAAGCTGTCGTGTTAACCAGCACTGGTGGACCTAGTTTCTCATGCTCTGATCACAAAAGTCACACTCTCTTTATTTGTGGAATAGAAGAAAGGCTGGTGGCGTTTTTGAGGACTTAGGAAATGCTAGGTATAGCTAGATTCTTAGTGAGTAGATTGGAGGTTGGTCAAATCCTGACTCTAATGATTTGTATGCTGTGTTTGGGCTTTTTTTTTAATCTGTAAAATTAAAATACCACTGCCTGCCTTACAGAATTGTCATCACATAATGCATCTAAGCCCTTCGCATATAGTGAGTGCTCCAGAATCGAATAGTGCTATCGTTCATTCATCCAACACTTGCTGAGAACCTGTTGTGAATTTTGACATTGTTGGAAATGACACAAATACCAATATTGCTCAGAAACTGTAGATCCGTAAAGTAAATCAGTCATAGTCTAGAGAGGGCGTCAGACACTTCAACACATAATTGTAATACATGGTAGGTGCTATAGTCATTTTCTAGAACACTGCTAAACCAGAGGAGGAGCAACCGAGCTATGCTGGGACAGGAAAGTGGGTTCTAGGATGTGCTTGGGGGATATGGTGCTTAGTCTGACGTGAAGGTGGAAACCAGCCTTCGGTGGTTGCTTATCAACAGACCAGTTTAGGAGAGAGCATGGCAGGGAGTGGTGCAGGTGTGAGGGTGTGAATGTGTGCAGGTCCAGCAGGGGAGCGGTTTTCCTTCATTCCCCAGACATTTAGGAAATGCAACAAAGTAAATGCCAGGGGTCTTTCTACCTCTCTATACCCTAATTCTAAAAATAAGTAAATTCCTACATTTTTCAGTGTGCTTTATATTACTTCTCAGAGCCCTAATCTTTTCAGGAAGAGAGGATTGCTAGCTAATAATGTGTATCAGTGTGAAGTTATTTTGTTATGTAAGTGAATTTTTTTTTTCTTTTTGTTAAAGAGAGAGTCTTTTTTTTTTTTTCTTTTTTTTAGAGGTTTTTGCTATAGGGCGCGTGCGCTCGCCAGACAGACAGAGAGAGAGAGAGTCAGAAAGCGAGAAATCACCCCCTAGGGGGGATGGCCACGCCGCAATCCCTTCTCCTCCATTCTCCTCTCGGGATCTTGGGCACGCACGCACACGCGCCCGGCGTGAGTTTTAAGCCACCGGGTCCGGGACGCGAACCGCAGTCAACTACGTGGGAGTCCAGCGACATAGCTATTACGCTAACTGCTGGTCCCAAAGTGAGATATTTTTGCTATAGGGTATGTGCACTCACCAGAGAGACAGAAAGTGAGAAATCACTCCCCGGGGCGGGGGGATGGCTACACCACAATCCCTTCTCCTCCATTCTCTTGTGGGATTTTGGGCATGCACACACATACACCCTGTGTGAATTTTAAGCCTCCAGGTTCAGTATCAAACCACAGTCGGCCATGTGAGAGTCCAGCGACGTAACCATTACGCCATCTGCTGGTCCCTAAAAGTGAGGTTCTAATCCAGGTGTTCCAGCAATGGTTGTTTTGAGTAAAGTGAGCTTCGTTAGTCTTCACAGTGAGGGAAGAGATACCTCTGCCAGGAGGAAATGAAAAGCTGGCCTTCTGGTCAGAAGGGATAAGATGGCACGCAGAGCCAGAAACCTAGGGTGGCCATCCCTGCTCCGCCCTTGGCCAGTGTCTGCAGGGAGCACCTATATACTCATGGTCTGTGGAAAATACCAAGATACATACAGGCTACTTTATTTTTATTATTCCTAGAGATGGTTGAAGTACCACAAACACATCAGCTAGCCAAGAAATTCATTAGCAGGGATTTTTCTTTGGGAAGATCTACCCCTCTGCCCCCACCCAACCAGCGTTATCAGTATTATTCTGACGGTGTGCTCATTGCTTTAGTTCTGCGGAGTGTGAGGGTCAGAACCACTGAGCTGTCTAAGTTAGACACCTCTCCTGCTGAGAACTCAGACACTCTGCCTTCGCCTGTGAATGAGAACTAGTGTCTCCTGCCAGCGCTAATTAGAGAACTCACATGTCTCATTCCTAGTGGTTTGTGAATCTTTTAGTTCTAGAGGTGGTTTTGATATCAAATAGTTCGACTCAAGAAAGTTTACTGGGAACCAGCAGTTAGCATAGTGGCTATGTCGCTGGACTCCCACGTAGTCGACCGCGGTTCGCGTCCCGGACCCGGTGGCTTAAAACTCACGCCGGGCGCATGTGCATGCATGCCCAAGATCCCGAGAAGAGAATGGAGGAGAAGGGATTGCGGTGTGGCCATCCCCTCTGGGGGGGGGGGGGGTGGTGATTTCTCTCTTTCTGTCTCTATGTCTCTCTCTGTCTGTCTGGCGAGTGCACGCACCCTATAGCGAAAACCTCTCAAAAAAAAAAGAAAAAAAGAAAGTTTACTTAAATGACCTACAGATTTTCTAATGTAATTTTTGTCATTATTCCTTGTTTCTCATTTGACTTACTAGTCAGCAGCACAAAATTCCACTTCTTTCTAAGAGTGTTTCCAGCCACATAACTTCCCAAGTCTCTTATTTCAGAACAGCTTTGAGGGGAACCAGCAGTTAGCGTAATGGCTATGTCGCTGGACTCCCACGTAGTCTACCGCGGTTCGCGTCCTGGACCCAGTGGCTTAAAACTCACGCTGGGCGCGTGTGCGTGCGTGCCCAAGATCCCAAGAGGAGAATGGAGGAGAAGGGATTGCGGCGTGACCATCCCCCCGGGGGGTGATTTCTCGCTTTCTGTCTCTATGTCTTTCTCTGTCTGTCTGGCGAGCACATGTGCCCTATAGTGAAAACCTCTCAAAAAAAAAAAAAAAAAAAGAACAGCTTTGAGTATAATGGCTGAGAAGGGCCCGCGAATGGGACGTTTGACAGATTTGGAGCCAGTGTGGAGGAGCTGATACCAGGCTTTGGAGATGTGGCCAGAGACCTGTTCTCCTTGGATATTCGCTGGCAGACATTGGTACTGCCGTAGAATAGATACTCTGTCTACAAGGGTTATGTGCTTAGCATCGTGCTACGTAGTGCAGCTAGCTACTGAGTGGACTTCAGTAATAAGGGTGGGGATGTCTGCACCGTGTCATAGTTCCACACATACATATTAATATATAAGCATATATATAAAGTTTATTTATTTGTTCCCTGAGAAAGATAGCACCCCCAACAGGGTCTTCGCTGCATGCTCCACTCCTGGGCTGTGCTAGCCCCACATCCTGGTCCATGTGTGGCATGTACTCACTGGTTTCTAGACATGGACCAGGAACCTTCTCCTGTGGATCAGCCTCAGAGACCATCACGGTGGCCACTGTGCCCTCACCCACTCCCCCTGCTTACTGGATTTTAAGTAAGCCTTAGTTACGGAGCTCCACATCGCTCCTGGAACAGAGAATGGATATTTCAATGGTTGTTTTGAGTACATCTATTTCCTCATTTTTCTAAACTGAAGCAGTTCTCTTAATAGTGAAATGATTTTTTTCGAACTTTTTAATGGTGAAATAGGTGCAGAGACATGCACGGAATAAACACGCTTTACTCATTGAATCAGCACCAGTGTGACTCTCTTTATTTAAGAGTACAATGGCCCAGTTATCTGCCTCACAGAACAACCCCACTAATCTAGGGATTGGGAGGAGTGGGGACATTTCATATCGATGAAAAGTAAGACTTAATCATTTCGGGAGAGCCTTACTCCCTTTTTGCTCATGCAGTCAGTAATCCTAGAGTAACCGAGGTATTTAGCAGAGGACCTGGGGCACCAGCGTTAGTAGGGGCTGTGGCCTCACTAGAGCCATCTGGTTGTGATTAGCAAGCAATTGGGTGTGAATGATGCTTGACTAAATATTTCTTTATAAAGAATTATTTTATTTAACTTTATTCATCATTATTATTTAATTTGACCAGAGAGAGATGGGGAGGAGGGAGTGAGAAAGCAAGCCGAATGAGAGAGAGAGAGAATGAGAAAGCAGCCATGTCGAAGTCCAGTGCCCTGACCGCCAGGCCACATGCCAGCCCCCACGAAAAATTAAATTTTTTAAAAAAGTATTCATTTTGTGGTATTTTTTTACACGATCATTTTTCTCGAAACCTATTCCATATGGGCAATAGGGCCATTAAGCTGTTGTCCAAGTCTAATCTCTCTCATTGCAAGTTCTGAGTGAATAGAGGTGATATAAAGAACATTTCCTGAATTTGAGAATGAGGGTTCTAAGTAGTGTAGGTGAACAATATACTGTGAACACTCTTACCAAAGCTTCTGTATTGATCAAAGATAGGAAATTGGAAACCCTAAAGATACTGGTGGACTGAGAAACCTCCACTGGAGACCTGAAATTCATTAGTGTCGTCTTGCTTTACTTTTAATTGACTTAAAGTTTATTTATTTCTTGAGCCAGAGAGATAGACAGACAGGTGCCCCTGAGGTTCTCTCTGTGCCAGAATCCTTTCACCGGCCTCTCAGCCATCAAGAATCACAGGTGCCTACAGGTGCACCTGGCATGTTCGAGTCACCCCAAGGCCCAAATCCAGGCCTCTCTGTGGTTCCACTGGGTCACAGCAGCTGGGCCCAGCTTTATTTTAAAAACCGATGGAAACTTTGCGTGCCTAATTTAGTATATAAAGAAATACCACCATCACCAAAATCTCTGTGGACCACAGACTTTCAGGAATGTGGTAAGCCTATTGACTGTGGCTTCAGATTCTTCGTCACCCAGCCGGTACTCTCGGAATGTGTATTTTCATCTTCATAATATGAAGATAAGGATGTGTATATTTGTATCTTCTGGACTCATCTCTTCATTTTCACAAAGAAAAAATAAATAATGTGTATTTTATAAAATATATATGTATATATATATATATATATATATATATATATAGTCTTTTTTCTGATCTTGGTAAAATTATTTATTTACTTAACTAGCATTTTCAAGTGTCCCCTGTAGCCCATGTGCTGTGTAAGTTGCTCAGGTGGCTGAGATGGCGAGACCCCTCTCACTGTGTGTATGGGGGCTCTCCCCTTACTGTGCATCAGGTGGCCACTCCTCCCCTCACCTTGGTCCCCTCTCTGGCTTCCACTTGGCAGCCCTGAGACGCCCTTCACGCTCTCGCCTGTGTTCTGGAGCTGAGGGGGCCCCGGGTCTACGTGAAGTTTCTCCTCCCCTGCACCCACACTGGCTTCCCCTGCCTCGCCCTCCTGCCGTGCCTTCAAGCAGCCCGCAGCCTTGTTCTCACCGGTCATCGGGCTGAGAATGCTGATGTGGTGCCCTCCTAGCTCTCGTCCGTCTCCGTTCTCCCCATTCAAAACTCCTTCCTCAGATCCTATAAAATGGAGCAGGCTCAATAATATTCCACACTGGCCGCAGGTGCCATTTCGTCTCCACGCGTCTTTCAAGTGTGGCCACCCTGGAGTGTGTGTTTGGTTTGTCACGGGCACGTGTTATTTTAGTTTTAACTGATCAAAACAGACACAGTCATTGCTTTGTATTTGGTACATGTCTTTCCTTCTTTTTGTCCCGTTTCAGCTTTAATGCACCCCGTTGGTCACCTTGCCAATAGTCTTATTTCTGTTTTTAGGGGGAATCAAGGATATCAGGGGTTAGAGAATTTCAGTGGGGTTTGCTTAATGTCGGAAAAGTTGTAAATGGTGATGTCGGTTTCAGTCATCTGCTTCGCTAAACCACTTTAGAAGTCCTGTAGCTTCTCTTCACTAATATTTTTCATATTTTAATCTCCTGTTACTAATTAGACAGGCTCCTTGGTAGCAAGTTCATGCCATAATATAATGTTACAGAATTGTCTGTAATACCAAATTATTCAATTTATCATGCATTTATTAGAACTAAACAGTAGTAGTTTCCTCAGCTAGTGAGTTAGGTATCAGACTCCCTGCTGGCTGTCTTCCCTTATTCTTTACCTTACTGATGCTCTGTAGAGTTTATCAATACTTCTGGAATATTAATACACATTTGAATCACTCAGGGATCTTGTTACAATGTTAATTATGATCCAGTAGGTCTGGGTGATGGGGTGGGGCTCAAGTTTCTGCATTTCTAACAAAGCTCCCAGGTGACGTGGGTGCCGCTGGCCATGGGCCACACTTTGAACAGCATCCTGCTAATCGGTGAAGAAACTGCAGTTGAAAGAGCCTAGTTTTTCCAAGATGACACAACTGGAATCGGTAAAACCCCATTTGAGACCTCCTCTTCCTGCCTGGAGAGTTACCTTCCAAGGCAGAAAGACAGACAGTACCTTCACGGCAGTCTTGGGGATGTACTTTAGTGGTGTGTGATGAGAAGAACTTAGATGGGGAATGTGATTTGAGTTGCACCTCAAAGGTAAGACCGACTGACAGGATGAAAGGGCTTTTTGGATAGCGGGAGGAAACGGAATAAGGACACAGGACGTGAGACTGGACGTATAGGACGTCTTCTGGGAATTGCAAGCAATTGGGTGTAGCTGATGCCCGAAGAGGAGCGCTCCGTGGTTTTAAAGCTAAGGTGAGGTCGGATGGTGAGTGGAGTAGGCAGGGAACCACCTGATTTTGAGGAGGGGTGGGCTATGGTAGTACACAATAGGTGCCCAGAAAATGAGTGTCTGTTTGATGTGATCTAGCTGTTAGTGAGCCATTGTCCAGGGCACACCATTGGCATCTCCACAGAATTATGTGACCTGGTTATAGGACTCAGAATTCCTCTAGGATGACCTTTCTTGTTTGTATCGAGCCCGTCTTAATAGAGCCTCTTTGCCTGACAATAAAGAATATATTGCTTTCCCCCTTTTCCAAATCTTGGCAGGCTAAGAAAATGATGTGCTTTTTTTTTTTTTTTCCACAGACCAGTAATAAACATTCCTCTTAAAAGAAGCATTGTTTCATCAGTAGCACTTTAATGGGAAAAGTGAAAAAGAGACAAAATGCAATCCTGGCCTGAATGGAGACCGGTTTTCCTTTGTGCAAATAACCAGCATTCCAGTCAGGTTGCCACGGAGATGCTGAGATTATCACTGCCCAGGGCCAGCAGTCAGAGAATGCTGCCCAATTAGTTCCTCTCCGCTGCTAGGTTACCTTGACAGTGGCTCAGAAAGCAGGCTTAGAGTTCAGAGGCACTCAAAGGAGCAGTCCGGGGCTTGTAGCTCTGCCGTCCTCGGTGGGATGCTGGGACTTGCAAGGCCTAGAACATTCTGGGGGAAACCACACATGATTGGTCAGCCCCGAGAAAGCAGGTGCCATATTTAAATTCTGGTCTTTGTTTTTTCTTTTCCTTCTTGGTAAGAATGGATTTCCAAAATTCTTTTGTCATCACCCAGCGTTGCAAGGGTTTTTATCATCCAGGATTGCCATCCGATGGCTCAGGTGGGTGATAGGCAGGGGTGTGCATTTTGGCACTGGACGTCAATCTTGTGTAGGTTGCTCACTTAGCTTCAGTGTTTCCTCTGTGAACAATCTACCTCACTGGATCCATGCCGAAATGGAATAAAATAAGTGTTTCACAAAGCCCTGTGGAATTTGTGGGGCACAGAGGTGCCTAGTGAAGAGGAGCTCTCTCAGGTGTTGGTCAGAGGTCATCACCTAGTATATATGTAGTGCTCTTAGCATCTGTTGATTATTTCTGTTCTGTCAGTCAAAATTGGCTGAGACACACAATGGTAACGATGACTCACGGAGACATGATGACTGAAAGTTTTCTCTTAAGTATGCTACCTTGTCAGAGTAGAGGGCGCTGTTCCTCAGCCACCCAAGGACATGGACTTCGGGAGCCTCAGATCCACCTGTGCTTCCGAAGTCATCTCAGTGATGTCAGCGGGCAGTCGCCTATTCCATCTGAAAGTGACACTTCACTTCCACTTCTTTGTCATTGGCCAAGGTAAATCATGTGACCAAACTGAATCTCAAGAGAAGTGCCATCCTACAATATGCCAGCCAGAGGAGAAGCAGAGTATTTGTTGAGCAACCGTAATGACCACCACCTCTACCGATGGCCAAATGGCTGATGGACAGGGTGCTCTGAAGAAGGACTGTTAGTTAAACATAAATAAACAAAAAATATGTGGACAGCAAACTTCAAAGTAAACCAAGTAGAATTCAGCTGCACTGAACAGAAACCCCAAAATATTAGTGGGTTAAGGAGAAATATAAGTTTCTTTCTCTCTAATGGTAAAGAATTCCAGACAAAGGCAGCTCAGTGGTGGCATGATAGTTCCATGGTCACCAGAGGCTTTATGTCATTTTATTGTTCTGCTAAAATAAGTAACTAGCATATGGCTTCCATTCTTAAATTCACATCAGGGCCAAAGTGGCTGCAGGGTTTCCCCCATCACATCTGCATTACCAGCAGCAGGAAGAAGCAGGGGCGACAAAAGACTTCCCTCAGCTGAGTCAGCTCCATCCGAGCAGCCCTTCTGAATGTCTCACACACAGTGCTGCTTATGCATCATTGGCCAGAACCTAATCACATGCTAACTTCAGTGCGCATAGGGCATAAAGTTTTTGAGCTGGGTGTGTTGCTTCCCAAATAAAATTGGGGCTTTCACTTGCTGAGTGATAAGGGAAAATAGATACTGGGGGGCATTGAGCAGTCCCTGCTCCAGTAACATAAGATGCAAGCTTTGGTTAAGTAGGAATGACAAGGGAGAAGACTGCTCCCTGCACCGTCATTTTCCAGCCCGGGCACCACCGAGCTCTGGTGCCCAGCAGAGGTAGGCAGTTCCCTTAAGAGTGTGATCTGCGGCCAGGCAGGTTTAGGAAACGGGGCAGCTTTGCCCTCCCTTGGAGATGCGCACGGACAGTTAAGCTGTGAGAGGCTCTGCAGTAAAGAAACCTTTAACCACTGATCTTTTTAACCTCCTTTCCTAATTTATTTGCTTCTGGAAATCTAAGACCCATGGAAATCTGAAAGAACACAGGGAAATTTCACTTTGCCTTCTCAAATCTGCCAAAAAAGCTTTCAGATCCTTGAACAGATGGGCTATTCCAAAATTATCTGCCTTCAAAACAAACAACCATCAAACAAACAAAACTCCTATGTCCTGTATGCTAACCTAACCACTGGGACAGAAGCCTTGAAAAAAAAGCCCTGGGATTAGCCATCTGTATGAGATGGTCTTAAACAACTGTCTGTGCTGTTAGTGGTGACACCCAGGGATGGACTGGGTTTGGATTGTGCCTCAGTCTGCCAGAGGACAGGCCCTGCCCCGGCAGCTGTTGAGGGGGCTGTTGTGCATGGCTGTGTGCCATCCCACCGCTCTCTAGACGCGGGAGAGTAATTGACATTCTAACCCAGCGGTGCAGTATTTCCCTTCACATCCCATAAAGAGGACTTGGACTTCTGGCCAAAAGGTATTTTGGCCTTTTTTGGGGGACAGGAGGGAGGAGTACAGGCAGATAGGCAGCCAGTTAAGGGTGGGTCAGACCCTCAGTAGACTTAGAGCAGGGTTGGGTTCTTTGACCAGTTTCAATTTGCTTATCAACTGCAGGGTTGCTCATAGGTGTGGGATGAACTGCTAAAAGTGCTTTCAAGCAAAACATACCTGCCACTGGTCTGTTGCAAGCAGGTGGTAAATGAGTGCCATGGTGGGACTAGCCCAGTTAGGTCCTTCTTTCCAAAACAGAACCTTGGATGGTTTGCTCATCTTTCTTTCTTAATTATTTAGGTAATCAGTTCTTATCTTTAAAGTCCATCTGCTGCAATGGCTATCTTTTCCCTTCATCTAAGCATCTTTGAAAAGGCAGACTGCCAGAATCTTTGCTAATCTGGTTCCCATCATTTCTACCAAGTGTTGCTGGAAATACTGGAAAGTTACCCTGTCCTGACAGGCCTAGAGGGATCCCGAGTTTGCGTCTCTCTGTAAACTGTATGATGCATTTCCCCAAACAGCTGTATAATGTCAGTAACAACCTGATGATAAGAGGGAGGGACCCAGGTGGGGGTGGCCTCTGTGTGTGTATTGACCTTTGGAACAATTTGTGTGTGTGTGTGTGTGTGTGTGTGTGTGTGTGTGAGAGAGAGAGAGAGAGAGAGAGAGAGAGAGAGAGAGAGAGAGAGAGAGCGAGCTTGCATAGACTGAGATAGTTGAGGAAAATTCTGGAAGGTGAGAAAGCTATCCTTGTCCAAAGTGTGCCTCATGGCTTAACGCCCTGGAGAGTTTTCTTAATCTGCTTTATGGAGTCACTGCACCTTTCCCTGCCTTGATGTGTTGGAAAGCAGACTCAAAGCCAAAAGCGGGGCTCCGTGTGTTCCACATGAGCACAGGCAGGGTTGTGGCCGTGCTCAGCAACTTCAGATCAGGAAGCGTGAGAAGTACTCACCGGTGAATCCCCACGGCTGACCACAGAGCATTAAAATAGCTGTGTGCCAATATCAGAAAATACAATTTAAGAAATCCTTCTGGGTTGTTCTCCTTTTTGTTTTATGTTCTTATTGCATATCCCCATTCTTCCAATGTAAGCCAACTAAGCCAACGGACGACTATCATTTTCTGTAGCTCCCTCCCTCCCTCCCTCCCTTCCTCCTTTCCTTCCTTTCCTTCCTTCCTTCCTTCCTTCCTTCCTTCCTTCCTTCCTTCCTTCTTCCTCCCTTCCCTCCCCTCTCCTTCCCTTCTTCTCCCTCCCTCCCTCCCCCCCTCCCTCTCTCTTTCTCTTCCTTTCTTTCTTTTTATTTTTGTCTGTAAGAAAAGAATTTGAAACTGAGCTAAATATGAGTATGAATATTCAGTCTGTGAACTGAGCGAGATGCATTAGGAAAGTTTCATTTCTCTCCTATGCTTATACATGAGTGTGACCTATCCAGTGAGCTGTCTTAATAATATCAAATTCACCATGTGGGATAAATCCTGTTATAGCAACCCTGGGCGTGGATTAAATTCATTCCTCAGCCCAAGTATAAGTGCATTCCAGGGCCTGCCCACCCTCCCGATGTCCCTGCTTCCCTCCCCACTAGGCCCACCCTTCGGAGGCCAGGGAGTGAGGCCTTTGTCCTGTCAAAGGATTTTTTTGAGCAGAAAGAAGAACTAGAGATCAGGAGATTTATTAGAGTCTTAACTCACCCACTAACTAGGTGAGACCCTGAACAAGTAACCTACACTCTCCTGTTGGGAAAGCTTATAATTTCCTTAATATATAAAACCTGCTTGGGCTTCTGTAAGCTAGGAAGAGGAATTCTATCAGTAAGATCTCAGATGTCCCTGTTCGCAGTGTCAGAGACCTTACCACACATGGCCGTCAGTGGTAGGAATGGTGATGTGCGATTTGATTCCTCAGCCAGTGTTTATTGGATGTCCGTAATGTCCCAGTCATGATCTTGGGACTAGGACAATGAACAAAGCCAATAGAAGTTATTTCTTCATGAAGTAGAGAAGTTATTCCCTCTGCAATAAAGAATTTGTAGCAAACACTTTTTCGAGCACTTACAATAAGCCAGATACTGCCTTAAGTGTTTTGTGTATATTAACTCTTTCTACCAAATAATCTATGAAGTGAGAACTGTTGTTATCTTAGGGCACAGATGGACTAAATAACATGCCCAAGGTCACAGAGCTAGTGAATGGTGAAGCCAAGACCTGAATCAGGCTTTCCAATCGTAGAGTCTGTGTGGTCTTAACTACTGTCACTGTCAACTGATTGGTTGACTGAAAGCTATCAGTATTGGTCCTAGTGGATGACAAAGTAAGTAAAAATTAAACTGTAGCTACAGTTAGAAATCTGAGGACCTGCTTGGTCTCCCTCTGTGGGACTCTCGACCTTGATGGGAAGCAGGGACACCAAGCAGCCATGGTCCTGTCAACTCTGTTCTCCACCTTGGCTGTGGCTGTCTGGCTTGAGTTTACTACCTGTTCTCTGGCTCCAGTGTTACACCACAAGGACTTCACTGCTCCCACAGCCCTGAGTTAATTTCATCACTGGCCGTTTGCAGAGAAGTAAATAATAACTTGAATTCAAAATATTTGGACTGGAATCCCAGCTTTACTACTGACCAATGCTGTCAACACCTTAGGCAATTTTTAATATGATCAGCAGCAACAACAATATAGCAATAGTTGTTATTTATTAAGCATGGCCCCGCACTGTGCTCGGTTCTTTATATTATATTGTTTCTGAGCTTAGGACAACCCTCTAAGGTGTTTTTATCCTCACTTTATAATCTGGTCTTAGCCGCCGTCTCTATCTCTTATTGTTTAACCTTGGGCAAGTTACTTAATTCCGTGAAGTCTTAGTTTCATCATCTGAAAATTGGGGTTATTAATACCCACTTCACAGGTTGCTGAAAGATTAAATATGAAAATGTATATAAAGCCTTCAGGCCATTGCTGATCCCAAGGACTGTGATAGCTCTACTACTGTTTACTCTATAGCTTCAGGTCTTGCAGCTATTCATGTGAGGAGCTAGGTTTCAAATCCAGTTCTAAAGGCTGCCTCTGTGAGAGGCTTGAGCTGTGCAGTGCTGGCGAGGCAGGGAAGCAGGGGCAGGGCCTTAGAGCTGCTCGGCAGTGGCTCTTACACATTAGCGGGTGGGACTAGCGAACAGCACACCACAGAGGCTCCTTTCTCCCTGTGCTGAGAGCCCAGAGCCAAGCTGGAAGCTCCCACCATCAAAGAGGTGTTCCTGAAGGCGTGGCTATGAATGTCCTGACCTTGCCAGGAGCTACAGGCCAAGAACAGACATGGTGAACGGACACCAACACCAGCCAGTCACAGCTGTTCTGGGGAAGACAGTGTCCCAGAGTCAGCCTGCACACAGGCCACCCTTTATTTTCTTAGAATTATTTTTTTATTTAATTTAATTTATTTATTTGTTTTAATTTGACCAGAGAGGGACAGAGAGAGAGAGGAGAGAGAGAGAGAAAGAACGTGAGAAAGCAAGCCGCCAGGTCTGGGACTCGAACTGTGGTTGGCCATGTGGGAGTCCAGCGCTCTTAACTACCATGCCATCTGCTGGCCCCAGGACTGTCCTTTTAAAAAGAAAATGCCTTGACGTGTGGACCTGGGGAATTGCCCACTCCTTCCCATGCAGGTTGCAATCTTACAGAGAAGGCAGGCTAAATGATATAGTCCCATTTTACAGATGCAAAACCAGAATACACGGCTCGGAGAGCACTAGCGGGGCATAGGAACCAAACTTGAACTTTCAGGGTCTTAGACCAATCTTCTGATAGGTCTGTATAGTTTAATTGGTTCTATACAGGGAATGAAATGAGAAAAACCAACAATCAGTGTTTTACCTTTATTTGATTTTATATATATTTTTCTTTTTTTTTCTTTTTTTTTGGAGAGGTTTTTCGCTATAGGGCGCGTGCGCTCGCCAGACAGACAGAGAGAGACATAGAGACAGAAAGCGAGAAATCACCCCCCAGGGGGGATGGTCACGCTGCAATCCCTTCTCCTCCATTCTCCTCTCGGGATCTTGGGCACGCACGCACACACGCCCGGCGTGAGTTGTAAGCCACCGGGTTCGAGACGCGAACCGCGGTCGACTACGTGGGAGTCCAGCGACATAGCCATTACACTAACTGCTGGTTCCCGATTTTATATATATTTTTATTTGAATTATCTGTGTTGACGTGCATGGCTTAGGTCAATATGTCAGTGACAGTAAGATTCTGGGCTGTCTTCTAGCTTTGCCAGGTGTACGTCCTCAGAGCCTCTTTTCCTGTTTCCCACTTGTCACATGGCAACTTACTGACTGTGTGTGTGGTTATTTGCTCACGTCTCCTTCCCTTCACGGACACAGCAATCACCCAGAGTCAGCTGCCGCGTACGCCCTGCTACCTCGGACAGCGCATGACACCGTGGGTGGCAGGGGAGGGTGCCAGGGACGGAATACACCTAACTTTGTAAAGCAAGCCTTCCGACTCCTCAGCCTCCCACTGTGTTAGAAGGGGAAGTAAGTAAAGAAGTACCTTTGAGGGACCTTGCCTGGCCGTGGGTGCAGCTTGGACCAGAATCCGGGGCTGTTGAGTCAGCAGAGTTTCCTAGAGCTACCCTTGGGGAAGATGGTGTTGAAAAGCCTGAAGGCTCAAGATAAATATGGAGAGTTCTCCTACCATTCCTGTTTGCTTTGTTCCGTTTTGCTTTTGTAAGCATATGCTTGTCAGTTAGGGCTGAAACCGAACAAAACAGCTGCTAAATATGGTTCTAAGAGAAATAACATTTTGGTCTTTTTAAGGCCGGTAAGCTTAGAGTAAGTACAGTCGCTAGGCAGATGTCAGTAGGCGATCTGGGGGTAGGCGGTCATTCTGGGAGCCGAATCAGCCCTCCGGATCCTGTCAAGGGACCGAGGGCCTCGAGTAAAGCATGCTGTCTCAGAGGGACCGTGTCTTCAAGGAGAGTTTTTGGGAAAGAGTGTCTAGAGTCCCTTCGTACCATGGCTCATCCTCCCTACTAACCCCTGTCTAGAATTTGTTTTCAAAGAAAAGGGGGCGAGGGACCAGCAGTTAGCATAATGGCTATGTTGTTGGACTCCTATGTAGTCGACTGTGGTTCGAGTCCCGGACCCGGTGGCTTAAATTCACGCTGGGCACATGTGCGTGCGTGCCCAAGATCCCGAGAGGAGAATGGAGGAGAAGGGATTGCAGAGTGGCCATCCCCCCTGGGAGGTGATTTCTTGCTTTCTGTCTCTCTCTGTCTTTCTGGGGAGCGCACGCAACCCATAGTAAAAACCTCAAAAAAATAAAAGGGGGCGAGACTGACAAGAATGTGTATCTTTTCTGAGGCTAAGGAAGTGGCCACAGGTACAGATTTCAGTCTTTTGGATCTTTAGTCCTGAGAGGTTTTCTGGTGTCCCGTGAATGTAGGCTGGAGCCTGCGTTCTGCCACCTCAATTTTATCAGCTGATAGAGAATTTATTCCAACATCCCAGAAGCCTGAACAACTTAATATGTCTTCTCAATTGTCTTACCCATTTCTAAAGAGACATCTGTTGGCTCATAAATAGCCGACCCTGTTTGCTAGGCTTGGGGTGATAGTATTGGTTGGAAGGCAATAGGTTTTCTTTCACTGGCTTTATTGGCTTTTTTAGTAGAAAATCAATTAAATGTGGACTGAATTTTGTTGTAGTGGATTTCTTGTTTATTAAATGAACTTATTGTCAAAGAGAAAAAAGAAAAGCGAGGAAGGACATGAATATTTATTATATTTGATTTTAGCCAAAAGGCTGAGGAGTGATGAGATGCCTAGTTATTGAAATCCTGTCATGTACCAGGCCCGAAGCTACTGGCAGTTGAGACATGTACGTCCTCGCAGTAACCTTGAGGGAAGTATGTCCCCACTGTACAGACGAAGAAACTGAACCTCGGAGGAGCTGGGAAATTGTCTGACAGTAGACGAACGCTCCATACTTACCTTGGGCTTCCAAACTTGCCTGGCCAAGGTTGAAGTGTGAGCAGAATGTAAACCAAGCGCTAAGAGTTCTGATTTTGTGGTACTGGTGGTGTAACGGGTCAGAGCTCGGGGTCTGGGGTCTGACTGGCCAGGTACCCCTCCTGGCTCTGCCAGTCACTGTGGTAAGACCACGGTCAGATGTCTGTCTGTGCCTCAGTGTCCTCCACCGCAAACCAAAGATGATAATAGCGCTCAGTTGAGAGAGTTGTGATAACGAGATGAGCTTTGTATGGAAAGTGCTTAGAATGGTCCCTGGCTCTTAACCGCTGTGAACGGTAGCTCTTATTATGATGTGTATGCTAACAACTCCCCGTGTTGGTCTCTCTCAGCACTTACCGGAAAGTTCCATGTTCTCTTAGGGACTAGCCAGTCTTTGGCTATGTCATTTTATTTGATTATGAAAGAATGTAAGCTACACTACCTTAGAATTAAATTCTCGGCTCAGCCTCCCAGAAAAGGTTAAGATCGGAATAAAGGCACGTGGAGCCAACAGGGATTCGCGACTTCGGTAAATGTCAGTGGTTTGCTCTTTCCTTCTCCATGTGCGTAACCTCCTTCCATGCCGGCTACGCTGGCTTTAAGAGCAGCTCGGCAAACACGAGGGGGAGAATGAAGCTGTAACATGATTATTAGGCACAGCGTCATCTCCTCGAGGTAGGCACCTGGCCGCATCCCCACAGCCTGTCTTCTCAGTGCACCTGAGGCTCCACCTGCTCCAATCGGCTTGATGGATTTTTTTTTCCTAGCTCTGGAAATACTATAGAGGCTTACACTTGTGACGATTTTGTGCATTTGGGTTAGGGTAAGGGACGTGGAGGGGACGGTCGCTGGAACAGTTTGTCTAGGTTGAAAAGAAATGACTGAGGTTTACTAGACCTTGGGCTCTGCATCTGATCCCATTGTCCTCTGACCTCTTCTCCACGTGCCATGGAGAATTGGAAATGGGGCTTCAACTTTATTCAGTAACTGGTCGTCTAGCAGGTGCCTGCTGGATACTGTGCTGAGCTGGGAAATCCGCAGGTAAGCATGTGCAGCCCTGCCCTAGGGTGTTGGTAATTCCAGGGGAGAGCTACGTAAGAGGCGGTGCATGATGTGAGAGTGGTTTGCTGGCTGCAGAGGCGGGAGCCCTGATGTCAGAAAGGCGTCACAGAGGAGAGAGCAAACTGGGCCTTCCGGGCTGGGCTGGGCAGGGCTGGGCTGCTGGAGAATGGCGGAAGGAATCATCCTGGCAGGTAGGCACTGTGAACCAAGGCACTGAGCCGGCTGGGGTGTGCCGGGAAATGGCAAGTGCTTTAGATGATTGGTGAGAGCACAGAATGAAGGTAGGACCCGAGAGTGATAGGACCTTGACTTTCGGTTAGAACCATGTCTTCCAGGTTTTAAACCATGGAGTGCCATGGCTAGACTTGTTTGTTTTACAAATATCAGTGTGGAGAATAGCTTGAAAGGAAGAAAGAAGTCGTTGGAAAGAAATGGTCCTGGAAAGAGATGGTGAGGCCTACTGTGTGGATGGAATGCAGTAGGTAGATAATGGTGGACATTCGGAGATCAGAGCGTTGGCATTACTAAGCAGAATGAGGTGAGGGTGGCAAGGGGTATAAAGGAAGAGGAAGGCGGGCATGTATTTTTAGTAAGAGTGGTGGTGCCCAGGAGCGTAAATAAATGCCTTCAAGTGGACATCTGAAATAGGGCTGAGGAGAGGACATTGCACTTACAAAGTTGAGGTCATGGCCTGTTCAGGCCCCCTCACTGCTTGGTTGGGTCGTGGGGAAAGTCATGACATGCATCATGACTTTTCCAACAACCCAATGTAAGAATGTAACAATGGTCAAACGTGTTTATGTAAAGGATACTCGTGAACATCCAGCCCTCCAGGCTTGGATCTAGGTACTGAGATTGGGGAAAGAGAGAAGGGTCTTTATGTCTATCCCTGAATAATGTGTCTGCCTTCTGCCGTCCAGGGTCTCGGGGAGCTTCCTCTTTACAAATATCTTGGCTCTAATCACGTTGCTCTGTCTCATTACTTTCAGCAAACATAGGTTATAGATGCTTCCAGATTTCTCTTTCTAGACTGGTTCTCCTGTGGAGGTCCCCTCCCCACTACTGAGGGTCTCCTTGTTCACCTCCCAGGCGTATAGGCGGTTAGTCATGGCAGTCACCAGGGAATGGCCTTCAGCTGAAGAACATCACTTCATCCAAGTTTATCATCTTAGGGCAAGGAGAGGAGACAGCTCACGTGCAGTGATGAGTCATTGGAGGGCAAAGCCCCCCTTGCTTCCAGTGGGGTCATTCTAAAGGGTCATCCCAGCTGCAGAGCCACCGTGGGACTCAGATGACCTTTGGTTTCCACTGCCTCATGGTCCAGCCCTGCCTTCTGCTCAGTTCAGTCTTCTTCCTTCTCTGTCTCATAAGTGTTGGTCCCCAAGTATATCCAATAAGCTCAGTTAGTGGAAATCTCAGAGGTTCTCAGAGCCTGCTCCCTGGGAACTGGCCTTATACGATGGCGGGTTTCAGTTTGGTGGGCTGCCTACACACACCGGGACCAGCGGACCTCCTTGGTGCCTTTGCCTTCACTTCTGAGCCCTTGGATGTGTCCTCGGAAAACCCCTCTCCGAGCAGCCGAAACTGAAGCTGCAAAACTGAGCCTTCTTGGCTCTGATTTGCTGGGCCATATATGCCCACTTATAGACTGTTCAAGAGAAATAATCTAGAAAAAACTTTCCTTAACAAAGCCCAGATCCTCCTGAGACTTCCCTACCACCCATCCCTGAGAAGGGAGCCGTGAGGAGGGATGACCTTTGGGTGCTGAAGCTGATCCCCACTCTGTGCCCATTTCTGCTTCTGTCCTCTCCTCACACTCCTGTTTGATTTCTAAGGTCCTTAAAGCAATCACAAGTCACCATCCTGCGTCTCACGATCTCTCTTTCTTTGATAGTTTTTTAGTCAAGAGAAGTGAATGTTGAAAACACAATTGAGATATTTCAAGCAAATGTAGAACCTCTCTCGAAATATGTTGCAGAAACACACTGAGCAAATGAAATACCGGGAAGCACAGCTTAGAAACAAACAGCAGCTGCCACCATTATGGGCTTTATTTTTTTCCCCCTTTTCTTCATTTCTTACTTTAATACATTTGTAATAAAACCTGCTACTCTAATGGCCTAATATCTTAACAAACAAAGATTTTCGTTCCCATCCTGAGCCCTCCCAGGGCCTACACAGTGTCGTTTAGCTCTGAAGTGCTAGCTGGCTTGGAGCCCTAGTCCTTTAACAGTTTTCTTCTCCTGTGGCTCTGTACAGAAGGTTGTCTACACCTGCCTGGACCAGGTGGGGCATAGCTGGAACTTTGGACTTTAAAATGAGAACTTGGGTGTGGGTTCTCACCCTTTTTGTTTTCTGAGTCAGTAATGCTAACTCCAGTCTTTCTCAGTGACTGAGTGCTTTATGTTGTTTTGTTTGTTTGCAATTTTTTTAAAAATTATATCTATTTTCCATGAGAAATCTTCGAAGGCACATAGCCAAAGACTTTTCTTGGGTCTGATTTACTAAAGACCATGACTTTAGAAAATTCTGTTTGTCACAGCAAAGTCACTTGTCTCTTCCCCAAGAACAGCAGAGGAGCGAGCTGCTTCTCTCAAGCAGCCCCTGACCCATTTCAGGGCTACTGGTGGTGTGGACTTCTTTACAGAAGTGAATTCTATTAGGTGTTAACAGATTGTCGGCTGTGTGCAAGGCATTGTGCTAGGTCATCACTTCCACAAGAGCTCTGCTAGGTAGATGCCATCCTGTTTTACAGCACTATGTTGCTCTCCCAGGATCTTCCACCACTGGACAACCATCAAGGCACAGCTGGTATTTAAGCCAGGGCTATCTGAATCTGAAGCCCAAGCTGTTCCCCCCCACCTCTCAGACACCCACTGCAATAAATGATATATGATGGTGCTCTCATCTGAGTGTCGACTTCAAGTCAAAAGTTGCAGCCTTTATTTGTTCCCCAGAGTGATTTTTGGTTTTATTTATTTTTTGCTTTTGATTAAGTGCCTAGCACTTAAAAATTAGGAGATCTCAAATTAAACAAAGTGTTTGTTTTATTCTTAAAAAATCTTTAGACTTGGCAGTCTTGTCCTCATATGTTGACCTGACAATAGTTGGCTCCAGCTAGATAAACTCTCACTCCTCCCACCCTGCACACTTAAAGAAGACATGACAGGGAACCAGCAGTTAGCGTAATGGCTATGTCGCTGGACTCTCATGTAGTCGACTGCGGTTCACGTCCCGGACCCGGTGGCTTACAACTCACGCCGGGCGCGTGTGCGTGCGTGCCCAAGATCCCGAGAGGAGAATGGAGGAGAAGGGATTGCGGCGTGACCATCCCCCCTGGGGGGTGATTTCTCGCTTTCTGTCTCTATGTCTCTCTCTCTCTGTCTGGCGAGCGCACGCGCCCTATAGCGAAAAACCTCTCCAAAAAATAAAAAAAAAAAAAGAAGATATGACTTCTCAGTACTTCTCCAATTTGTCATAGGCCCCCATGAGGCCAGTTTTCTTATTTACACTACTTGTCTGGCCTTTGTAGGTATTTTTGTTGGTAATTCATGCCTTAAAAAAAAAAAAAAAAAAAAAAAAAAAAAAATTTCTGGGGCCAACAGGTGGTTTAGTGGTTAAGGTGCTGAATTCCCACATGGCTGATCGTGATTCAAGTCCTGGACTTGGCAGCTTAAAAGTCACACCAGGCATGTGTGCGTGCATGCCCAAAATCCCAGGAGGAAAAGGGATAAGGGATTATGGCATGGCCACCCCCCTTGGGAGGGTGATTTCTCATTTTCCCTCTCACTGTCTCTCTTTGGCGAGTGAACACACCCTATGGCAAAAACCTTAAAACCAAAAACCAAACCAAAACAAAATGACTATCTGTCCACTTAGAAATCAGTAGAGGTAAAAGGCAATTTCTGCCTCTAAGTTGAATTTTATAGGCTTTGATTTTCCTTTTCAAATTTTTGGGATAGTAATTCATTAATAGCAATTATTGGACATTATTGAGTGGTCTAGCATTTAGCTAATTTTAGGGGTTAATGGACACCTATTTGATGGCAAGAACTTAAATCCTCCAAATTAGTTTATATTCTAAATCCCATAGTCGCTCTGAGGTATATAGGAGCTGGAAGCAATCTTACCAAAGTATGTTTTGCAGAAGCAGCATTATAGAGAGGGGAGAGGAATTAAATTTTAAAATTTTAGCAATATTCAATACTATATTATTTATTTTATTTATTTGCATTCATTCATTGTACGTCAATACATTATACAAAATGAGATTTTCCATCCAGAATACATTGTCTATTGGCTCAGTCAAGGATATTACCATACATGTTATTGTCAACAAATGATTTTCTTTTTCTTATTTTTTATATATTTTGCTTTTTTTTTTCTTTTCTCCTTTATTCCCTACCTCTCACCCCTGCCATTTACCCCCCTCCTCTCACACTGTCTCTGGTATCTACAGTTTTCCATGCTTTTTTTCCACATTGTATTGATTCTCAAAAGATCTTAATTAATTTAAATACTTTCAATAGCAGTCACAGTTGATATATACATATCTATAAACGCATGTCTAACTTTAGGCGTAAACCTCAGTGAGTAAAGTGAATATACTATAAAGAAACACCTAGTTGGAGTTATGTAGCTTACAGCATTCATTAAATAGGTATTAATAGGCATTTTTTAACAATGCATGTTTTAATTTCAAGAAAAACATTTTTAGTTTTAATAAATCAAAATAAAAATATGTTAAGAGAAATTTGCTTAAAACTTAAAGCCAGGAAAAAGATTAGGATTTAGTTCAAATAGTAGGTAGATGAAACTATCAACAGTTCAAGAGAAGACAGAAATCCTTAGGTATGGAAATCAAAGCATCAAAGAAAATCAGTAATGTTTTAGTCTAAAGTCAAAAAATTCTATTTCACTAGCTCATTCTCATGTAATTAATCTCTCTATTGAATTTGCAGTGTTACTGTGGTCCGATCTTTTCCATTTAAACTCTGGAAGTTAACGTTCAGCTCCAGACTTGTCCCTACCATTAGGCTGGCCATTCTCTTTGGTATTTTTTGTACTCTTATTTCTGTGTGTCCGACTTCAGTTTTCCTTGTATAGCACTCTCTTCAGCACTTCTTGGAGAGCTGGTCTCGTGTTGGTAAATTCTTTCAGGTTTTGTTTATCTGAGAATGTTTTTGTCTTTTTTTTTTTTTTTCCATATGAAAGATAATCTTGCTGGGTATAGTATTCTTGGTTGGAATTGTTTTTTACTTAACACTTTGAATATGTTTTCCCATTCTTTCCTTGATTGCATTGTTTCTTTCTCTCTCTTTTTTAGAGGATTTTGCTATAGGGCACGTGTGCTCGCCAGACAGACAGAGAGAGACAGAGAGACAGAAAGTGAGAAAACAACCCCCAGGGGGGATGGCCACGCCGCAATCCCTTCTTCTCCATTCTCCTCTTGGGATCTTGGGCATGCATGCACACGCACCCGGCGTGAGTTTTAAGCCACTGGGTTCAGGACGTGAACTGCAGTTGACTATGTGGGAGTCCAGCGACATAGCCATTACGCTAACTGCTGGTCCCGATTGCATTGTTTCTGATGAGAGGTCCAAGGTTAGCCTGATGGGATATCCTTTGCAATTAACTTGACACTTCTCTCTTGTCAATTTTAGTATCTTGTCTCTGTCTGTGGTTTTGGCCAATCTGGCTATGATGTGCCTTGGAGAAGATCCTCTTGGGTTCTTTGTTTTTCTTGGGTCTGGATATTTGAGTGTCTCTCTAGGTTTGGAAAGTTTTCTTCCAGGATTTCATGGAGTAGATTATCTATGCCCTTATTAGTTTCTCCATCTTCTGAAATACTGATGATCGAGATGTTTGGGGATTTAATGGTATCAAGTATTACTTTTATGTTATTCTCATTTTTGGGGGTTATTTTCTCAGTCTTTTTGGTGAAATTTTCTAGGTCAGAGGTTTTATCTTCTACATCTGAGATTCAATCTTCTGCATGATCAGATCTGCTTTTTTTAATATTTTTAAGGAAGGTTTTGATTCCTTGTATTACAGCCTTCATCTCTAACAATTCCATTTGATTCTTTTTTTATGACATGTATCTCTTTCAGATCATACAAAAGAACTTCCTCAACTCCTGGAACTCAACTCTTTTCTCCTGCATTTTCTGAAGTTCGTTATCTCTCTTCTCTTGCATCTCAGTTAGCTTTGTCACTATGAATATTTAAAATTCTTTATCTGACATTTCCACGAGTTCCCTTGTATTGTCTGTGGAGGAAGAGGAGTTATTCTTTTCCCTTAGAGGAGAGATATTTTCTTGGTTTCTCATATTTCTTGTGCCTCTGCAGTGGTTTCTGGTCAACTGATGGATTATACGTTTTTTCCTAGTTTTGAAGCTAAATCTGAGCATTCAGAGGCATGCAGGAGGAGGTGACTTGCAGTCTCTAAACAGTACTGATTTTCTCCCTCTGTACAGCAGCTTCAGTGAAAATTGAGGACTAATAGGACCCTAAAAGTATTCAGCTATTTGGCTCCTGAGCACCTAGGCCTGTCTGGAAACTCAGTGTGTGAAAGCTGAGCAGAAAAGTGAGAAATGTAAAAAGAAAAGGAAAAGAAAAAATGAGAGAGAGAGAGAAAAAAAAAAAGACAAGAAAGTAAAAAAAAAAAAAAGAAAAAAATTTTAAGCAAAAAATGAAAACCGGGGCTTCTCAGAGCTGAGATATAGATGTCTTGTCCTTTGGGGGCAGGGGGAAAGGTAAGAATTAGCAAGACAAAAGAGCAACAGAGAGCTAAGAAGTTAAAAATTTAAAAAATTTAAAAATTAAAAATACATAGAGAGAGTGCGAGAGAGAGAGAGAATCAATAGGGTGCTCTAACCTGGCTCCTGGCGAGATCTGGAGAGCAGAAGTGTGAAGTCTGGGCAGAAGGTCTTCAGTGGTCCTAATCCCTGAACGGGGCCGCTCAGAAAGTGCTATGCTGGGAGAAATGTTCACCTGTTGAAATATCCATTTTGTAAGACAAATAATAATGTGATTGAATGCATGGAAGAAAATGAAATGAAAAACAAATTAAAGAAAGAAAATAAAATTAAAAAAAGAAAGTGCTATACTATTTAATAAAATACTATAACACATGAGAACTCTCAGAGGCAAAGTTGCTTATTCACTTGTTTTAAATAAGTATTTGCTTTTGATCAAGACAATGGCTGGAATACAGTTTTAGATTTTATATTGTTTCTTTTCTTTCAGGACCCTGCAGGGATCTTTGAATTGGTGGAACTTGTTGGAAATGGAACATATGGGCAAGTCTATAAGGTGAGTGAGTTTGAGCCCGGGCTGTGTGGTTTGGGTTCATGAATGCTGAGTAGCTACGATGTCTGTACTTGCTCATAAATGCCTCATAACAGGTTTAAAATGAAATATGTGTTAATTGACTCTCCAGTAAAAAAAAAAAAAAAAATATGTCTGTAGTTATGTCGCCTGAACTGGATTCTGTGGTTTGGGTATTTCCCTTCATTATATATTAGCACTTTTACATCTGACACTCGAATTCTGATGTAGCTTAGTTGAAGCTCTTCAAATGTTCAGTTTCATTTACTTTAATCACTGCCAGAACTGGTTTTCAAAGGAGCAGAGGATGCCATTTACTTTAGAAATTCAAGCTATCCCACTATCACAGCTGGAAAAGGAGATTTGTTACTGGCCTGGGGCACGAGTTAAATGAGTTTAGTGAACAGAGCTAGGAGAAAGCTGGCCACCTTGCAAAGCACGTGCCGGATAGCAGCCCGCATTTTACAGGATAGGAAAAGATTAAGAGTTAAATTTCAGTTGTGATTGAGCTAAGGAATAAGGAGTCCTTGATTTTTACTAATTTTTATGTACAATTTACCCCCCAAAACATATTAAAAAGCTATTTTCCCCTGGTAAATGACCAAAAAAAAAGAGCTTGAAAACATTGATGTCCCCTCTGAGTGTCAAAAGGAAATGGGCGTGAACTGCTTCTGAATTAAAACTGTGGAGGTTTTGGTGGATGAGCTATTGAAATGCTTTCAAAATAAACCAGCCATTTCCTCATGGTTATTCTGGGGGAACGTGTCCCTCATCTTCCCTTGTGGTAGTGACATATAATTGATTGGCATTTCCATTACAAATGAGCTCTCATTGTTGTACTATTTTTAAAACTTCTCTGAGCCCTGAGTCTTTCTGTTACTGTAGATTCAGATTGTAATATTTGCAGTTCTGTAGAAGAGCAGACATACGGGGAAAGGTGTTTTTGAGCCTGGTTTTTAAAGCACCGTTGGGACTGAGTACATCTTACCCCTTCATTTACCAGGAGGTACCCTTTGGGGTCCACTTGAGGGGATCCTTTTTCCCTTCCAAGAAATGATCATGCCCTCCAATGTCAACTCCCCACAATTAGACAGGATGTAGTCTACCCAGACTGTTCACTTGATGTTGATCCTGTCTGACACAGAGAGAAATGTGTCTCAGCAAATGCTTTTAAATACTTCCAGTGAAGATAATTAGGTTGGAAGATGGTGTTATTGCATTTCGGGAAATTGGATTGAACTTGTGAAGTAACGTGGCTAATGACTTAAGCTCTGATTCAGGTAGAAAATTACTTCTGATTTGCTGTCAGTAGAGGGGCAGCTCTGTATGCTGTAGACTTTGGGGTTCCCCTTCTCAGAGCAGCTCCACGGCTGTGCCCCTGTAGAAAGGCACTTGGGAGCCCACGCGTGACTTGGTATAGTAATCCAGGAGGTGGGGCTGTCCACTCTTGCCAGAAGAGATACAGAAGGATTTAATGAATGTTAGAATATTTGGAAAACCCAGTCATCTCCAATTTCTTGTTACTCACCTGGGAAGGAAAAGGAAACAAATGACAGAAGATCTCAGATCGTTTTAGCAATTGGCTTGTTAACATCATTACTCTTTTGAAAAATTAAATTAATTTATTTTTAATTTACTTTATTTTTTTCCTATTCAGTAAGAATACATTTTTATTTATTTATTTACTTTATTCAATCACTGTGTATCATTAAAGCATACCAAGTGAATTTTGCCATCATGAATACACTGACTATCAGTCCAAAGACATTACCATATACACTTTTTTTTTTGATAATTCAAATAGAAAACTTGTTTTATTTGACTGTTGACATTACTATTCTAAAGCAGTCCTTCCATTCTCTTAGTGGTTGAAACAATACTTTGGCACTTTCCAAGTGAAGAGAAAAACCTGCAAGGGATGGTCATGGCAAATGCATCGGACTTTGGGACAGGGACCAGGTCTCTCTTACCAGCCTCGGGTTTTGTTCTATGGCTGTCACAGCTTTTCTGTGCAGTAGTGAATGAGAATGCAGTTAGAAATGCTTTGGAGACTTGTGATGATTTATCTTAAGAACTGTAACTCACTGCTCAGTGAAGGGTTTGGTTTCTAGGCAACGGGATGGTGTGAGGTGGCATTGTTCATGAATGGAGACACCTGTATTTCTTGAGGCCACTAATGTAGTCCTGCTGTTCACCCTGAGTTCTGAAGGATTAAAGCTTAACAAAATAGCAAAATCGGGGCTCAAAGATACGTGACCCTAAAGAAAATTAAATCAGAAAGGGTTCGCACTACAGTTTATATAATGTTTATGGAATAGGTATATTTATAAAATGTTGTAGCTATGAATAGAAATTTTACAGTACTAAGAGGCAATCCTCTTAGAGGCAAAAAAAAGTCTATGATAAATATTTTCTTTACATTATATATTAACCTTTGATTTTTAAAAAAATCTACCTTTTAATGTTTCTTATTTTCATAAAGTATAATTTTATCAATAAATATATGGGCATAACCTTTATTTTATGGAATATTTATCATAAGATCTATTTATTTATTTTTTTATTATTTACCGAGCACATGCACTTGCCAGAGGGTATGGAATGAGAAAGCTCCCCGCCATGGGGGAAGGCCATGCCACAATCCCTTCTCTTCCATTTCTCTTTCCTTTCAGGATTTGGGGCATGTATGAACCTGGCATATTTCTCAAGCCGCTGGATCTGGAACTCGAACCATGTAATCAGGTGTATGGGATCCAGCCACTTTAACCACCATGCCCCAGGCTGGTCCCTTAAGTTTCTTTTCATAAGTTGCCCTAAAAGAGTCACAATACAGTTTAATTTATGTGTTTTGTTTTGTTTTGTTTTGCTTTTTAAGAAACATAGAGCTCGCTCCATTGTGCGGTGGTGATGAGCTGCTCCAAAGAAACCAGATCCCAAATGGCAACCATGTTCAAACCCCAGCCAGGTCAGCCTGAACATGCTAGGCATGTGCATGGGTGTTCAGGGTCTGATGGGCTGGACTGGAGGAGAGGGCTCGCAGGATGGCCAGACCCTCTGAGGGGTGTCCATCTCTTCTATACTCTCGTGTACACATCATGCACTCCATCATGAAGAAAGAAAAGAGAACGTAATAAATACAAGAAAAGTATGTATAAATGAAGAGAATGGTTCCTGAATCATATCTGCATGTGAGCCAGATACATCTGGCTATAGAAATAGAAGTATTTTATGTAAAGGACATTTAGTAATATCTAGCTTTTCTTTTTGCTTCAAAAGTCTGAAATATTCTTCTTCTACTTTATTTATTTATTTAAATTTGACCAGAGAAGGACACAGAGAGAGAGAGAGAGAGAGAGAGAGAGAGGGAGAGAGAGAGAGAGAGAAAGTTGCCAGGTCCAGGACTCCAACTGTGGTCAGCCATGTGATGTGGGAGTCCAGCGCCCTTAACCACCACACCAGTGCCGGCCCCAATATCTAGCTTTTCAGAGTTGCTTCTAGTCTTACTCCCGAGTCTAGTTTATAGTTACCTGTTACTGATAATGCTAGATTTGTTCATTAGCATTTTGGTCCTAGGTAATCAAGTAGCAATTCCATGTCTGTTTTCTTTCTTCGTTTGCTGGATCAAACAGGTAAATAATAAAGAATAGCGATTCTCCACTAGGACTCGTAATGAGGAAAACATCTTTCCGTGCCCATGGTTCCCATTAAAAAACAAACCAACAAAAGGCCACATACCTCTTTGCTGAAGGTCTTGGCCATTTACTGGCATGCCACCTACTGGGACCCCAGTGGAAGCCGGACACAGTTTTGTTAAAATAGAGTAATTATTTTAATGAGTTGAAATAATTGTTTAATGTTTACCGCTAAAAACCCGCTATAGAAGAGCCACAGATTTCTAATTAATGTTGGTCTGTTTTGTTTCTCAGTGTGTCCTTTTGAAATTTAATTGGTTATTACAATGACGAAGACATATTTTATCCCGGGGTGGTAATGTGAATTGGGCGTGTGATGGCTTCGTCAGTGTTTCTCGTGTTTCTTTTCAATCCTCCTGAAGGTCATGAAGTGCAAACTGTAGAGGCCATCTTGGTGGCGACAGTTTGTGAGAGAGACTCTGTGAACGCCTGTGCGTGTGCGTGTGTGTATGTGTGCATGTGCGTGTGTGCATGTGCATGTGCGTGTGTGTGTGCGTGTGTGTTCCGAGGGCTGCCAGGGCCCTCCCAGGCCATCCTGTCGGACGGTCCCTCTGCCGGCTGGCAGCCCAGCCCAGCCTTGTTCCCCTCGTCGTGTAGAACTCGTCATCCCCCCCCAGCCCATGGTCCTGCAGCTCCTTTGAATGTGTATTAGCACCCTGAGCTGAGGTTCTGCCTTCCTGAGGATTTGTCATCCCAACCCCATCTCATATCTTGAGAGCTATTTAAAATGAAATATTCTGCAATATAGTCTTTCAGACTGGGAAGACTTCTGCCTCCATCCCCCATCGTCAACCCCTGTCTTCCGTTCTCCAGGCGGGGTAGCCTCAGTCACGTCAGTCATTCTCCGTCTCATGCAGACCCACACCCTTTCCTTATCCCAGCTTCTATCCTGGAACTGTATTAGCACATTACTGAAAATGATTTTATACTCGTTAATGCTTGCAGATTTTGTAAGACCTTTTATAAATACTACTTGATTTTTGATTTAGTTTCTATCATAATTTTATCATCACCTCGTTCTTACCTCAGGATCTTCATAGTTTCTGTTTCCCGGGCCTAGAACACTTCCTCCTCAGCCCCCTCGAGACTGACTTCTGCTCCTTCAGACCTCGGCTCCAGTGTCACCTCCTCAAGGAAGTCACGTCCCATCCCTGCGTCTCCGCAGCTGCCTCTGCTCCCCTCCCCCATAGACTTATCACATCCACCTGTTTTGTTGTCTTTAGGCAACGCTTCTTCCTGAATTATCCTTCTTCTTTATTTATAGATGTGTTAGGTAATTGAAATACATAAATAAAGGACAAAGTCAGGGGCTAGTCTGTCTATCACTGGATTCCCAGAATTGAGCTCTGTTTTCCTTGATCATTCTTTTGTGTTCATGTTTGTTTTTTCAGCATTTTCCATAAAATACTAGTTTGCTTATTTCAGCAAGATATAATTGTACAAAAAATAATAAGCAAAATGATGGATTTTCTTTATGGTGGGAGGTGGGTTTTATGTTGAATGAATTGTCAATAGTCTACAAGCCAGTATTTAGTGTGTGAAGTGAGTGTGTGGAAAAGTATTGAAAAGTGTAGATCGCCAGGCTCCAACCTCTGGGATTTTGATTCAGTAGCTCTGAGGTACGCTCCAGGAGGGTGCACATTTTTTTCCTTAGCCTCCCAGCTGGGGCTGCAGGTACATTCTACCATGCATGGCTCTCTCTTTTTCAAGACGGAGTCTCACTCTGTTGCCTAGGCCAGTCTCAAGCTCAGCACCCTTGCCCTTCTGAGTCGTTGGGGTTACAGGTACACACCACTGTACCAGCCTTTAGGGTGGACCAGAGTTGAATCTGGGCCTGACAAGTGGTCCTAGCCTGCAGATCAGCAGTGTCTGAGCAGCGCAGGCCACCAATGAACTTTTTTTTTTTTTAAGAGGTTTTTGCTATAGGGAGCGTGCGCTCGCCAGACAGATAGAGAGAGACAGAGACAGAAAGCGAGAAATCACCCCTCGGGGGGATGGTCACGCCGCAATCCCTTCTCCTCCATTCTCCTCTCGGGATCTTGGGCACGTACACACACGCGCCCGGCGTGAGTTTTAAGTCACCGGGTCCGGGACGCAAACCGCGGTCGACTACGTGGGAGTCCAGCGACATAGCCATTACGCTAACTGCTGGTTCCCACGAACGCACTTTTAATAAGTGTGCAGGTTCATCCTGATGTTCAAGGGCCTGGGGGCCACATCTCCAGAAGCTCCACCAAAACCGGTGCATTACTGTGCGGTTGCTTGAGTGAACGTGAATCCTAACGTTTTTTGTACTCGTTAACTTTAGAATTTCCATGCTGACTCCAGCTTGCATAAACTGAGAAAAGTAAGAAACATAAAGAACTTGACCTGAGATGGGATAACAACCAGTTTTGACTTACTCACTGAGAGACTTGACTCTCAGTGTTTTTATTTGGTACACTTGTGATTATAGTTTAAGGTTGTTCCTGAATAACTCAGTGCCAGACCCGAGAGTCAACGTTGTCAAACGATATAAAAGAATTCGAGTCTGCTGCATGAGATTTTTTTCAAATCTGTGTATTGTGATCTCTAAATAAAACATTTGAGCAGTAAGCGTATTAATAGTCTTAATATGACAGCAGTTCTCTGGCATTACCCAGGACGCAGCATCACTGTGCGCGCGGTTGCCGTGAATCATGTGTTACACTATTCACTTCTTGTTTGGCAACAAGTGAGTATGGGAGAATGCTGTGTTTCTTAGATAATAGTGGCATTTGTTTTTGATAATCACGACTTTCCAATATAAAGAATACATTCTTTCACATTTGTTGAGTGCCAATGAAAAAAGCCCTGTGCTTTGTGTAGGAATAATGCAGGCCAACTGAGATGGTTCCTGCTCTTAAGTGTGGCTCCAGATCTGTCATTAGGACTGAGTGAGCCCTGTGTACTGTACACGTTGCGTGGACAGCGTTCATTATTCCTTGTGGTGGTTGTGGCTCCTTAGGACGGGAAGCACATTTCCTAAATCACATTGTCACTGAAGGTAGGCTTTCTCAGCCTCAGCGCTGTCGAGGTTTGGGGCTGAATAACTGTTGTGGGGGTTCTCCCGTACGTCCTAAGATACTTTGCAGATTCTCTGGCCTTTATCCACTGCATACCAGGAGCTCCCCTCTCCCCAGGTAACCATCGAAAATGTCTCCAGATGTGGCCCCATGTCCTCTACAGGTCCAAGTCAGCTTCCCCCAAAGAGAACATCACTTCTCTAAGGGCAAGACAGATGGCGAACCCGTAACCCTGAGGTACTCGCAGGGATCGTGGCAGTGCAGAGTATGGAGTGACAAATGCTGCCCAGGCAGAATGGGGACCCAAGTGGCTACGGGAAGGGGGTTTGGAAAAGCTTTTAGGCTTTGGCGTTCGTACTGCATCAAGGAGTATAACTCGGTGTTTTCCTAAGTGGAAAGGAGTGTGACCTGGAGGCCTTGAGCAGACCCGAACTGGATTCGTCTGGGTCTGCCTGTTCTAGTTGTATGACGATAACCAACTCACTCTCTGAATCTGAATTTCTCCCTGTTACTAATAGCGCAGAGCAGGGTTGTTGTGAAAACTCGTGTAGACCCTGGGAAGCCCCCAGCCAACGGCCTGACACATAGTAGGTGCTTTGTAACCTTTTCTCTTCCCAAACATGTCTCCACTCTTGCTGTGTTCTCGTTTCTGTAGAGCATATTATAATTTGAGAGAAACATTTGTAAACAAATAAAGTCAGAAACATACATGTCTTTATGCTTCATCTTTTATGTTTGATTCCTTGGTTCTTATGTATGCTTGGAATTGTGTTATTTGTATTAAATCCAGTTTTGAGTACTTCTTATATGGCATTAAGAAATACTATTGTTGGTCTTGAGTATTTTATAAAAAAGCCAATTTGTAGAAAGAAGAAAGATTATTAGAGGAAATAAGAATTGGTAGAAGTGCTCTAGACTTTCAGTGTGGTGAGAGTGATTTTTGAATGATTACACGATTTACATATTTTGCATATGCACATAATTACATATTTTCCAGAGAGTCCACAGTGACTCGTCTTCAGGTAACACCAGAGCTAAGCGGACATCCTTTGTGGTGAGGGCAGTGAAGGAGTTGGGGGCATGTCTCTGACTTTGTTTCTCCCCTACCTTGTCCTAGCTCTGGGCTACCATAGAAACACTTGGACTTCAGTTATTCTCACTCTCAAATGGAATAAAAATACTTTTCCACCACACTATTACAAGGTTGAGATGAATTAATGACTACAAAATTTTTCTGTTAAGAAAATGGAAGCCAGGGACCAGGAGATGTCATAGCGGTTACATCGCTGGACTCCCACATGGCCGACTGTGGTTCGAATCTCCGACCTGGTGACTTGAAACTCATGCCGGGTGCATGTACGTGCATGCCCAAAATTCCGGGGGAAGCGTGGAGGAGAAGGGATTGTGGTGTGGTCATTTCCCCTGGGGAATGATTTCTTACTTTCCCTCTCACTGTCTCTGTCTCTCTCTCCAGGGAGCACACATGCCCTAGGGCAAAAACCTTTTAAAAATAAAAAGAATCTGGGGGCTGGAGAGGGTTGCCATGGTAATCATGGGCTTTGTGAGGATGGCCCATGTGGGAAGGTTTGGGGTTTGCTTCTGGACACCTCCCTGAGTCTGCTGGGCATGAGTGTGCCCAGGATCTGGGGCCGACGGAAGCTGGGGGTGGATTACAGCATGAAGAGACCCCAGCTGTCTCTCTGTCCTCTCACTCATGGAAGACAGAGAGAACCTTAAAAGGTAAATAAACCGCCATGCACAATGGAGGTGTGATTGTTGCTATGGTGACTCATTACAAGGTAGGTGGCAGAGTTTATGCCAGGGTGTGGGGACATGAATGTGGCTCATGTCCTTGCACCCTAGGGCAGTGCCGTCTTCCCATTGCTGCAGCTTCCCTACCGTCTTATCTCTTCAAATCAGGGCAACTGCACAGTTACTTCCACGAATCCACTTACCGCCTGTGCTTCCCCAGTTGCAGAGCAGTTTACCAAGATATTTTAAACCACCCGCAAGACAACTTCTACTGAACGCTAGAGCCATTGCCGAAATGCTTGTTTGGTCTGGTGGCCTTGCTTATTACAACTCTGTGTTGAAGGGTGTCGACACATGTCTACACCACTGTCTACACCACTGTCTGCACCACTGTCTATACCACTGTCTCCTTAATTCTGAGCCACAAGGTTTCGGTAAATGACTCATGAGTGAGTGGTGATATGTACTTTCAAATAGCGGGTGAAAAGTAAGAAGGTTTCTTTTATTAGGGCCAGACATGGCTTGACTGGCACCTGATTACCCACATTTGATTGGAAATGTTTATATTGCTTTAGTTGAGAATACTTTCCTTCTTCTTGTATTGTATCAATAAATTGCCAAATAACTTGATGCACACACAATGCCCTCATGACTTGTAGTTTTCAGATCTTATAACACCCTTAATGACTTGGTGATTATAAGGCACTTTCGAGTAATTAAACAATCAATAGTCACTACGTAATTACCACTCTGGAGTTACTTGTAACCTGTAAAGCCTGCCAGGATTACAGGTGCAGGATTTAGGGCTGTGCACAATTTTTTTTTTTTTTTTTTTTTTGGAGAGGTTTTTTTTTTCACTATAGGGCGCGTGCACTCGCCAGACAGAGACAGACAGAGAGACAGAAAGCGAGAAATCACCCTCCGGGGGGATGGTCACGCCGCAATCCCTTCTCCTCCATTCTCCTCTCAGGATCTTGGGCACGCATGCACACGTGCCCGGCGTGAGTTTTAAGCCACCGGGTCTGGGACGCAAACCGCGGTCGACTACATGGGAGTCCAGCGACATAGCCATTACACTAACTGCTGGTTCCCGGGCTGTGCACAATTTTAACTATTTAACTATTTTGTACTTGGGAAACATTTTAGACACTTTACAAAGAATATCCGGTTAATTGGGGGACTGAGATTGAGTTTCTCATCTCTGCAATTTTAACTCAAATGTAATTTCCTAAATTTGTCTGAATAGTTTGTATGTACAAAGAGAATATGTGCTGTTTGACAAGCCAATGCATTCTCTCTCTCTCTCTTTTTTTTTTTAAGAAATAGTTTTGCTATAGGGTATATGCACTCACTAGAGAGACAGAAAGTGAGAAATCACCCCCCACCCCCAGGAGAGATGGCCACGCCATAGTCCCATCTCCTCCATTCTCCTCTCGAGATTAAGGGCACGCATACACATGTGCCCAGCATGAGTTTTAAGCTGCCAGGTCTGGTACTGGAACCGCGGTGGACTACGTGGGAGTCCAACGCAATAACCATTACACCATGTGCTGGTCCCATAAATGCATACTCTTTGTTAAATAAAGCAAGAGCCTTGCTTGGTGGTGAGTCTGCAATGGAGAAGCGAAACATTGCTGGCCCTCCGCCTGGGTTGGGGGACAGTCTTTGCTGTGTATGGAGGTGCATTGTTTCAGTTATGGGTCCTGTTACTTTCCAAGTCAAGGCTCTTCTGAGTCTATTTTATTCTCATTTACAACAAAAGAAGAACAAAGTAGCAGCTGGTTCGCTGAGAACTCTAACTAAATACAAAATATCCATTGCAACAATAACGATCATAGCTGTACCCTCCTGGTGGACTGAAGGGAAGGGTTAGGAACTAAATTATGTTTCCAACTCAGTCCTCTCTGGGGAGAAGGTGGTCTATGGTACTAGAACCTGCGGAGATGCATAACTTAGCCCCCTGAGACATTCAGTCTTTGGCAGTCCGCCAGCATGTTTGAGTTGATGCTTTTCTTGAACATATTTCTTGAGAAGTTTAGTTTCGATCTGTGCATCATCTTCAGGGAGGCAGTTTGAGACTCCTAGCTGAACTTATCTTACTAGAAATCTTAATTATTTTTTTAAGCTGTGCCTCTCTTATTGTGGCAGAATGTACATACTATAAACATTGTCATTTTAGACGTTTTAAAGTATACAGTTCAGTAGCACCAAGTGCATTCACATTGCCGTGTAACCACCACGACCGTCTCTTTCCCAAAGCTTTCATCGTCCCTAACTGAAACTGCCCTTATTAGGCACTCACCCCCCATACCCTAACATCAGCCAGCCAGGGCCACATGCCTGGCTTCCACAAGGGAGACGTGGGATATGAACCTGGAACCTCCTCGTGTGGCTCAGTACTGCGTTACTGCTGTGCTACCATGGCAGCTCTGATTATTCCTGCTTTACAATGGAGAAACTGAGGTCTGGGAGTTTGTAAATGACTTTCCTGAAGCCCCCTGGCCCTCAGAAAGTCATGAGCTGAACTCTTGGTCAAGTAGCCTAACTCTCTTAGGAAGAAATTTGGATAAAAAAAAAATCTCTTTTGTGTTTGGCAAGGATTGGCTTTGCCCTGCCTTTGTGTTATGTGTTTAGAATTCACTTTAAGTAGATCCTTGATAAATCTGAGTTTAAAATCCAGAGCGATGATGCCATAACTTGTTTCAGTATACAGTTCTTCTAGTCTTTATGTCCAAAATTCTGAAGGATGATTGATGGCTACATAATTAATCGCTGATTTCTTAGTAAGTGGAGACACTGCATTTTTATATTAAAAACAAAATTGCTATTTTCCCAGAAAGATAAGAAAGGAATTTTTTTCCATTTATAACAAAGAACTGGCATGCCTTGGGCTAGTTGCATTTTAAAATATGAAATACTTCTGTGCTGATCATTTAAGGAATTAGTTACTTTTTTTCTCATAATTTGATTTTGATAAGAGGGAAGGGAATAGTATATTCTAGACATCTTCAAGAATAAGCTCCAGTAGACAGGTGTGTGATTTTTTTTTCTTTTTTAGACAGACTAAGCAGTCAGACTGGAGCTTGATAAATGTTGGACTGAATTGATTTATTCTCTCAGCTGCAGTTGTGTACTTTTGTGAGCAAATGGATGAATCTTACTGCTCCAAAGACCATGCAAATATTTGCCAGGTGCATCATCTGTGTTTTTCCCTCTATTCTAAGCGGGAATAGAGATGGGGGCCTGTTACCTGTAACCTGGTGAGGCATGGTGGCAAGCTGCTTACTCCCTGCTTTTCCATGTCCTTCTTCACGGCGGCGCGTGGGCTTGTGCGTGTGGGGTTGAAAATGGGGAGAGATGACGAACAGGGTGCAAAGAATTTCTTTTTTCTTTCTTCCTTTCTTTCTTTTTTTTTTTTTTTTAAGAGAGGTTTTTGCTATAGCGTGCATGCACTCACCAGAAAGGCAGAGAGAGACAGAGAGACAGAAAGTGAGAAATCACCCCCCAGGGGGGATGGCCATGCCGCAATCCCTTCTCCTCCATTCTCCTCTCGGGATCTTGGGCACGCATACACATGCGCCCGGCGTGAGTTCAAACCACCAAGTCCGGGACTCGAACTGCAGTCAATTACATGGGAGTCCAGTGACATAGCCATTATACCACCTGCTGGTCCCAAGGGCAGAAAGAATTTCTGAGGGATGTATTGGGTTATCGGGGAAGTCATGAGATGTTTTTGCATAGAGAAACATAGACCAATACGTCATGACTTTCCTGACCCTGAGCGCTGCCTGAGCCCTGGCTGTGCCGTCAGGACACACCGCTGTTAGGTAACTTACCACGAACGCCAGGCAGGAAGCCCTGCATACAGACTCCACTCTGGTTCCGTCAGGGACCACACTGTACACTTTCTATTTTATTTTCACAGACTGTAGTAGCTGGTGCTGGTGACCTAGCACTGCTAGAGACGGTTCTGAAGCCCATTCTCGGCCACATTAGTGATACCCGTGCCCCACCTGTTACTCGTCCTTTATCTTCCAAGGCGGTGAAGTGTGTAGAAACACAGGCTCGTGTGTCCTCTTCATTGGCTGGAGGCAGAATTGATCTTTGAGTCTCTGAAAAGGAGTTTGAAATGAGCAGAGTCTGATTCCGCCCAGGTAGCCCCTCTGGTGATCTTCTCGGAGGATGTTTTGTGACCTAAACCTTTAGTACGTTTTGTTCTGCCGCTTCGTTCCCACTTACACGCTTTGAGAGCTAATTCACAACTTTCCAAACCTTTCATTCCCTGAAAAATCCATCATGGAAGGCAAATACCAGCCGTCCCCCCATGTGAATGTGTCCCCTGCGAGGGCTCCCAGGCTGCAGCAGGGCGGGGGGCTGTGATGAGCAGATGGTGTGTGAGGAATCGTGGCCGCCTCCTCCCCTGGGGCTCCGGGCTGCCCAGTGCTCCAGGACGAGGCTTGTTAGACAGGATGCTACCCGCAGTGAATCAGCTAAGCACACACGCCGTCAACTGAGGTGTGGCCAGGAAGCCGTTATCGACGGAGCATGGAGAAAACAGAAAATACATGAAAACAAACCAACGAAACAGGTCTGCCAAGAAAACCCCTAACAAAATAACAACCTCCAAGACAGACAGTGCTTTGTGTTTCGATCCAGAAGCAAAGGAAATTTATGACTGCCTGGCCAAGTGGAGGGGTGAGCCTTAGTCAAATAGCGCTTTGAAATTTGGGCTAAATACGGAGCGTCGTGTGTCAGCTCTCGTCCTATCCTACATCCCTGAGCGCCTTAACGTAGAGCGGGCACCGATGAGGCTTCCTGTCCACCCCAGTCACCACTGAGGAGGTTTCTCCCTCGGTCTACACTACCGGCACGGAGGAGACTCCTCAGCTGTTCACATTCAGCGTGAGTCTGGGCATTTGGGGCCAACCGCTTCTCTGTGTCTGGAGTCTGTTTCCACAATAAACACAGGGAGAAGATTCCCTTGTCGCAGTCAGTGTTCTGGGCAGAGTAGAAGCAAAAGGTCCTAGTGCTGAATATTGAAAAAAGAGGGCAGGTACACAGGCTGCGTGTGCACACGGAGACTTCACAAAGTTCATGGACAAACAGAGCACACGTTTGTTTTGGTGCAAAAGTTGTTTTGTTTTGTTTTGTTTTGTTTTGTTTTAATCCATGTATAGTTTTTTATAATATGAACCTCTTTAGAATTATTTATTTAATTTATTCATCATCATCATCATTATTATTTTGGAGAGGTTTTTCCTATAGGGCGCATGCGCTGTCCAGAAAGACAGAAAGAGACAGAGAGACAGAAAGCGAGAAATCACCCCCCGGGGGGATGGCCATGCTGCAATCCCTTCTCCTCCGTTCTCCTCTTGGGATCTTGGACACACATGCACATGTGCCCGGTGTGAGTTTAAGCCACCAGGTCCAGGACTCAAACTGCTGTCAACTGCGTGGGAGTCCAGTGACATAGCCATTACGCTAACTGCTGGTCCCATCATCATTATTATTATTTGCCATAGGGCATGCACATTTATCAGAAAGAGACAAAGAGAAGAAAAGAGAGAGGGAGAGTAGAAAGCACGTCACCCGGTCTGGGACTCGAACCACAATCGGTCATGTAGGACTCCAGTGTCCAAACCACCATGCTGTCCGCTAGCCCCCATAATATGAACTTTCTGAAGAAAATTGCTGACAATGTCTTATTGGAACTGAGCTGCTTTCTAAGATGGTAAGAGTTCCAGGCATTTCTTTTCCTGGTGGTGCAGAGTTGCTCTAAGAGAAAATGTGGCCTTAAAAGCTGGCACTGCTAGAATAATGGCACTTTATGCTAACATAAACCTTTTGGAGCATTTGGAGAGTAGAGGGTATTTACAAAAACCTTTTCCAGGATAAAAATTTTAACAAATAGCAGATAACAACTTTGAAGAATTATCAGGACTGCAGACGTTACTGTCAATTATTACTGAGAGGAAAAAAGTAAGTTCACTTTTTAACCCAGCTTAAAGGAAGTACTGGGCATGCCTGTAAAATGCAAAAGCCTCAGGACTGACTCACAGGAAAACACAGCCCATGTAGAAAACCACACTGGAGAAGAACGTCACTCTCCTTCTAGACTTGGACCTCAGAGGTTAAGAGGAGTTCAGAACGCTTGCTAGTTTGTTAGCCATTTCTTTATTTTTTCAACCCCGAGTCCTCTCCCATGGTCAGGCGTATCATAGACTGAATATGCGCTTCGAGAGGCAGTTCTTGACTTGGGGTTGAAGTGTCTCTTGAAAGCCAAAGGACTCACTTTTCCTTGGGAAGCAGTAGAAGCAACTCTAGTATGTGAACACATATGTGTGATGGATGTATGTCTAGTACACCATCCACTATGTGAAAGACCTACTCCTGTTCACATCATGAAGTAGCTATTTACTGTTTAATATCTGCGCTTTACAGAGGAAGAATCTGACCCTTGGAAAGAGCGCCTTATCCTAGGTCACACTGAGAATTAGTGCTGTAGCCTACACTCTATATGGCTGCCCACCCCAACTAGACAGGGAGAACATTTTAACCATACATAATAATAAAGGCATCCCTTTTTCTTTTTTTTTTTTTTTTTGAGAGGTTTTTCGCTATAGGGCGTGTGCGCTCGCCAGACAGACAGAGAGAGACATAGAGACAGAAAGCGAGAAATCACCCCCCAGGGGGGATGGTCACGCCGCAATCCCTTCTCCTCCCTTCTCCTCTCGGGATCTTGGGCACACACGCACACGCGCCCGGCGTGAGTTTTAAGCCACCGGGCCTGGGACGCGAACCGCGGTCGACTATGTGGGAGTCCAGCGACATAGCCATTATGCCAACTGCTGGTTCCCATGGCATCCCTTTAATAGTAAGCCCACAACCTTCTGACACCAACGACCTCAATGCTGTAACTCACTGCCGTAATGAAGCATGGGGAGGTGACTGCTTGGCCCTGTTCGGTAGAATGTTCCAGTTTAATTGTAAACCACTGTTCCTAGTTCTTAGGATTCCTTCCAAAGTAGAGGTGCCTCATCAGCAAGTCGTTTTCCTTTAGTATGGTTTACATGCTGTATTTCTTACATGACCATTTTTAAAAAGGTAGAGAAAAGTATTCTGCTGCTTACAAATGACCCGGTAACTCTGCCAATATGTTGAAATAAATGTTCTTTTAAGTATCCCACTTGAGAGACTTACACGTAGAAATCCAGCCAAAATATATTGCTATTCTAGAAGCCTCTTTGGCTTGGGCCAGTCAAGTAACCTTGACACCACTTTTGCTTTTCTGAGTACATTAAAACCTCATTAATTTTCAGAGAGGAGACTTGGGCTGAACTTGACCTTTTAGAGTACCTTAGAAGGAAGAATTTATCAAGCAATTTAAGAGTATACACAGAAGTTTAAGAAGTTTGTTGAAAAGCCTCTGTCCTTGAGTACCCTCAGGTATTTTAAAGCTACTGTTTGTTTATTCCTATTGATATGCTAATCACAAGTTATTTTTTTCAATATTAATGCATTTCCTCTGAGGATTTTGTGCTTTTCCTTAAATCAGGTTGTTGCAGGCATTTGGTTCATTAAACTATACAGTGAAATAGTCACTTATTTACATACTGGTGCCAACCCTTGCATCCAAAGTAGTCTGACTTAAAGAGCCTTTGCTGAGTATTAAGCTCAATTATATCAACGAGCCGCCATTCTGGGGAAGTGGAAATCATTACTTGCTCTTATGAGGCTGTCACAGAGGTATACCTTTATATGCGCGGAGCAGGGACCTCCCTTCCTACTTAGGGTGAGGTAGCCTTGTAGAGACCAGAGGTTTAGAAAGTAAATCGGTGTTTCCACGGATTTGCTCAAATTTTTAATGCCACATGAAGGTATGGAAAATTGTGTGACTCCCCCTGGAATAGAACCTACATGAAGCCTTCAAAAAACTCTTTTGAAGCACAATTCTGCGTTTGTCTGTGGACTAGACTGTGGCTTCTTGCGGTGGAGTCACATCATCCAGCAGCTTGGTCTGCTCGACTGGGAGATGGTCAGAATGCAGATTCTTGGCCCTCCCAAGCGCCCTGCGGAATCTGCCTCTCCACCAGGTTCCTTGGAGATGCGCATGTGTGCGTTTGGGGAGCGTGAAATGAAGCCGGTTCAGTGGCCCTGAGAGCTAGGTACACTTGATGAGTGGAATGCTTTTGCTAGGTGAGGAGGAAGGCACGTGGCCAGGGCTCAGTGGGCGGGTGCCTGGCATGGGCCATTTAACCTCTGTGTTGAACGTAAGAACCGGGAGGCAGAGGCCAGGCCTCATGCCCGGTGCTGGTTGGCTTGTCACAGATATAAATCACATGTTAGGGTAGGTGAAAAAGACAAGGCAAGTCTTCTCACCTCTGGCAAGAACCCAGATACAGGATGTGGAGTTGTGTGACACACGGAGAGTGCTTCGTACAGACTTGAGACATTCGGACGCTGCTGTGCACTGAAAATTTTCTCCCAACTCATAAATTCAATGCTCATCCTAGAGCTTCGTCCTTCAAGATGTTTCAGAACTTTTCTGATGCTGCTGTATTTCATAATAGCACACACAAGAAGAAAAAGAACACTAGAACAAACCAATTCTATTTCTCTCAAAATTAAGATCCAATCAATATACCCTAATGAAAATACGAGAAAGATGACACGTAATGCCATTTCTGTGAGTGGTTCTTTATGCAACTCATCATAAAGAAGCTTTAAGATGGATTTCTTTTAAAGGCTGATCCATCGAATGTTTTACCGTGATGGGACAGAGGCTCGGTTCATCCATACACACATGAAGATGTACTGAATTCTCTGTTTGCATTCATATACACATGGGCATACATGTATTTCTCTTATGGTTGTTAAATAGCAAATAAGATAATGTGCATAAAGAATATCTGAGACAGATTAAAGTCTCTAATAAGCATTAGTTATTATGGGACGAGCAAAGCAAAACGGTTATGACCGTAAACTTTGGGTTATACCCTTTGGGCCCAGAATCCTGGCTCCAGAGCTTATTAGCTGTTTGACTTAGACTTAATTGCTTAACCTCTCTGCATCTTTGTTTTCTTCGCTGAAAAATTGGAATAATAATAGTTCTTCACAAGAATGAAATGAAATAATATATCAGAATGCATTGAGATGAGTTTGAAGTATGTAGTGAGTAATGTACTTTAAAAAATTAACTGGATTTTATAAATGCAGAGCACTTTATTGTCTGGAATCCACTTAAAACATTGAGCTTATTGTGGACTTTTTTTTTTTTTGAAAGGACTAGAACTTTCTACTTTTTTGGGTATGGAAAGTTTTTAACTTTCTGCTGATTATTTTAATAGTTACTTATCCGTATCCTAATTGAATGTTCACAAGGAGTAGAATTAACAAAATATTTGAATATGGCATAATCGAATACAGTCCTCCAATCTCTTCAGGCATCTTAAGGAACTTTTTCATTAGGGGAGTTGAGATTAGTTGTAAAGTAGCTCCAGAAATCCTTCCGTATCCTGAATCAAACCACTTGGTCTCTAAGCTAGCTTGTAGTTCAACAGACATGTACCGGCTCATCTCTGTCTCTAGTGCTGTTCTAATACAGGACTGAGGAACACAGGTTTGGGTCTAAGCAGACCTGAATTCAAATCATGAACCTGCTAATTACTGGCTGCACTCTTTGGGGCAAATATTAGGTTAGGACAACAGTATTGCTAATATTAACAGAGGTGAGGTGAATGTACTGATAATTGTATTCACCATCTTAAAAATAATTGGCAATAATGTTGTATTTTGTATCTTATTTGTTTTGTAATTATTCTAAATGTTCAAGAAAGTATAAAACTGTTTACTTTGAGCAGCCTGGCCTATGACTCTGGGAAAGATGTCATTGTTCTTAAAAAAAAAAAAAAAAAATAGTGTCTTCTTGCTTTGGGAGTGGCTAAACCCATTTTCTTTGAGTTAACAACTATAAGGCATAAAAAAGAAAAGAAGCCCTACAACACTACATCTTCATAAGATCCTTGATATCATGGTCTGCTTCTGATTCAACAATAAACCTATTGTCTGAGTAACGTGCAAGAATCGATTGCTTGCAAATATTAATGGGGAAATATCCTTCCCTATATCCGAAATCTGACTGAAATGTAATGGATTTTGGAATCTTAGAAACACCAGGCCAGAATATTATACTGACTGTCCATCACGCTGTTTGACAGGACTCTAGACAGACATTTGGGGGGAAATGTGTCAAATTTGAGTTGAGCAATCGTAAACAATCCAGTTGTGTGACTGCGTCCCTTGGGAATCATGAACTGGCTTCAGACCCCGAGGAGATTAATTTATGTCCTGGGGCTGCATGACCCTTGCACCATTACCCCAGCTGGGAGGACTGGACTTGCTGAGCTCATTTTTAACTGAATGTCTTATTCTTGTGGGGAATCTTTATCAATTATCTGCCTCTGTCTGTTCAATGCAGGAGCTACTGTAGGATCATTTTATGTGCTAGTAACAGGAGGTACTTTGTCCCAACCAACAAATATTTCTTGCCTTTTTAATGGTATGAGCCACTAATTCTGAAAAACATCAGGATAAAGGATTTAAAATAGAATTAAGCAGTCAGGTCACTAGTCAAAAATTCCTATTATTCCACTAGATTACTAATAGAAATTCTGGTAATATTTTAGGGTTTTCTTGAGAGATGTTTATGTGATTTGTATACCAACCTCATGATTTATTATTATGATTATTTTTGCCAAATCTTTCTAGAACCTGAAGTATTTGTACTTAATACTTTTCATAAAATAATTGTGTCTACTTAATGAAAAATTTTAAATAATTATATATTTAATTTTATTCATTATTGTTATTTTTTGATTTATTATAGGACATGTATGCTTACGAGAGAGAGAGAGAGAAAGCAAGCTACCAAATCTGGGACTCAAACCATGGTCAACTATGTGGGAGTCCAGCGCCTTACCCACCATGCTACCTGCTGTCTTCCTTAATTAAAATTTTAAAAAGTGGAGGAACAGCAGTAGGCATAATGGCTATGTTGCTGGACTCCCATGCAGTCGACTGCGGTTTGAGTCCCGGACCTGGTGGTTTAAACTCCGACCAGGTGCGTGTGCGAGCGTGCCCAAGATCCTGAGAGGAGAATGGAGGAGCAGGGATTGCAGCGTGGCCATCACCCCTGGGGGTGATTTCTCACTTTCTGTCTCTCTATCTCTCTCTGTCTTTCTGGCGAGCACATGTGTCCTATAGCAAAAACCTCTTTTTAAAAAAAATTAAAAAGGGGAACTTATGACTAGCATAAATGAAAAGCCCATTATTTTTAACTATGCTTTAAAATGTAGTACATACAGTTTGAATTAAATTTACCTTCATCCCATCAAATCACAGTGGTATTTGTGCCACCATACTTTAAGAACTATCACTGCTACCTGTGTTTTTTGTTCACTTGCTTTGGGGTGCATAACTCACCAGAGAAAGACAGAGTGACAGAGAGAGACAGGGAAAGTGAGGAATTATCTCTGGGTGTGTGTGTGGCCACACCACAATCCCTTCCTCTACATTTTCCTCTTGGGATTTGGGGCATACACACACCCAGTGTGATTTTCAAGCAGCTGGGTCTAGGACATGGCCATGGGGGATCCAGCCCCTTTAACCTCCATGCCATCTCTGGCCCAGCCACCTGTGTTTTGAGGTTTGTCAGCACAGCAGAGCAGAAAGACTAACTGAGCAGGGCTGTATTATGTCTGGTGAGCCCTCGGGAGTCCTATGTGGACCCCTTTTTCAAAAAAAAAGTATATATATATATGTATGTAATTAGGTTTTATAACTTTTAATGTGTGATGAATATATTAGTCTTGTATACTAAAACACTTTCTCCCTAAGATTTAATTGATTTCTTCTAATTTAAAAGTTGATAGGCATTTTCCTTGGCTGTAAAGAGCCTGTGGGCCCTCAGCACTGTGCCCTCGATGCTCAGTGGGTAGGCGGGCCTAGAACTACCCATCCCTGCCACAAGATCGAAAGGCTTCCTTCGAGGTGGCGGGGAAATCATACAAGTGAAATCTATTTGAAATCTTACATTTTATCTTTAAAACGGAGATGAATTTTCCTTCCCTACCACGAACTAGTCATTTTTACTTCCACTTCACATTATTTTACAATAATTCCTACAGAAAGGTAGACTAAAAAAGCAAAATACAAACAACCCCCCCAAAACACACACACAAAACAAGTCTGTAGCTTTGTGCTGCCTCTTGGCGTAGATGGCGCTGCATGCCCTGGGGAGCACTATGGTTTGGGAGCAGAGACTTAAGGCAGAGAAGGCAGAAAAAGGCTTTTTAAAAAAATGTATGCTCCAGGGATGAATTGGGTTTATGATGGATTTACTTATCATCAAAAAATTCACTACAGATGTTAGTTATTACCACTGTTGTCACCATGCCTGGGTGGTGTGATGGGGAAAGAAGTCCACTGGGGTTCTTGGGAGAGTGAAGAAGAATCTATATAGCACCGCGTGGTTTCAAGCTCATTTATAAACATCTCTTTTCTTCGGGCCTTAAGAGTGATTTAGACTCTCAGCTATTTCTAGCAAAGAAGAAGAGTCACTCTTGTTGACAGCGAAGTTCTTCTTTTCATCCGCTCCTTTTGAACAAGCCGCTTGCCTCGGTTTCTTTGGTGTTAAGGGGAGGACTGCTCTCCTCTGTCCTCCCATTTTCTTCTCCAGGACAGGCTATTATAAACGTGTTTGTTTGTGAGATCAGTTCTCTGATTTCGAACTTCCCCTCTCCAACCTAAATGCCATGCTTGACGTTCTCCCAAATTGCCGCTGCTGCTTCTCAGATGACTTCTGGGTATTGTCTCCTGAATCCGAGGACCTTAATTTAGGTGCCCAGCTCTCTTGGAGAGAAAACCCTAGTGAGTCACCGGTTTGCCGCTTCTCTGTAGGTGTGACTAGCTGAACGCCTCAAGGGGAGCTGACACAGGAGGCCGTTTACTGGGACCCAGAACTCAGGGATCCTGAGTCGAACGGAGCTGCTGGTTTCCCTCTCGCTGTTTGTGTGAGGTGCTCCTCAGTGGAGGGCCAGCCCTGTGGGCGCCGGCCGGGCCTTGCCTCCCTGGGGTCCAGGTGTGACTTCGAACCAGCCTCCCTGGCAGAGTGAGCCCCGATGCTGTGCTGTGTGTGTTTGGTGCCCAAGCTCGGGTGTCTTGTCATTTTCTTTCCCCTGCAAATAAACAAATGAGTGAAGGACATTACCTTGAGTCTAGAAATCAAGTTGGAGTCACCCGCGACATCATTATCTTCAAAATTCGAGTTCGCTACCAAGCCCAGCTGATTCTATTTCCGAAGTGGTTCTGGATTTCCCTGTTTTATTGGCTGTCTTACTAGCACTGCCCTGCTTCGGGCCACGGCGGGCTCTCATCGGAGTCCTGCAGTGGATCGGCCCCAGCTGTCACCGCAGCCCCGACCCCCACCGTAGAGCTGGGGGAGCCCTCGTCACATGCTTACTTGGCCCTGTCTGTGTCCTGACCAGCACTCTTCAGGTGGTTCCCCTTCCATCAGGAATCTGACTTGGCCTACAAGGCTGACTCAACCTCCTTCTTCAGGCCTTGTTATGTTGCTGTTCCCCTTCAGTCTCCAGGATCTGGACATGCTGTTTTCTTTCTTTTTAAGAATTGTTTTATTTAATTGTATGCATCATCATCATCATTATTTTTGAATATTTATTATTATTATTATTTTACTTTGCTGTAGGGCACATGTGCTTGAGAGAGGGAGAGGGAAAGTGAGAAAGCAAGCCACCAGGTCTCGAACTTTAATCAGCCATATGAGAGTCCAACACCTTACCCACACCACCACCCCACCCGCAGGGCCCATTATTATTATTTTTGTAATATAAGCAGAGAGAGGGAGAGAGAAAGATGGAAAGTGAGGAAGCTAGGTGCCCAGTCCGAGACTTGAACCACGGTTGGCTCTGTGGGAGGCCAGTACCTTAACCACCACGCCGCCTACTGGCTCCACCACAGTACAGCAAGCCTAACTCACTCCCTCTCACCTCAGGACCTTTGGCCTGTCCTGAGCTCTCATAGCCCTCAGCACACTCCTGCAGGGCACTGAGTCAGACTGTAGCCATACATGCTGATTGACCAATGCCCTTTTTTTTTTTAGTCTTTTTTTTTTTTTTTTTTTTGGAGAGGTTCTTTTTGCTATAGGGCGCGTGTGCTTGCCAGACAGACAGAGAGACAGAAAGCAAGAAATCACCCCCCAGGGGGGATAGCCATGCCACAATCCCTTCTCCTCCATTCTCCTCTCGGAATCTTGGGCACACACGCACACGCGCCCGGCGTGAGTTTAAGCCACCGGGTCCGGGACACGAACCGCGGTCGACTACGTGGGAGTCCAGCGACATAGCCATTACGCTAACTGCTGGTCCCACCAATGCCCTCTTCAGACTGAGCTCCATGAGGCCGGCCTTGGCCGCTTTGCTCACTGCAGTATTCCCAATAACTAGCAGAGTACCGAGCAGCAACCAGGTGTTCGACAAGCCGAAGGGTACGTGGAGTGCAGTCCATAGATGCTGTGCTTAGTGTGTACACGGATCAGAAAGGGCAGGACTGGCACACCCGTGCCTTCAGAAAATACTTAATTACAGACCCTATCGCCAACAGGGCAGAGGGTGACAGAAACCATTTTCAATTTTATCTTTCTTAGACAAAAGTTGCAAAATCAATGTCTTACAACTTACAGGAGAAGATATTTATCTATGGTGACTTGGCTTTGCATAGATTTTTAAGCTTTTAGAGTAATTAATGATCAATCATGCCAAGCATGATCTGACCGCAGGACCTCTGTCCCTGCCATTGTATCTGTCTGGAGCTCTCTCCTTCAGACACCCCTGGCACGGCTCCTTCTCTTCTCCAGGTCTCTGCTCGGTGGCATTGTATTAGACAGGTCACCCCCCCCTCTAGGTCTCCCCTTCTTGTTCTCCTTCCTGTGCTTAGTCTTTCTCAGGGCCTTCCTCACCATCTGGCATTCGCGAGTCATTCATTTATTCATCTCAGTCTCTGTCTGTCAGATCGTCTCTTGAGGATAAGGATTGTATTTGTTGGTATTCTGCCTATAGCACAAAGAAGAATGATAAAGACCTGGATTATTTTTTTAAAGAATCACTTTATTTAACTTTATTTATTACTATTTTAAAAAATTTGACTAGAGAGGGACAGAGTGAGAGAGAGCGAGAAAGAGAGAGGGAAAGTGAGAAAGCAAGCTGCCAGGTCCGGGACTCAAACCATAATCAGTCATGTGGGAGTCCAGCACCCTCAACCACCACACCACTTGCTAGCCCCCTACATGATTTTAATTAACACATAATAATTGTACCAATTTATGGAGTACAGTGTGTGTTTTTTTTTCCCCAGTATTCCCTAAGTACAATGCATATTGACCAAAACAGGGTTAAAAACAAAACAAAACAAAACAAAACAAAAAAACCAGCTTATTTATAATTTCAAACTTCTATAATATCATTATTTTGTGTTGGGAACATTCAAAAAGACTCTTTTAGCTATTTTGATATATACAGTGTTAACGCTAGCTATAGTTACCCTATTGTGTTGTAGAACACTCCAACTCGTTCCTTCTGACTATAATTTTGTATCCTGTACAGTGTTACTACTAGCTCTAGTTACCCTACTGTGCTGTAGAACACTCCAACTCGTTCCTTCTGACTATAATTTTGTATCCTGTACAGTGTTACTACTAGGTCTAGTTACCCTGCTGTGCTATAGAACACTCCAACTTGTTCCTTCTGACTATAATTTTGTATCCTGTACAGTGTTACTGCTAGCTCTAGTTACCCTACTGTGCTGTAGAACACTCCAACTCGTTCCTTCTGACTATAATTTTGTATCCTGTACAGTGTTACTACTAGCTCTAGTTACCCTACTGTGCTGTAGAACACTCCAGCTCATTCCTTCTGACTTTTGTATCCCTTAGCAACATCTCTTACTCGCCCACCCCCTTCCCATCTTCCAGTAGACACTGTTCTAGGCTCTACTTCTGTGAGGTCAGTGTGTCGCTGTTTCTGTGCCTGGATTATTTCACTGAATGTAATGTCCTCCAGGCTTGGCAGTGTTGCCTCCATAACACGATTTCCTTCTTCTTTTTAAGTTTACTTATGTAGAGAGAGAGAAAGAAAAAGAGAGAAAGGAAGGTGCCCAAGCAGGATTTCACACATGGTGCGCCCCCGGCCGGCCAGAGTTGCGGGCACTTGCCTGGGTGCCCATGTGTACGGGTCACCTGGGAGACGAGCCCCAGCTTTCCCTGTGGATCCAGCAGCACGTAACAGAAGGCCCGAGAATTTTCTCCTGTGTAAGGCTGCAGAGTATTCTATGGTATTCAGAGGCACCACTTTTTTTTTTTTTTTTTTAACACGTTCATCTGTTGATGGACACTTACATTTTTTCCATGTCTTGGCTATCGTGAAGAGTGTAGATGTCTCTACAACTAAAAGCATATTTTTTGAATTCACAAATGACCATGGTAAAGGAAACCTCACTGTTTTATCCCTTTGCCCATAAGGAATGAGGAAAAGAAGAAATAGTTTACTTTTATCATTTGACCTCTTTTGTCCTTCACCAAATAGTGAGTTCTGTGGTGTTTTCCTAAGTTGCTGATGCAGGGCAAGGAAATTGGAGACAGAACTCGGAGGGAAGGTGGCATTGCTGCCCTGCCAGAGAGTGTGCGGCATCTCAGCTTTGGACAGTCCCTTAGAAATCTATACCTTTGAGATACCTGTTTCTAGAGGTTTCTTCACATGCCCTAAAATTTAACTGCACTGACTTTGCTGTGTGGCAAAAGTAAGGAAAAAAGGGATGTTGTCGCCTAAAAATAGGAGCTTGCTCGTCGTGAAGTGGCAGCTACTGCCCGCTCTTGCATTCAGCCTTCTCCAGGCGAGATGTACTATAACAAAGGCAGAGCCTGGTGGTCACAAGCCAGGACATTGCAGGGCTCATTAATTACTCGGAAAATGGTGCCTGGGTTGCGGCCAGACTCCCAGACAAAGAAAGGAAACAGCTCCTGTTCTCCCATTGACAAGTTGATGAGCGAGGTAAGAATGAAGACCATTTGGGTAAGTAAAGGGGGGAAGAAATCAAATGGAAGCAGTAGTTTTGTTCAAGAGCAAGTATACAATTAAGACATATTCCCAACCCTAGGGGTTGATTCATATCAGTTGAGACCAGGCAATCACTTTGTGCTCTTGGCCATGGGATGAATTCATTATCTCTAATGAAGGGATTGGGAACACCGATTTAGGACAAGTGCTGATAGTGACAGAGCCTGGGCCAAAGTACATGATACGTGTATAAATTAGTTATTAATCTCAGCAGCCCCGTGTCTCTTAGTCCTTAGGAGAACTGCATCGTGTGTGTGTGTGTGTGTGTGTGTGTGTGTGTGTGTGTGTTAAATATTCTCACTCTAGAAAAGAGGATATATAATTTTTGCAGGGCTAAAGTGTCCTAAATCATCTTAGCAACTGTATTGTATTTAACAAGGCATAGTTTTAAGCAGGAGGAGTCAGTTAAGAAATACGAGAATTTCACAGGCCAGCAGGTCAGCAGGTGGCATGGAGGTTAAGGTGCCGGCTCCAACATGCCGGCTGAGTGCTTTTTTTTTTTTTTTTTTTTTTTTTGGCGGGGCAGGAGAGGATGAGATATGGAGAAGATGAGAAATAAAATGAATTATTTCTAGGAGGAGACAGAGATCAAGAACTAAGTTGAGTAATGGTAGGGAAGGAGGAGACACATTCAGCTTGAATGTCGGTTTATCTCAGACCACGCATGTTGCAGGTTTAGTCTGCAGAGTCATGTGCAAAGGGGCTGAAACAGGTAAGGGAGACGCCTAGACTCAGGTGTGCTTTGAGGCTAACCCACCACACAACTTTAAAGGCCTACTTGATTGTGATAGTTCACTGGGTCTGAGATAAAATCAAAAGTATCATTGGAGAATAAAAAGATTAGGAAAAAAAAAGACTAGGACCTCCAATTATGACATAACCCCGGAGACACTTGGAGAAGCAGGGAAATTACAGGTGGGGCCCTGCAGCACCCTGTCTGCCCGATGCCCGCCACCCTTCAGTTTGCCTGCAGAGTCTGCAAAACAAGGCTTACGTGAACCAGGGCTCCATTACCAATGGAATGCAAGCAGGCGCTGTGGCAGCATTGGTGGTGTTGAGGGGTTCTGTGGTCCCTACTCTGGCAGGAAGTCCCTACAGCCAGTCTAAGGAGTGGGCAGTTAGACTCTTCCTTGAGATCAGAGTATTTGCATAAATTATTTGAATTTTTCTGCATGGAGATTTGTCTTTTCTCCCTTATTTACTTATTATTTTGGTCATTTATCATTATAGATTCACAATATTTAGACTTTGGGTGATACTCTGATACTACCTTATTATCTTGCTGCTCAAATTGTTTAACATTGGCCATTAGAAATGCATTCAGTTGGGGGTCAGCAGGTGGTGTAATGGGTAAGGTGCCGGCCTTGCACATAACTGACTGTGCTTCGAGTCCCAGACCTGGCAGTTTGAAAATCATGTTGAGAGCGCATGCGTGCATGCCCAAAATCCCAGGAGAATGGAGGAGAGGGGATTGTGGTGTGGCCGTCTCCCCGGGGGGTGATTTCTCACTTTTCCTCTCACTGTCTCTCTTTCTCTCTCTCTCCAGTAAACAAATACGTCCTCTGGCAAAAATCTTAAAAAGAAAAAAAAAAAAAAAAAAAAGAAACACTTCCATTTGTCTGCTGTGTCCCTTTGCCACACAAGACCCTCTCTCCCTCTTGTCACCTTCCCTCCCTCACTCCCTCTCCTTTCCTTCCTTTCTTCCTCCCTCCTGCCCGTCTTCCTGCACTAACCGATGCTCCAGGAGCCCTGGTTTCTCAGTGGTTGCAATAAGCAAAGGCTTCCTGCTTATACATGTTCTTCTGTGAACATGTATACATTTTTTAAATTTTTTACTAGAGAGGGACCAGCAGATGGCATAATGGCTGTGTCACTGGACTTCCATGTGGCTGAAGGCCGTTAGAGTCCTGAACCAGGTGACTTAAACTCAACTCACGCCGGGTGCGTGTGTGTGCGTGCCCAAGATCCCGAGAGGAAAAAGGAGGAGAAGGGATTGTGGCGTGGCCATCCCCCCTGGGGGGTGATTTCTCACTTTCTGTCTCTCTGTCTCTCTCTGTCTTTCTGGTGAGCGCACGCGCCCTATAGCGAAAACCTCTCAGTTTTTTTATTTTTTAATTTTTTTTACATTGAGCATGAATGCCCAATGGAGAGAGAAAACACCCCCATGGGGGATGGCCACATCATAATCCCCTCTCCTCCATTTCTTCCCGCTCCTGAGATCTTGTACACACAGACACACACACACACACACACACACACACCTGGAGTGCTGCTCAGTCCTCGAGTCGGGGCCTTGAACCGGGCAGTATGCTCTGTGGGATCCAGCTGCCCTAACCACCACTCCACCAGCTGGCCTGAACATGGATTCCCACTGAGTAAAACAAAATTCTGTTACACCACCGAGAGCCTAGAGTTCTGTGATTCCAGGTGTAACCCAAATCAGTGGTTCCCCAAATGTGTTCCCGGGACTCACAGCATCGGCCTCACTGGGAACTTGTTAGACATGTGGATATCCAGGCCCACCCGGACCTGCACAGTCAGAAACCTGGGACCCAACAGTGCTTGGTGAGCTGGGGTACACACGAGGCTTTTTTCCTATGGAGCCTCTCTCATATTTGATTGTAACTGCCTTAAGGAAAAGACTCAGCTGTCATCATGCCCAGAATAGTTTTGCTACACATGGGTCTGCGTGCAGCGACTTTTTTTTTTTGGAGAGGTTTTCGCTATAGGGCGCGTGCGCTCGCCAGAAAGACAGAGAGAGACAGAGAGATAGAAAGCGAGAAATCACCCCCCAGGGGGGATGGCCACGCCTCAATCCCTTCTCCTCCATTCTCCTCTCAGGATCTTGGGCACGCACGCACACACGCCCGGCGTGAGTTTAAGCCGCCGGGTCCGGGACACGAACCGTGGTTGACTACATGGGAGTCCAGCGACATAGCCATTACGCTAACTGCTGGTCCCACCCACAGCCTTTTATTCCCATAGAGTGGGGGTGGCGCCTCATCTGTGTACCCCTGTACTGTTCCACAACTTTTAAAAAAACCGAGACAAAATTTATGCACAGTGAGGTAGGGTTGGATAGGAGCACTTTTACTAAGGTCGTGGGAATGTCATGACGTGTTTTTCTGTGCAAAAATGAGTCATAACTTCCCCAACAACCCAAAGGTTTCTTTTAAATGGACGCTTTTTTCCCAGTTATACCTCCATTAATAACCGCAAATTTATGGCTTTATAGTCTTTGTTATATTTGTTCTCTAATCAACATTAAAATCAGTGCAATCAGTGCATTTTTATTAAAATAGAAATATTCATCCAAATATGTGTTGAGCATCCCTAATGCAAATTCAAAATGCTCCAAAATATGAAAAATTTTAAGCACTAACATGACACCACAGTGTAAAATTCCACACCTGACCTCATATGACAGGGTCACAGTCAAAGTATAGCAATACATGGACCACCAGATGGCATATGGGTCACGTGGCTGGACTTCCATGTAGTCAATCATGGTTCAAGGCCCGGACCCGGTGGCTTAAAATTCACACTGAGTTTGTGTATGGATGTGCCCAAAATCCTGAAAAGAGAGTAGATGAAAAGGAATTATGGCCTAGCCATTTCCCCCTGGTGAGTTATTTCTTGTTTTCTGTCTCTTTCTGTCTCTCAAGCAAGCACACACGTCCTATAGCAGAAATCTCTCTTTAAAAAAAAAAAAAAAGGGGGGGGGGGGACTGAGGCGGTTCAAATCCTGGACCACAGTGGCTTGAAAATCATGCTGGATCCATAGGTATGCATGCCGCTAATCCTGCGAGGAGAACGGAGGAGAAGGGACTGCAGTGTGGCCATCCCCACCTTGGGAGTGATTTCTCACTTTCCCTTCCTCTTCTTTCTTGTTCTCTCTCTCTGGCAAGCAAATGCACCCTATAGGAAAAAAAAAAAAAAAAAGAAAAACAAGAAAGAAACTTAAAAAAGCAATATGAAAATATTGTAATTACCTTTAGGATAAATATATATATATAAATATATAAAAACATACACATACATATATACATACATACATATATATATACACATATATGTAATTTATACATACATACATACATATGATATATTTTAAACACAAATCATTTTTATTTTTAGACTTGGGTCCCATCCCCAAGGTAGCTCATTAGATATATGGAAATATTCCAAAAAAATTTTTTTAATCTAAAATCCAAAGCACTTTGGTCCAAAGGCATTTCACAAAGGGGATATTCACCAGGGCTGAAAAGCAGGGCTCCTGCAGAGTGCCAGGTGGGCAGGGTTACTTGCCAACCTGTGTAACCTAAAATATTTACTAACAACCTATTCTGAGAAACATTTCAGAGAAAGGCTGGTCTATGCATTGTGACACTTCAGCTACTCGTTCCTGGACGGGGACATGCGTGTGTGGTTGTGGCAGTGGTAGGTCGTGGGTGAAGTTATGATGAACAGTGTGTACTTGGGCTCCTGGAGTCATGGTGACCTAGCCTGATTATTAAGTATCTCAGCCTGTGCTTTCAGTAACACGACAGGGTGACAAACCGGGCTGTCGAGAACCCTCAACTGCCTTCGTCTGCATCGCAAATAGATGCCTTCGTCTGTCCTCCGGATTTTGGTCCCTTAGAAGAAGACAGCTTGCTTAATTTGGAGTTCGTGGCTTTATTTTGTTTTAAAGACTCAGGCTCTGTCATTGAGAGGAAAGGGACTGGAGAGGGACTTTTTGTTTAGCCAGAGGTTGTTCCCATTGGACTTCCTGGTAGTTTTTTCCATGAGAACTTTGGAAGAAGTTGACAGTTTTGGAACCAGTTTGGGACACCCTGAAAGTGTGTTTGCTCAGTAGGCATGTGGGGTACAGCAGCCATGGCGGCGCTGTGCGGGGCAGGTGAGGAAACACCCTGAGAGCCAGCTTGCAGCGCTGTGGGGAAGTCGCCGAAGTCCACGAGTAGACGCCATCGGGAAGGCGTCATACGGGGCATTCCCGAGGACTCCAGCGACGGGCCCTGCAATCAGGCCGTGCCCTCCTTCAACCTGTGGATTCATCACTAGCTCGAAATAAAATGAGAATACATTCCAATTCAAATGGCATTCATCTTGCTTGTTTAATTAGGTTTGTTGATAATCATAGGCTAGTAATTCACATCTAATGGCCGAGAAGCTTGAGCTAAGTATTATCACGGCACAGTCAGAAGTGCATTAGGACATGTTTACAACATTAAATTTGCTGTTTTTTATATTATAAAGGTAATAAATGCTTATTGTAGAAATTTAGAATTATGCCAAAAATGTAGAAGAACAATAATTTGATTGCCTAGATTACTGCTGGTTCTTTTTTTTTTTTTTTAATGTGTCTTCTGATATTTAGGACTATAATATATGAAAAGTCTTGTAACTTTCAAATATTATGAGCATTTTTTAATGTCATTAAATATTCATTAGAATATTTGATGGCAGAATTAAAATTCATTGTGTGTCTACTATATTTAACAGTTTTATTATTCATTGCAGTTTCTTGCTGTCATGTCTTTGAACCTAAATCTATATTGATTTTATGTAATTTTGTATATACTTACTTAAACATATTGATAGGTATAACTAGGCAATGACTAAATGAGGCGGACGGAGGCAAAAAATGCTCCCCTATGGGTGCTTCCAGAAGTCCTCATATGACAATCAAAACACGACTGGAAAATGTAATGACAGGCCCGATTCTCGTAGTCACTTGGTATCAAGGGATTGAGGGACTTGTGGAGTGTCCTAAGAAGTCTCTTCGCTGGTATTAAGACTGAGAAAAGAGGGAGTAAGTATTAGAAAGTCTAGCAAGAAGCAGTATGGCCATCAGCCAGCCTGCGAGTTAGCTGAAAAACCTCAGTCTGTTCAACCGACAAACATTGTCAAGGCCCGAGTGTGCCAGGCACTGCGCTGGGAGCCTGAGATTCCTCCACAGGAGGGGTGCGTCTCTGCCCTCAGGGAGATTATGTTCCAGTGGGGAGACTCTTCCATAGGTGGCGACTGACAAAGGCCAGTGGAGCTCTCGTTCTAGAAGCAGTGGGTATTGGGTATATTTATTGCAAGGCAGACTCGGGTGTGGGGAATGGGCAGAAGGCCAGCAATCAGAACTGGCTCGGGTAAGGTGCTGGCAGAAGGTCAGGAACAGAGCTGACGATCAGAGTGGGCACAGGCCAAAGTGCAAGAAGCTGCTAGGGACGTCGGGCGCTTACTTTAGCAAGGAGTCACGGAGCAGAGCCTCAGTGATCTTTCTGGTATAAAGCCATGATGGTCCAAACATTGTAGACTTGTCTCTACAAATAGGGGGGGGGGCCAGAGATGACTCCCAGATGCCATTACCTGGTTCCAGAGAGAGTGGGTAACCCAGTGCCAGTGACACTGAAATGGAGACGCCAAGAATGTGTATCTAGTCTCCTGCATAGTGTGTATTATAATGGATATTCCATAAAGGTTTATTGAATGAATGCATGAATTTAGGAGAAAGGTGAGCATTATGAAAGATGCATAAGAGACAGAAAATACGAGATACACACAGTCATTATGAGCTTGGGCAGGGTCAGGCAATCCTAGATTCAAGTCTTAGTTCTTCCATTCTCTGACCTTGTGAGCTTGGACAGATTTCTTAGCATCATGGAGCCTTAGTTTTCTCACCTGTAAAGTGGGCTAATAATTCCTATCAAGCTTTAGAGTTATCAGGCAGTTCTGAAAGAAAATCAACTATGGGCCTTCAGGTGGCATGGTGGTTAGGTCACTGGACTCCCACATGATTGACCATGGTTTGAGTCCTGGACCTGGCAGCTTGATTTCTCACTTTCTCTCTTTTGCTCTCTGGTGAGTGCACATGACCTATAGCAAATTTTAAAATAATAATAAATAAATAAAATTAAGTTTGGTTTGTTTTTTTTTTTTTTTTTTTTTGAGAGGTTTTTTGCTATAGGGCGCATGCACTCGCCAGACAGACAAAGAGAGACATAGAGACAGAAAGCGAGAAATCACCCCCCAGGGGGGATGGTCACGCTGCAATCCCTTCTCCTCCATTCTCCTCTCGGGATCTTGGGCACGCACGCACACGTGCCTGGCGTGAGTTTTAAGCCACCGGATCCGGGATGCGAACCGCAGTTGACTACGTGGGAGTCCAGCAACATAGCCATTACGCTAACTGCTGGTTCCCAAGTATTTTTTTTTTTTACAAAAAGAGCCAAGTACACTTCCTAGCATGTAGTAAGCATTTAATAAATGTTAGTTAATGAAAACAACAATAATCATTTGAACATGTTTATTTGAGGGAGGGATATTATTAACATAGCACACATTCTGTGGTGAGGTCTGTAGTTTTTTTTTAATTTATTTACTTAGGTCACTTGTACTTGTTGGAGAGAGACAAAGAGAAAGAGACAGAGAGAGAAGGTGAGAAAGGACCCCCTGGGGGTGGCCCCTCTGAAATCCCTACTCCTTTATTCTCTTCTCGTGATTTTGGGCACACATGCACGCACATCCAGCAAGTTCTTCAAACTTAGGAGTCTAGGACTTGAACCACACAGTGAGCATGCGGGATCCAGCCACCTTTTAACCTCTGTGCTGCTGGCTGGCCCAAAGGTCTCTCTCTCTCTTTTTTGATCAGTGTTATGGGTTTAGAAAATTGAGAAAAGTTATTACTTTTTTTGAGAAGATGGAGTTTTATACATTTCATTTCAATAAGAAAAGATGGCTCCTCCAGCTTAGAAATGAGGTAAGGATTAGCCTATATAATATTATATTTTAAATTAATAGTAGGTTGATGGAAAATAGAACAAAGGGGAGAGCCAGAAGTTGAACATGTTTCCCCGTAATAACTGCAGAAAAATAGGTCCTTGTCGGAGACCCTGATCCCTCAGAAGTGCAGTTGGGTGTGGTTTGCGGGACTCTGTAGGGATAGCGCACCTGTCTTCTTCTCAGGCTAGGGTGGTAGAGGAGGCAAGGAGACCCAGATCGTGGGCTCACTCTTAATTTTGTTTTGGCTCCTACTCCTGAAACAGTGTCAACCCCAAGGGTTAAAGTTCTCCATTTGGGGAGAATCTGCGAATCTTTTCTGCCTCTTGAAGGTCTTGAGAGAACACCTGCAGAAGGGAAAGAAATGCCCAAGCCCTAATGTGAGCAGGTGATGTTCTTCTTGCTTGGGCTACTATAGACCTCAGGCCTGAAAATTTCCCTAGGGAAGATGCTGTCACAGAAGATGGCAGTGGTGAGAGGTAGATGCCGTCAACATCTGTTTTTGTGGATAAGGAACATCGTTGGGAATAAGGAAACTTAAGTTTCCCAGCAGTCTTGCAGGTCCCACACTCGGAAAGGAAATATGCCCTGTAGCTGTAGCCACCCAACCTGGCCATCAGGATTGAACTGCATTGGCATGCACATGTCCCTCCGTGCTCAGTCTTGCTGGGTCTTTTTCCCCATTTGGGTTTCATGTCCCTTCTTTATTGTTGACGGGGGTCCTTTGCTTTCCCCCGCTTAGAAGCTACTTTCTGTTGTCCTTCCTACAGCTTCTGCTGACTGCAGCCATGGACAGTCTCCGCACTGTCGCAGAGACTCTTGCCCCCCTCCCATTCCAGTTCACGGTGGCCGCATCTTTGTTTTCCTTCGCAGGCTCTGTCTGTCATGGCGTGAGATGGTTATGGACTCCTGGCAAGTCAAGCCTCCCTTGGAGCTCTGAGCCTGGTCGTCCATAGTCTTGTCACTTCTGTGGTGGATTGTCACATCCTCCTTCATGTCTGGCTCTCTGAGCTGGCCAGCGTGGACTTTATTTTCCTCTTTTTATAGGAGAGGAAACGGGCTGTGAGCAGTGGGGCCGCATGAGCATCGGAGGCTCCCTCAGGTGGGGAGGCGTGTGTTTCTCACCCCCAGGAAAGTTCTAGAGAGCCTGAGGGAGTCTGTCACACGGAATTGCGTTGTAAAAATGAACATAAGGAAAGGTAGGGAGCTTGCTTTAGAACACTGGACTGGAGCATTAGCCTCCTCTAGCCCCAGTGTGCGGGCCTTCAACATGGTCATAATTATTTGGTGTCATTTACGGCCGTGGAAATGGTCAAACTGGCACAGCCCCTTTAGGGATCCATCGGAGTTGGTTGCTACTTACCCCAGGTCTTCCCTGTCTGTTTGGGAAAGCTATTAGGGACTCTCTTCAGTGAGCCTCAGGACACTTGGTACCTGACTTCGCCTGACGTGGAAATAAGCCCTAAAATGTATGTCATCAGGTCTCACAGAGGAGCCTGTGCACAGGTTTCCTTCAGAGCTATTTACATGTATTTGTTAAATTGTCAGAGGCTTGGCTAACTGATTGGACAGCAGATTACAATGACAAACGCCAAGGAGCCCCTGAGAGAGAGGAAGGAGATAGAAAAACTGAAATTAAATCACAGACGCAATTTTTAAAAGAAAGTGGGCGAATAGGTGGCAGGCATGTTCTACTGTTACAATCCAGCACCAGGCCTCTGGTCGGCGAGAAAACGGTCAAGGCCTTTATGGGGCCAAAGACACGCGTGATTCATTTTAGGACATTGCTGCGAATAACAGGAAAACGAAAATGTATTTGTTGGTCTCAAATAATAGACAAGGTCACGTCTTAGTTAAAATGTATTAGAAAAATCCAAGGGAGTAATGTAGCTTTATTTTCATGAAAAGATATTGAGTTCCCCATGGAGGCAGTGAAAATACTAACATTCGTCACCAGGTAAATGCAAAATAAAGTTACAGTGAGACGCACTGTGAGCTGTATAATTAAAATAAAGCCAGACTGACAGTGTCAACTCAACGATGGCATTGATGAAGCAACGGAAACGCACGCATTGCTGATAGGAACGTAACATGATCAAACCACTTTGGAAAACACTTAGCTTCTTACACAGTTACTCATACATGTAGCATAAGACCTGGCTAATCTACTTGTGGATAATTACCGGGGGCGGGTGGGAGCACATGCTAACACACAGATCTATGTGTGAATGTTCATCATGGCCTTAGTCATAATAGCCAAAAGTTGGACATGATCCAAATACCTATCAATTAATTGGAGAAAGAAAAACACATTTTGTTATATCTACCTATTAGAAGACTACTCAGTAATAAAAACCAATGAACAACATACAACATACATACATACATACATACATACAACAACCTGAATGTGTTCAAAATCCTACTAAGTGAAAGAAGCTCCCTGTAGGCTATACACTGTGTGATTCTAATAATCTCATACAGAAAAGGTGAGACTACAGGGACAGAGAGCAGAGCAAATGATTATGGGGAGGGACTGAGACCACAAAGAGGTATGAGAGAACTATTTAGGATTGATTGTGGTGGTGGTTACAGGATTTGCCAAAACTCATCAAACTATACACTTACAGTGAATTTTATTGCATATAAAATTATACCTTGGGACCAGCAGATGATGTAATGGTTATATCACTGGACTCCCATATAGTTGACTGCGGTTTGAGTCCTGGACCCAGTGGCTTAAAACTCACACCGGGCACATGTGCATGCATGCCCAAAATCCGGAAAGGAGGCCAGAGGGGAAGGGCTCGCAGTGCGGCCATCCCCCCAGGGGTGATTTCTCGCTTTCTGTCTCTCTGTCTCTCCAGTGAGTGCATGTGCCCTATGGCAAAAATCTCTCTATAAATGAATAAATAAATAAAACCTCAAAACCCCTACCAAATTTGGAAATTGTGTTACTAAGTTAATTAACAATCTTTAAAAAAATTAATAGAGAATACCTATATATGCACATAAGAAAGAAAGAAAAACACTTTCACCAGGGTCTTTTTTCTTCTTCTTTTTAAATTTTTTTTCTAGAATCTTGCCAAAGGGTGTATGTACTTGCAAAGAGAGAGACAGAGAGAGGGGAAGTGAGAAGTCGTCCCCCAAGGGCGATGGTCACGCTGCAGTCCGTTCTCCTCCATTTCTGTCCCGGGGTCTGGGGCACGCATGTACACGTGCCTGGTGTGACTTTCAAGTGCCAGGTCCAGGACTCAAACCATGGTTGACCATGTGGGATCCAGCACCTTACCTTCCATGTCACCTGCTGGCCCCTCGCCAGGACCTTGACCCTTGGCAACCTTACTTCCTCTGCCCTCTCTACCAGCGTGTTGTCACGTGGACCTGGCCATCCAACCTGGGATCAGCCACCTGGCTTCTGGTCCAGCAGATCACTTGCATTCCTGCTGTCCCACAGTGGCTGGGATACATTTTCTTTGATCTGTCTGTCTTTCACCAAATTTTATTGTATGCCAACATATGCCAGGCACGATGCTTGTCTTGGAGCATAGAAATAAAAATGAAGGATGACTCCTTTCCTGGCTACCTGGAGTTCCAAACTTTTTCACACTAGGAAGATTCTCCAATATCAACCAAGCTAATAGCAGGCCACTAGTGATTGGCTTTTGGGAGGAGAAAAGGTCTTGGTGAGGGATGGGGGAGTGGAGAGGGCACATTGTCTACTATCTACGTCTCTGCAAAGATTCCGGAAGCCCCTTCAGAGGATGGTGACCTGTTGTAGACACTAGTGGAATAATAGACTCTGTCATCAAAGCGATTGCAAGAGTTTATAGAAAAAGCACGTTATAAAGACCAACTCCCCACGATCCAGGTTTTCACATTTAATAGGCGCTGTCCTCCTTTCACACTTTGCTCCTCCCTAAGGAAATCATTGAGAGTTTGAGGCCCAGGCACGGCCGAAGTCCCTAGAAACAGTACAGTGACGTCAGAACTGGTGAATAAACAGCACCTGTTCCAGACTTCAGAGTCTGTTTTCCCGTCTTTTTTGGCACAGCCTAAGGATAGTTAATCTTTAAAGGAAAGAAAAAAGGCATGGGCCGGAGGTAGCTTGATTCTGGACTATTTTTAGAATGCTCTTCTCAACTGCTCCCGTGGGCCATGTTTTTGAGAGCCTTGCAGGGCAGGGCCGTTTCTGGACGCCCTCGAGTGACCATGAGTCAGCTCCCTGGCCCGGTAACGTGGCTGCCCACCCTTCTCCCAGAGCCAGATGCTGTCCGTGCTGCCCCGTCTTCCCCTGCTGTTCTCCTTCAGGGATCGCCGTGCATTTCTCCGCATTCTGGTCCACTCGCACACCGGTCTGAGGGGTCCCTCCAGTTCCTCCAGTCACAGTGGAGGGGTGTGTGCACGTCTGCATGGGGGGAGGGAGGGGACTGAAACAGCAAACAGGCTGCTTGAATAACTTCCCCCAAACCAAATCCGACACACTTCTTCCCACTTTCATTCATTTCCGGGACACGGTGCCTGTGCCTGTCCTGGAGCACACAGGGCTGTGACCAGCCTAAGCCCTTTCCCAGGCCACGCTGCCCCATGCCCTCCCAGGCTCCTGTGGTCTGGTGACGCCAAACTGTCCTTCCTCCAGAGCCCCATGAACGTCCCTCCTCTGTGCCGTGGTTTTGTGTGTGAAGGGCCTTCTATGTGCAAGGCCTCTCCGCTTTTTGTCTTCAGGGTGTACTTCTGTTTGGTTGTTGGGAAAGTCATGACGCATTTTTGTCTAAAAAAGCACAAAAATGTGTCATGACTTTCCCAGTGACCTAATAGCCTTTAGGTTGAAGCCAAAGCTCTCCTTTTCTTCCCTGAGTTTAGATAAAATTTTCAAATGATTAAATTTGGTCTTAAAATTAAAAAAGAGATACAGAAACAGATTCCCACCTCCCCAATCTATCATTAGGATTGTACGGTGTCTCTTCTAGCTGAATATAGAACTTTTTTTTTTCTATAGGTTTTTGCTATAGGGTGTGTGCGTTCGCCAGACAGAGAGAGTCAGAGTGAAAGTGAGAAATCACCTCCCCGGGGGACGGCCACGCCACAATCCCTTCTCCTCCATTCTCCTCTCAGGAGAATGGGCACGTACGCACACGCGCCTGGCAAGAGTTTAAGTCACCGGGTCCATGACTCAGACCGCGGTCGCCTACATGGGACCATGACATAGCCATTACGCCAACTGCTGGCCCCTGAATATAGACAGAACTTCTGTCCTAAGAATTATTACTGTAATATCGGAGGAGGTCTCTGTGCTGTTGGCATTTTGGACAGAATAATTCTTCTCTCTCTCTCTCTCTTTTTCTTTTAATTTGTCAGAGGATGTGTGCATTCTCTGGAGAGAGAGAGACAGAGGCAGAGAGAGAGAAAGTATCCCTCGGGGAATGGTCAAGCCACAAGCCGCTCTGCATTTCTTCCTGCTTTGGGACCTTGGACATGCACGCACATGCACCGGCATCTTCCTGAAGTAGCCAGACCCAGGATTCAAGCCGCTCGTTCGGCCATGTGGCACCCAGCTGCCTTCACCACCATGCTACTGGCTGTCCAATGGTCCTTCCTTCTGTGGGCCTCACATACACATCATAGACTTCTAATATTCCCATCTCTTAGCCTTATCTAATTTTGCTCTCCTGTCATTCTGACAAGCAAATTCTCCACTAACTTGTAAATAACTCGCAGGGAGGCACTGTTCCCACTCACAGCTGAGCTTTTTCTGGGAGCCGTATCGTTGATGTCCAGGAGTTCTGTTTCCTCTGCTGGAAGGACCTCAGGCCGGTCCCACACTTCAGGCTGTGGCCATCCTTCTGGGTTCTGTGTGGGTACGTCCACCGGGCCTTTGGGTACGGCTGACTCAGGAGGCGGCTGGCTGGCGGGAGGGTTACCTGGAGACATTTCTGCATCACACCGCTTTCTTTGGCAATAGCTTCCCTGACTCACAGCAGAGACTCTGTCCTGAGGCTCTTCCCAGGAAGGGCTACAGTGTGTTCACCTGGCAGTGTTCCGGCCACTCTGGAAGGCTGTCATATGTGGAAGAGCTTGGCACTGAGGTGGGGTGAGGCACGCTCTTCAAGAAAAAGCCAATTTTCTGGAAAGCAGTTTGGCCATGTCTAAAAATGTTCATTCATCTCTGAGGAAAATACCATAAATATGAAAAAAAGTTTTATTCAAGATTATATAAAGCTAATTCCAGTACCAAAAATAGTAAACACATTAAATGTTCCACTGTAGAATAACAAATCCTGAGCCGTAGTGATGGCGTTAGCGATCCTTCAGAAGAATGTTAATGAAGAATTTTTAATAACATGGGACAAACCATGTTAAGCAAAAGAAAATGGGAGTGATAACTCCATCTATACACAGTTAGAGATGACAATAAGTACACCTATTTTATACTGCTGCTCTTTTTTATACTTTCCTGATGTTTTTCAAATATTCTATAGTAAGACATCATAGTATTAGTTTGAAAAACAAACAAGCTTCCAATGTTAGAGTATCTTTAGTCAGAGAACAGTTGTGCAGATAGTAGACTTCCTATGTCCTTTATATTTGCATTACTTTCAAAAAACAGAAAAACGGGACCAGCAGTTGGCATAATGGCTATGTCGCTGGACCCCCATGTAGTCAACTGTGGTTCGAGTCTCAGACCCGTTGGCTTAAACTCATGCCGGGTGCATGTGTGTGCGTGCCCAAGATCCTGAGAGGAGAATGGAGCAGAAGGGATTGTGACATGGCCATACATACCCCCTGGGGAATGATTTCTTGCTTTTTGTCTCTCTGTCTCTGTCTGTCTGTCTTTCTGGCGAGCGCACGAACCCTGTAGCAAAAACCTCTCCAAAAAAAGAATAAGAAGTATTTTAATTTAAAAATAAGTTCTATAGATTATATTATCATGAGATAACTTTTCATAATTGTTTGTTTTATTTTTATGTATTTATGTATGTTGTTTTTTTTTATATGAGAGAGAGGGAAAGGAGACAGGAGCCCTCCATAGGGTCTTCAAGCCATAGTCTATGCCAGGCCTCAGTCAGCCACAACCACGGGCATGCACACACGTTCTTGCTGTGTACAGGGAAACCTTGGGAGGAGAACCCGGGGCCTTCCCATGTGGCTTCGCCATCACAGAGCACTGCATTACCATCGTGCCACCACGGAGAGCCACTGGTTGATTTCAAAGAAGGCTTTTAAAGAATTTTGTGTTGTTTATCAAAAAGGCACATGTGACAAGACTGTCATTTATTTATTTTTTAGAATGCTACATTTAACTGAAATCCCAAACAGTTCACATCCTCACTGGAACACTGGAACATTCTAAAACTTCCTCTTTAACATCTCGATTTGTCCTAAAATGACTTAAATGAATCTATTGTTTATCATAGCCTTACTTTTGAATTTGATTCCAAAATAGACTTGTATTTGAGACAAAGAAGGTATTCTTCCTTCCTCTCTGAGCTAGACATTTAGTGTCCCTTCTCGGCGTTTCTTAACCATGTGGAAGGCAGTTTTCTATGCGTCTGTAATGGATAGATGCAGTCGTCTGAAATTGAGTTTACCAAGCAGATGCTATTTTAATACATTGTTTTGACTAATCAACTCACCAAAGCTGGGAAACTAAAAATAATAAACCATGTCATTTTAGCAAGTCAAGCCATCACAGAAAATATAAAGAAATGACAGCTGCTGGTATTTAGGGGGCTCTCCCTCCATGCTGTTCCTGAGTGGGAGCCCTCTGGGGAAAAAACCCGGCCATGGCCATGGAGGGGGCGGGTGGCCCGCTTTTGGACTTGAGCGGGGCACTGTCACGGTCCCTTTCTCTACTCAGGAAGGAGTGGGGCTGCTCACTTGGGGTTATGAGAGCTCCGCCACCACCCAATGAGGGTCAGAGCATGTGTTGCTGTTACAGATAATCAAAAACATCTTGTTTTCATGTCACGGTTTCATAGGCTTGTATTGTTCCATGTGAAACTTTAGTCACAGAAATGAAACTTCATTTCTGGCATCTCCATAACTTGTTTTCTGTTATTTTGTGGAAGGACCATTTCTCCTTTTGTTCCCTTCACTTTGGAATGACATCAAACAGTCCTCTCCTGCCCACTGGGAAGGGCCCTGGGTTTGGAGGGAGGGACTAGAATGGAGTGAGGCTGGTTTATTGTCATTATGGTTTGGGTGGTGGGTCTGCAGGACAGAGCCATGGTTCTCATTTGGTTTGTGGGATATAGTGGGAATACAAAGGCCATGCGTAAGAGTCACCCAAGGTTTTTGTCCCCGTGTGCCACATCCGCCTCGTTTAGAGTCATGCAACTATAATAAGTCTCCGTCCCTGCTTTGGTGGCTTGTGAAAAACAGAACAAAACTCAAAACCCTCACTCCTCTGTTACTAGCGTGCTGTTGCTGTCTAGTTAAGGTTCTTAACGAAGGGAAAATCTGCACACTGTCTAGAAGGCCAGCTGGAGTGGGAGAAGAGAAACTTGAAAGACAATTTGAAGCATCAGCAGATGGCGTAATGGTTATGTTGCTGGACTCCCACGTAGTCGACCGCAGTTCGAGTCCCAGACCTGGCAGCTTAAAACTCACGCTGGGCATGTGTGCGTGCATGCGTGCCCAAGATCCATAGAGGAGAATGGAGGAGAAGGGTTTGCGGCTTGACCATCCCCTCTGGGGGGGGGGGGGGGTGATTTCTTGCTTTCTGTCCCTCTGGTGAGCACACACACTCTATAGCAAAAATCTCTCTCTTATTTAAAAAAAAAAAAAAAAAAAGACAATTTGATTGGTGACTATAAAAAAATACTATAGTCCATGAAAGACAGACCATGGCATTTACAGAGGTACTCAAAGCGGCTGAAAATATTTTGTCCTTCTGTTGTTTTACTGTCTAAGATTCAGAGGCATTTACCTGGTTGGGGCCAGTATCTGATAAGCATATTGTTCAAATGGGCCACAAACCCAGCCAGGCCTTTCCTTTACCTGTACCTGAGCAGGTCTGCTGGTCTTTAGGAAGGGAGATGATTCAGAATTTGATTTTTACAAACCTTCCGACGTTAAAATCTGAACCATCTATTCAGGGCAGCCAGAGTCGCCTCTTGGAAGCTGCATAATTGAGTGGAATTAAAAATCGGCTTTCCTCCAAGTCCTTCCTCCACTACCCCGCCCGTCTGCAGCGCCCTTCGACATGGCGCAGATTCTGAAAGCCACACTGCAGGATGGGTGCTGGGGGTCTTTCAAAGGATGCTTGTAACTGAAAATCTATATTTTTACCCCTCAAAGCTAACGGCCATAAAGAAAGGGGAAAAATGCTTTTAATGAATAGTCTTTGCAGAATCAGCTCCTAGTAACTTCAGTCGTTCATGTGAATCAAAAATAGCAGAAAGTAGGTCACACTGTAAAACTGAATTAGGTTTCACTTCACATTTTATTAACTTCACTAGGCTTTTTTTTTTTTTTTTTATTCACAGTGGTTGATTGTTAGCTAATAACTGGCATAAATAAAGAGACATTGACTTCTTTTTTTTTTTGGCCACCTACTCCTTCAGAATATCAGTTGGGCCCACTATGTGACCGGGGTTTTAACATTTTCATTTCTTATCTTCACTGCAATCCTCAAACTTGTGAGTTTTCTCCTTATTTTATATATGAGGGCACTGAAGCTCCTAGAGTTTAAGTTAAATGGCCCAAGAATACATACCTCATAAAAGAACTGAGATCAAGAGACATTTCTCTGTCTGGAAGCCCTGGAGATTCCAACTATATTCTCTTAAATGTAAACATACACACATACACACACACACACACACACACTTTGAATATACTAGTAGGAAATAATTAAACCGAGGTAATACTGCCAAATCTTAATTCCTCTAGGGACAATGAAAAATATTCATCATCATAATACAAAATTTTAAAAATTATGATAGGTTTTGTTGTTGTTGTTGTTGTTAGAGATTTTTGCTATAGGGCACATGCACTTACCAGAGAAACAGAGAGAGACAGAAAGCAAAAAACCACAGATGGCCACATTGCAATCCCGTCTCCTCCATTCTACTCTCAGGATTTGGGGCACATACACACATGTGCCCTGTGTGAGTTTAAGCCACTGGGTCTGGGACTTGAACTGTGGTCAGCTACGTGGGAGGCCAGCGACATGACCATTACGCCATCTGCTGGTCCCATGATAATAGCATTTAATATTTATTTGAATTGAGTGCTTGGTATAAACCAGGCATTATGAGGGAAACAGATAATATACAAATCAATGATTACTATTTAACATATTGGATGGTGAAATGGTGAAACTACTATACATTAATAGAATAAAATAGGGCATAATGAATGTGTGTGTGTTTAGCAAGGAGTTCGTGCTTCAGAGAAGGGTTAAGAATGTGAAGTTCAAGCACAAGCGTAAAGGACGCACAGGAGCAGGCCTCTCCGGTATCTGGATGGAGACGGCAGTGGAAACCAAGCACAGGGAGGAGGTGGGCTGGTGCTGCCGTCTGCGGGATGAGGAAGCCGCAGGCTCATGACATCCTCCCTGGGGTTCTTCAGTGACTCTGCATGGCCACCTCTGCCCAGTGACTGCCTTCATGCCCAAGGGAGCGCGGAAGGGCAGGCCTGGGCTACCCCCCAGCTGGAGAGAGGGCAGCCAATCCCATGCGCATAAATACCTCCCTCACAGGCAACACAACAAATTATTTAAATTGAACATTTAAATCCTTCTCCCTGGCAGGTATTTCAGGCATTCAGCTTTGTGCCAATTATTGCATCATGTTAAAAGAGAAGCTTTTAAATTAATTAAACCCATCGCACTTGAATATTTGATTCCTGCCAATACAAAATTTAAAATCCTCACTTCAAAATGATTCAGCAAGGATTAGGCAGCCTACGGAGACATCCTAAACTATGACCTGCAGAAGCATTATCCAGTCTCTGGAGAGGGGCAGACTGGCCCTTCCAAAGGGAGTTATCATATAGTGCTGGGTAGGCAAATTGGTCCGGCGGTATGGACCGCTGTAGCAGAAAGGCCATGAACCCGCTGGTTTAAGCAGCAAATGGTGACTTCTTGATGTTCTCCCAGAGATTTGGGAGTTCAAGATCAAGACAACAGCATATTCGGTATCTGCTTCTTGTTTCACAGAGGGCCTGATTCTCGCTTAGCAGAGAGATGAGGGTCTCTCTAAGGCTTCTTTATAAGCACACTAATCCCATTTATGAGGGCCCCTAAAAGCCCCCTATCCTAACGCCATCACATTAGAAGTTAGGATTTTGGGGAGGGTCACATGTAGTCCATAACATGGAATGTGTCTAAGAAGTCATCTGGTATCAGTCTCAGGAATTCTGATTCAGTAGGTCTGGTTTGAGGTTGAGGATTCTTTTCCAAAATAGGATTGCAGCATGGCCATCCTCTCCGGGGAGTGATTTCTTGCTTTCTGTGTCTCTCTCTCTGTCTCTCCTGTGAGAGCATGTGCTCTATAGCAAAAATCTCTCTTTCTAAAAAAAATGCTATTATCATTTTAAAAATTATTTATTATGATGACAGATATTTTTCATTGCCTCTAGAGGAATTATTGTTAGCAAAGGCTAAGCTGTGCTGTAGTAATGAATAACCTCCCCAAATCTCAGTGGCCGAATACTCTTAAGATCGATTTCATGCTCATGCAAAGTCTAGACCAGTGTTCTTAATGGGTCTCAGTGTTTTTCCTCTTATGTCTGCCTGATAGAATAGAAATCTTGCTCAAGGCTTTTCCCCAACACTGCCACAGGCATCCTGGTGACTTGTACCAAGTCACTCGGTGTCCTTCCCCTAGGTCCTTCTTGCAGACTCCTACACAGTCATCCGAAAGGAGAGCGTGTCCCTCTTCCTGGCTTGTTTCAGGAGTCAGGACTGGCCTTGTCCAGAGCATCTGCCCTTATTCTACTGGGCAGAAATACCTTGGCCCTTCCTACACGCAAGAGGGCCTGAGAGGTCGGCCCCAGGTACACCCGGGAAGCCAGAAATGTTCTGCATACAATTCTGACAACCTAATAATTGGTGGACCCACACCCAGCTTTGGCTCCACAATGGGCTGTAGTCTACAGGGTGTTCCCTGATGTAATTTTCTGAAGGTTTTCAGTGTTCTTCTGAGTCTGCTTGATACATCAAAGTATCCCATGCTCAGGATTGCTTGCTTCTCTGCCTCCACCGTAGTTCAATCTAGCATGAGGAAGAAACCCAACTAATGATAACAGTTACATCTAATCTAAGTACCTGAGGAGCCTCAGCGGGTTTTGTTTTCATTTTTGTTTTTTCCTCTCCATGAGAGAAAGAGATGTACCTACGCCTTTGAAGACAGAGAGATGAGGGTCTCTCTAAGGCTTCTTTATAAGCACACTTATCCCATTTGTGAGGGAAACTGCTATTCTTTTTTCAATTTGATGTCTGCTTCTTCTGTACGTCTTTTAATGCTACCCTGTGCTGAGAATGAAAATCTAGAAAGATTCTCTGAGGCTGTTAACGTGCCTAAGATGGCCAGTGGTGTTTCATCTGTGCCATAAAATAAAGCTGAAGAAACGGACAACAGTTTTAAAAGCATTTCCAAGCAACGGTTGATGGGAATACCTCTGTTCGGTATTTCCTCTTGCTTTCACTCACTCATTCTTTCATCCACTCCTCTCTTTGTCAGCCTACAACTTTGGGCAGGCTGGTTTTAGGAGGCTTGGAATATATCATCCTAATACTGAAAACATTTCTAACCCTCTCCCTTCCTTGCTACATGGCATGCCATCTTAGTGAACCTGCTGAGCAAGTTTAAGCCCACGGGCAGCCGAGGGCATCCTAGGATAGCTTAGTTACCTTGCTGTCTGGAGGATGGAGCAGAGTGGATTTGGAAACGGGGTGGGTCCGTCCTGTAAGAGCTCTGGGACTTTTCTCCAGCTGAAGTTCCTGAAGTCAGCAAGGTGTGCCCCTTCTTCATGGAAGTGGTAGAAGCAGGTTCCCCTGAGTGCTTGACCTCCTGACCCTTCTGCAAACATGAATTAATGAATCACATTCCAAAATAAACCCCTTCCAAGGTGGTCTTCTGCCCCTAATTCTTCAAATGTGGCTGACCTCGACCGTTTGTGTTGATTGTAACTAAGGTTACCCAATAAAATACGGGACTTTCAATTACCTTTAAATTTCAGATAAACAACAAGTAATATTTTAGAATAAGTAAGTCCCATAACTGTAAGCATGTACTATTTGAATAAGTTGAATATTTAAATATAGAATAAGTGTGAACATTTGAATTTCAGATAAACAGCTAATTTATTTCTTCTTTAGTGTAAGTATGTCCTGTATTAAGTACGCTTAGTCATTGATTATACTTATTCTAAGAAGCTAGTTCATATGAAATTCAAATTTATTTGGATAGCTTGAGGTTCTAATTGCTAAATAATTTTTGTTTGCCATAACTGTGAGGCTACGGCAAAAGAATAGGTGACGTATACACAGATGCCCAGAGCTTCTTAATAACCTCTAGATGTGGGTGCTAGTCCGCGAAGGCATTTTGCCTTTGGACTCTGATTATGAAGCCATCGTTAGTCTCTGTGGCCACTCTGCTTTTGCATACCCTCTCTTTTCTCCTCTCGTGGCATTTATCTTTCTGGTCTCCCTGTTTGCAGAGAGAAAGGCTGATTTATCAGAAGGAACACCAGCCAGCCTTCAGTTCTCTTTAACGAAGTGGTCTTTCCTTAAAGACTAGGTTAATATTTTCATTTTGCAGCTAGATGATATGGGAATCTTTACGGGTCAAAACTGAAAGGTATTCTAACTGCAATTCTTGTGTAAGGCTTTGTTTTTGTTTTTGTTTTTATCTTTGATGGGTCACAAAGCCTCCCTTGCTCTGAGACCCAGCACTCTGTGTGGGTAGTCGTGGCCCATCTAATTACCAGCGATTAGATGAGAAGAACGCCTGGCCCACTCCAGCTCGGGGTAGATAGTGTCAGATACCAGCAGACCACCCCGGGCTGGCTCCGTCTTCTGTGTGAACACAGTCGGCAGCGAGTGCAGCAGCGAAAGGCCATTTTCTTCTCTCCGCCCTAGATTCCAGGGGCGGCTTCTCTCCAGAGACCTTTTATGCTTGTTTAGTTCTCTATGAAGTCAACAGGAACGTCGGACACCAAGGAAGCCTGTAAGAGTGAGAGACTGACCCAGTTTGAATGTCCTCATAGTTGGGTGAACTCAGAAGAATTCACGCCTTAAAGGCACAGAGCCTTGAAGTGGCTGGAACTCCCCCTGCGTCGGGATCGTCGGGATCTTCGGGATCGTCGGGATCCTAGAAGGTTGCTGAAACCTTCCGCTTCTCCCCCTTCCCACTTCCCTTCCATACTGTGTGTGTGACGTGGGGGAGGATTTCAGGTGTGTAAGACACAGAAATGTTCATTTTATCTAGGTGAAGTTCTGCTTGGGGGTGACCGGCTGTCACCGCCACTGGCTGCTGGGATTTACACTGTGGAAAGAGGCAGGGTGTTTATTGTCTAGTATTTTTTTTTTGTTTAGTTTTTTTTGTTTGTTTTAATATCAATGAACGGTTACTCGGATGCGCTGTTGTAGCTGGTAGTCTCATTCTAATTTTTCATGGAGGGATCATGGGTATAGTGGGGTTAGATTTGTAACTCTAAGAAAAGGAAATTCAAAGCTCTCACCGTCTGTTGATGGGGCAAACCTAACAGTTTGGCGTTAGTCATGACTGTACGGAGATCCCAGCTTACTCAGAAGCTGACGGCTGCTTTTGCTCTGAGCCGCAGCTTATGGAGAACGGATTCGAGAACACAGAGACAGACAAGTGCTGGCCCTGTCTCTCATTGCCGCTGGGCTGCTCCTTTGCTCTAGATTTTTGTAGAGAAGACATATGCTTGCCGTAGAAACAGACAGACAGAAAGCTAGAAGTCGCTCCCCGGGGACATGGCCACACCACAATCCCCTCTTGGGATTTTGAGCATACACACATGTATGTATTCCTGGTGTGAGTTTCAAGCTGCTGGTCTGGGACTTGCAATGCAGGCGGCCACGGAGTCCTGCACCTTAACCACTATGCCCCTCGCTGGCCCCACATTTTGGCTACTTGTGCAGTAACTACACACTGTTTATGTTTAAGTAGTTATCACTATTACGATGCTGAAATTACTTCAAGTCTTTCCTAATCTCAACCCACCCCTCGGGTCCCCCTGACTCAGTCCATAGGTTCTCAGGACTGTGAAATGAACACACTGGCTGGCAGCTCCGGAGAGCAGAGATGGTGTTCCTCTTGACCTTGGAGGTGTCAGTACCTGGAACACAGCAGGTGCTTATCAGGGAAACCAGTGAGTTAGACTCCAGAACCTCGCGATCCACAGCAGCCTTATGTCAATTGCAGATTGCTAGTAATATTTTAGGACTAATAAAGTTTTCCGAAGGTCTAAAGAGAAAAGCTGGAATTTCATCCATATATAAATTACTGATTTGTTGAGGTAAACGACCACTTTTTCCTTCTGCCTTTCAGCTACTTCTGGTCACCTTTACTCACTACAAGAGTGTCCTCTGGAATATAAAGAAATACATAAATGTATATTGGGGAAAAGCTCAGATGTTAAAACCGGGATTGGCAGGCTTTTTCAGAGGGGGCCAGATGGTGACTATTTTAGTCTTTGTGGAAACATCGTCTTTGTCACAACTCCTCAACGACTGTCCCATGGCATGAAAGCAGTCATAGACGCATCCAAAGGAGAGAACCCAGCTGTGATCCAACTAGACTTTGTGTAGGGATGCTGGTGTGAGATTTAAATAACTTTCCCATACCATAAAATGCTAGCCCTTATAAAAACTACCCCCAACAAATTTATGTAAAAACGCTCTTGACTCACTGGCTATTCAGACAGTGGTAGTGAGCCAGATTTGGCTCACTGGCCGGAGTTTGGCGACTCCTGCACTGTCAACACTACTACTGGGACCTCGGACGGAGTCGCGGTGAAGTGCTACAGTCCGTGAGGCAGACCCGTGTGGGGGGGTTACCTGTTCAGCTTCAGAGGCCTCCGTAGTCACCCTAGGCACGTGCTTGCCCATGATCTAAGTGGGCTGAGGCTGGAAGGGTGGATTATGGTGTTGAGACCCTGTGGGAGTGCTGTATCTCTGTCTCTGTCTCTTCACTCATGGAATAAGTAAAGAAACTTAACAAACAAACAATGAAAAAAAATTGCTGCTAGTGCAAGTATAGAGCTTCCCAATGGAAGGAATTATTTTTGTGCTGTCTGCCTTAGAGTTTCTGTATGCACTGAAATGAGAGACAAATGGAACTTTTCCTTTTCTTTCTTTCTCTTTTTCTCTTTTCTTTCTTTCTTTCTTTCCTTCTTTCTTTCTTTCTTTCTTTCTTTCTCTTCTTCATTTGTTTCTTCTTTTCTTCCCCTTCTTCCCTCACTTCCTTCTTCCCTCTTTATTTTCTTCTTCCTTTCCTTCCTTTCTTTCTTAATTGACGGAGGGCATGTGCACTCAATAGAGAGAAAAAGAGAGAGGGAGAAAACCCCTCACCCCATGGAGCATGGTCACACCACAATTTCTTCTCTACTTCTCCATCCTGTTGGGGTTTGGGGTATGCATGCACATGTGCCTAGTGAGTTTTTCAAGCCAACAGGGCCGGGACTCAAACCATGCATGGTCAGCCATGTGGGATCTGACTCCCTTAACCAGTCAGCTACAGGGCTGTTCTCACTACTCTCAGTGGCTTTTTTCCTCCTACACCATCACGTGTTTGCTTATGTACATGTTTGTCTGCATGCGTATGTGCATGCATGGTAGAAATAGGCCCAAGTTTTCAGTTTACATGGGATATATTTTCCTAGCACTTTACAATGCTGAGAGGGAATTTTAGAAAATACAATATGAACCTGGTTGCATTTTTAAAAATTTATTTTATTATTTTTCTTTGAGAGGGAAAGAAACAGAGACAGAAGCCATGGAGAGCATCATGCCACACCAGGATCCCTCCCCCAGTTCCCTAGCCAGCCAGGCCCATATGCACACATGGGCACGTCTGGTGTTGAGCCTAGTTTTGTTTTTTTTTCTTTTTCAAAGATGTGCTCCATCTATGCTTGTAAAAAGTTCTGCAAGTTCTTTACTAAGTGGCAACAATGATTTCCCTGGAAATTGAGAGCGGGATTGTGAAATGGGGAGCATTTGCACTCTTTCTGAATTATTTGATGATTTTAAATGAGAATGACTCTCTCATTATTTGTGGAATTCAAATTGGTTATGTATGTGTAATTTTAAAAAGATATTCACGGGAGAAGACAACACTGAGCCTCCTTCTGTGAATCTGCCAGTATAATTTGTCTGTGATTTTAATGACCTCATAATCTTTTTATACAGACGTTTACTGAAATTTAGCTTTTGGGGAATCCCTTCTTTATGAGAAGATTGATAAATAGGAAATTTTTAGGCTTTGTTGGAATAAGAGTATTTTCCCTAGGGATATTGATATTTAAAATATCATAAATATACACAAATATCCCAGGGTCTGACTGTACTATGGATCCAGTCCATATACCCAGGTTTTAGAATACACTTCTTACTAAAATGCAAAAAGCCTTGAAAGCAGGTGGTGGCTTTGTCCCCTGATACCAATATGTTTTAATGAGGTTCCACTAGATTTTCAGAGTCTTGGGCTAAATTGGAACTGACATTTATGCTAATTAGCCGGGTCTGGGAGTGGAACAGGTAAAACTGAATTACGGTAGGTTCCAAATTATATTTGCTTTTCCAACAGTGGCTCTGCAGAATGTGCGGTTCTATTTTCCAGTTATTTCACCGAATCTTCTCACTTCCATCATCCCTTCCCCGCCTGTTGTGTTAACCTGGTAATCTGAAATCTCTCTGTCGGCCTGTAACATGATAGGCTGTTTCGCAGGAGTCCATCTGTCTCCTACAGGAGGTGAACGGATTTTGTCAGAAATGGCTTCGCTTGATATTATTAATCTTTATAAGCAGAGAAATTCCTTGAATAATTTAGTAGCCAAATGGTGTGAGGGGGACTTGGTATGAAAACGAATTTTTCTGTCATCTTTAAAAATCACAGCCTGGCCTGCCTTTCCCCCATGCAACTCTAATACTGAAATGCTGGCTCCGTACGCTCTTTTATGCTGGTTTTTGTATTCCATACCACCTAAGATGATGAGGAAACATGTAGGATTTTTTTTTTCCTGTTAACACACTAGCAAACCCACAATGAACTAAATAGCAGAAAGAGATTGCACTTTCGTCCTTCTCTGAAACAGCAGATGCTGCTTTTGGCCTTGGGCTTGAAGGGCCAGTCTATTCTTGGTTACATGTCTTGAATTTCTTGGATTTGACAACACGGCAGCAGTTGGGATGGAGTGCCTCTGAAAGAATCTGAACGTTTTTTTAAAAAATTAGGTCTGCCCAGATGCTGTCAAGAAAATAATTGCTGTCCCTCTTTCCAGTTCTAGATAGGGTTCTTGAAAATTATGTCTATGATTGTATTCCCGTCATTGGAAGTATAGTAGTTGCAGATGTCACAGCCTCTGGGTGTCCGGTCCTTCCATCTGACACCTTGGTTCATCATGAAGGCGCTAGGGTTGGAGGATGGCACGTCTGATTTGCAGAGTTCCACTGTCGCTCTGTGCCAGGGTAAGGAAATACAGTCCGTTGTGTTAGGCAAGCCAGCAGGAGTGGGAATATTAATAACCACATACATTTTTTCTTTCTGACATAGCCTCTTCGCAATGCTGCCTGCTTTCTTTATCTTATGGAGAGTCACGTGAAGACAACAAAGCTTTGTCTGAAACACGAGGGCAAGGGAATTACTGTGCACGAGGCAGCCACACATGGGATCATCAGTATTTGTGTGTGTTTGTGTTTTTGAATGCAAACCAACGCACATGGATGGAACATGTTTGTCCTGTTTTTCTTCACATGTAGTTGACAAGGAAATCTTGATGAGAAACTCTTCCTTGAGCATTGAAGAATGAAGTGATGGCTTTATCTTTCAGATAGTGCTGAAACCAGAAATGCTTTCTTCCCTTTGTCACAAAACTCAGTTATGTTTCTGTCCACATGACATTTTGAGTCTGAGCAAGGTGACCTTGAGGTGGCCAAATCAGCGTCTCTTTCCCTTTGTAGGTAATTTTACTGTCTATTTTCTTTCTATCTTCTGGATCTAATCTTTTATGTATAGATCATTATAATGAAACCCTCTACTAGCAGTTAATATCATTTTATTAGTCAATGTGTAGGAAAAAAAAAAACAAGATGTATTAAAATGTCATTATGAATACTTAATTGAAAAATTTAAATCAAATTGTCTTTGTTCTATTAACTATGCTGCTAATTAAACAGTAAGTAAGCTGCTCAGGTATGTTTAATAGGCCAGTGTAGAAGAAGCCTGAGGGCCCATGGGAGATCCACTTTCCTCTGGCTTGATCAATTATGAGGGAGTTGGAGACCAGCAAGTGGCGTGGTGATTAAGGTAGCTGGATTTCCACATGGCTAACCATGGTTTGAGTCCTGAACCTGGTGGCTTGAAAATCATGTTGGGCATGTGTGCATGCATGCCCAAAATCCAGAGAGGAGAATAGAAGAGAAGGGATTGTGGCATGGCCATCTCCCCAGGGGCGTGGGGGTGGTTTCTCACTTTCTCTGTCTGTCTCTCTCTTCTCTGGTAAGCACACGTGCCCTACAGCAAAAATGTAAAAGTGGTAACAATAATGATAAGGGAGCAAGTAGATTAGGCGGGCAGATTTCCTCGACATGTTGCAGCACAGTCAGGCATGTATAAAGTAGACATCAACTGTGCTCTTCTAAAGCTTTCAAGGTCAGACTTCCAGATTCTTTGAACATCTCTCTAATATTAGGTGAGACCGATGTTTTACATTTCAGTGTTTAGAGACCGAGCCGCCCTGTGAGGAGGTAGTTAAGACATTTTATCTTCTCAAATGAATGCTTTTGGAAGACATCACTGGAATCGGATCGTTTGGATATGCGCAAGGTAGTTATAGCCTTTTGGAGAATATCTTCATAATCTTTTCAGTTCATTTTCCTTGTTCACTTCTAGCCCCTTAAAAGTGTTCTAATGTGAAGCAAGCAGAAGACGTGGTGGTTCAAACACTGGACTCCCACAGGGCCTACCACGGTTCAAGGCCCAGAGCCAGTGGCCTGAAAATCGTGCTGGTGTGTGTGCATGTATGCACAAAATTCCAAGAGGAGACTGGAGGAAAAGGGATTGCAGCGTGGCCATCCCCACTGAGGGGTGATTGCTCACGTCCCTTCTCTCAGTCTCCCTGTTTCTCTCTAGCACACACATGCTCCCTGTGGCAAAACCCTAAAGAGAAAAAAATGTCCAGATGCTTTTGATTGAATGCCTTGAGAAACTTAAGACTACAATGGAGTTTAAATAAACTTAATTCTCTAACTAACTGCTCATAAATCCATTTTTTTGGTTTTGGTATCCAAAATTCATTTGATCAGTTGATTAACTACCCAGTCAACCAACCAACTAGCTACCCAGCCATCCTCTTTGAATGTCTTATTCTGGAATTCATTTTTCCTAAAATCTTCCCAAAGCCTTTTTTCTTTTCAGTTTCTTTAAATTACTTATTTCTTTCAAGACAGTGAAAGGCATCCCGATAGCATCCTTACATCGCCATCCACCCCCAGCCTCATCCATCCTGGGTCACGAGTGTGGGCAAGAGGGATGTGGGCTGTGTAGGAGTCTCAAGGACCAAGGGCCTTACCATTTGGGTCCAGATGTGCTCTGTGTGCTACCATCTGGCCTCCAAAGCTTTTTTTTTCTTAATTTAACTTTATTTATTTACTTATTTTTTAATTTGACCAGAGAGGGACAGAGAGAGAGAGAGAGAGAGAGAAAGTGAAAAAGCAAGATACCAGGTCCAGGACTCAAACCGTGGTTGGCCATGTGGGAGTGCAGTGCCCCTAACCACCACACCCCCTGCTGATCCCTCTAAAACTTTTTAAGAATATTGAGTAAGGGTGGGAAGATGCGTTTTGCAATCTGTAACAGTTAAGCCTGTTCCTTGGTCAGTAAAGGGAAACATCATCCTTGCTGTCATTTTAATTCATCTTCATGTTACATTTCTTTCAGATTGTGGTTAGATCTTAACCGTGCAGAGTTCTTGCCTATCAGTGAAAACATTTTCTAGAAAATTATAGAAAGTTGGGGCCGGCAGGTAGCATGGTGGTTAAGGGCGCTGGACTCCCACATGGCCGACTGTGGTGCTAGTCCAGACCTGGCGGCCTGCTTTCTCACTTTCCCTCTCTCTCTTTCTCTCACTCTGTTACTCTAAATAAGCAAACAAATAAATAAGTTAAATAAAAATAGTTATTAAAAAAGAAAAAGAAAATTATAGAAAGTTGCCTATTCTAGAAAACTTTAAAGTAAAAAGGATCAAGCATACTTCAAGATTAATTTTACTCCTGATGTTTTTGCATGTAACTTTTAACGCTCTTATTCAAGGATAAGTTTTCTTTTGCACTCACTGGGATGTTTGAAGGTACCTTATTAATATTGGTGTCCACTAGAATGAAATATATTGTGTGAATTCTTCAAATAAAGTTTCATTTGAGAATTGATGAAAGGTTCAAGCCTGGGGCATTTTAGAAGTTGATTTTTCTTCCATTTTAAAAATATGTTCTTTTGGCAAAAGGGTAAGGTCCATAGACCTGTGAAGAACTGCCGGTTAAAAATAAGTAGCTTTGATATATACACATATATATTTGTATATATATGTGTATATATATATTTTTGAAACCATTCTGCTTCTGTTGTTATAGAGTTTTAAAATTATACAAAATTATAAGACATATTTTGAACATTATCTTTAAAATTCAGTATTTTGAGATCTTGAAAGTTGTTTGTAAACTGTCAAGAATTATGGAGTATGAGCTAAAATTTTTTGCTATGTAAAGTAAATGTTTGTGGAAAAATGTAAAAATAAAAAAAAAAGGAAAAAAAAAAAAAGAAAAAAAAAAGTTGCCTAGTACTGATGGGATCATTCAAACCATGAATTAATTTTTTGCTGTTGATTTTTATTCCTTTTGGTTAATTTATGCCACTGATACAGTGTCTACTGGAGGAAAAATAACACAAATGGTTGTCTGTTTTGGTATTTTTTGGAAAAAAAATAAATGAAAACAAAACACTAAAAAAAAAAAAAAGTAGCTTTGGAAGAATTATTCTTTTCTACCTCTGTTTGAGTGAGAACATGGCTAAGGGACTTTAGGGGAATAGCTTTGAGTACATTTACATTTCCTAATGAGAACTAGATTATAAATAAAATATGAATAGATTTCTAAAAAACTTCACTTTGATTTGTCCAGAATGTTCTATGTCCATCCATGTTTATGCTCTTTAAACAGAAAGTTGTAAACGTTAGTCACAAGATACCAATCTGTATTTGGGAAAATGGTCACTTTGACTCAACTCTTGGGGTGTATATGCTTTCTGCCTGTCTTTAAATTTTACTAGACCTGTGTTTTTGACTAAGCATTAAGTAATTAAAACACTAGTAGTATATAGTCATACAGGTTGTCTATCTTCAGGTCGTCTGTGCTTGAGAACAACAGCAAACCTATTTCCAAAGATATTTCTCAGATATGCTCTTTTTTTTTTTTTTTTTTTTTTTTTTTTTTTTGCCATAAGGTGTGTGTGCTCATCAAGAGAGACAGAGATAGGGAAACAGAGAGACAGAGAGAGGGAAAGTGAGAAATCATTCTTCAGGGGGATGGCAGTGCCACAATCCCTTCTCTTCTAGTCTCCTCTCAGGATTTTGAGCACATATGTACATGTACCTGGCATGATTCTGAAGCTTGTGGTTGGGGATTCAAGTCAGGGTTGAGTTATGTGGGAGTCCAGTGACTAAATCACCATGCTACCTGCTGGGCCCCCAATATGCTCTTTTTTAATGTTCTCGTGCATGCATGTGCATGAGAAAGAGGGAGAGAAAGAACTTCTCAGGGGCGTGGTCACATCTCAGTCCCTTCTCTTCCATGTCTCCATCCCGTCGGGATTTGGGGCACACACATACTTGCTCCTGGGGTGTTTCTCAAGCTGTTGTAGTCCAAGTTCGAAGGCTGGTTGGCCGTGCGGGATCCGGCTCCTGACACCAAGTGCTTAACCATAGTGCTATGGGACTAGCCCATGTCTTTAATTATAAAATATATAAGTAATTATGAATCTATAGAATATATAACACACAAAATAAATATATATGATATCATTAGCTATAAAATGAATGATAAAATATAGTCACTTTTATAGTTCTTAGTTTCTCAGGCAATCAAATCAGTAAATAGCCAAGGCACAGGCAGGTATACAGTACTCCTCAGAGTAACAGAAGTGTCACCCAGGTGGGAGGACAGAGGAGAAACGCGCACGAACCGTTTCCGTGTGTTTTCCCCTCTGAAGCACAGGCAGGCTCCTGGCATCTTCTCAGCACAGTTCAGTGGCCTCGTGCCGCACTCAGAGCAGCCTGGGCCCGCAGGCCTCTGGAAGCTCCTTCTTTCCCTTTTTCACCCACAACGTTTTCATCTCTCTCGGGTACCCTTTGCTCCAGCTCACCTGATCTATTAACTGTTCCCCTGAAGATCGTACTTATCATCTCCAGATCTTTGCTTATTCTGTTTGGTCAGCAGGGAATACATGTTACTCCTTACTCCTTTATCAAATCCTGCTGATTCCAAAGCCTGAGTCAAATGCCTCTTCTTTCACGAAAGCTTCCATAATCCTACTAGTCAGAATCAGTGACGTCTTCCTCTCTGTCTCATGCTGTTGGCCTATTGTATAAACCCTTATTGCCTGGATGGGCTCTGCTCGTTCAACAATGATTTCTTGACAGTTTTATCCCTGGCACTGCACGTGATTGTGAGAATGGGGACCAGCAGATGGTGTAATGATTATGTTGCTGGTCTCCCATGTAGTTGACCACGGCTCGAGGTCCAGACTTGGTGGCTTGAAACTCACACCAGGCGCGTCTGCATGCGTGCCCAAAATCCTGAGAGGAGAATGAAGGAGAAGGGTTGTGGTGTGGCCATCACGTCTCGGGGGGGAGGAAATGATTTTTTGCGTTCTGTCTCTCTGTCTCTCTGGTGAGTGGATGTGCCCTATAGCAATGATCTCTCTCCCTAAAAATAAAAAGCACTATGGGAATGCAGTGGGGAGCAGAAAATAGAGCTGGTGCCGGTGCACTTTTCTTAGACAGTTAGAGAAATACCTGAGACTGGGTGATTTATAAAGAATGGTGGTATCTTTGAGTCACAATTTTGGTGGCTAAGAAGCCCAAAGGCATGAGGCTGGTATCCGGCCAGTCATGTCCCAACATGGCGACATAGAGCGGGTGGCAGATTTGTGCAGAGAGCGTGTGGTTTGTTTCCCATTTCAATCACTTTTGCTTTTTTTCTCTCCTTGTAAACCCACTTAAATTCAATCATGGGGCCCCGATCAAAACCCAAATTATTAATCTCTTTCCAAAGTCCCCACCCCTCAACACAGTGGATCAAGATCTTACTCTCTTAATACTTGGTATAATGACCCACAATTCAAGCCCAAAAACTGAAACTGAAACTGCAGCTGTGGCAAGAACAAGGAGAGAGGTCTGTGTGTGTCTCTCTAGACCGTGAACTCCGTGGTGCCGGTGAGATCCTCTTGCTTGGTAGAGGAAGCAGCAGTGATAAACCAGCTATTACCAGGAAGTGGGGTAGAGGATCTTCCTTGTGAGTAGAATTGTGTCCCTCCAAAATGTACATGGACGTCCTAATCCCCAGCCCTGTAAATGTGGCATTATATGGAAAGAACTTTGCAGATGGAATCAAATCAAATGAGGTCATAGTGGATGAGAGTAGGTTCCCCTCCCCATCCGGTCTGACCGGTGTCCTGTAAGAAGAGAAGACACAGGGGAGAATGCCGTGAAGGTGGGCCAGCACGGCGTGATGAGCTACCAGCCAAAGCAAGCCAAGAAATGGTGGCAACTTCCAGAAGCTAGGAGAGAGGCATGGAACTGTTTCTTCCTTGGAGGCTCCAGAGAGAACCAACCTGGATGACAGCTGGATTTCTGACTTCTAGCCCTCCAGAACCGCAGGAGAACCAATTTCTGTGGTTCTAGGCCACCTAGGTCGTAAGGCTTTGACTAGTTCTAGACAAGACCGCGTGAGTGGCACACAGCACACAGTGCACTAATGGGGAGGGATGAACGAATTCGCTGAGAGGATGAGTGAGTGGGTGACTGAGTAGTTCGTTCGTCCTTTGTTTCAGTGGTCAGAGAGCAGGATGAGCTCAGGATGTTTGTTCCATTCCAGCGTGCTCTTAAAAGGGAAAAAAAAATGTGAATTCACAGTAAACAACATCGTTATCAGTAGAAGAGACAGCAGTGAATTACTTAATAGCCCATGGGACCGTGTCTCCAGAAATAAAGCTGTGTTTTTGTCACCGTGGCTGGTGAGGGGGTACAACAAGCTACAGTCTCTAAATCCTGAAATAGTAACAGTTCTTCTTCCCTCTTCCTTTAAGGTAGAATTCTAGTCCTCATGTCTCCTACCCCTAATTCGTCAGGCGATTTGTCCCTCTGGCTAAGTGGTACACCTCAAGATAAGGCAATAATTACAATTTTTGTTGTTGTTAATAGTCGTTATGATTTGTGCTGCATTTTATATTTTTGGAGCATTTCACTGTTGTTGCCCGAGGTCCATTAACACTGAGGAATTTGTGTTGTTAAAATGTGTTTTGTCTGTAAAGGGAGAACAGTTCAGGACCAAGATGTTCATTGACGACTGGGCGCTGCAGTTGTCAGATACGCACCAACATGGGTGCTGCTTCCTTTTACGTGAAGACCCTGCCCCTTCCCTGCCTCCTGAGCCATCCTCTCCTCTCCAGGATCAATACTATAAAGCCTCTGTGAATTTAAAATAATTATTCACTTAATTTTATTTATTGTTATTATTTTTTAATTTGACCAGAGAGAGGTAGAGTGAGAGTAAGCAGGAAAGTGAGAAAGGGAACCACCAGGTCCAGGACTCAAACCGTGGCTGGTGCCCCAACCACCCACCCACCTGCCAGCCCCAGTTATGTAAAGTTTTGATTGAGTTTTCCCAAGCAGGTGATACGTCCCAAAGGACCCGTAACCAAACTGACCTAGTGGGCATGCAAGAACTGCCTCTTGAATGAGTGAGCAGTAAATGATGACTAAGCGGATGAAATTCCTCGAGTTAAGCCAGAAATTCTTCTTCTTTCAGAAGGTACTTTCCGTTCAAGAAACTACAGTAAGTCTTTAGGTACTCCGGGGGAGGCGAGGCTGGGTGCAGCATCAGCTCGAAGAACTTCCAGGTCAGCCTTTGCTCTCCATGGATCTCTTAGTTGTCGATGGAGAATTGAATCAGATGTGCTCAAGACTCTTTTATTGGGACCTTTGGTCAAAGGTGCCAGCCACAGGTCACAGGTGGTGGCCAGAGAGGCAGGCCAGGTGGGCTGCTGTGGCTCTGAGTGTCAAGCCGCAGGACTGACGTGGAAGCTCTTCTAACCCAGAAGTCTCTGAAGCCCGAAATCTACAGGCTGCATTAAGGGATGTAGTTGAATGAGGATCGTTTTTCTTAGATGTTTTATTTTCCATCCAAGTATCCGTATGTCTGGAAGTGTCCTTTGGTAGCAAAGCAAGCATCGCACATGGATGGAGCGCTTGAGTCCTTGGGATGGGATGCTTAAGTGGCTTGGTCCTCCGCGCTCCTCCAGCCTGGGTCTCTCTTTGCACACCCCCCACCCTGTTGCCTGGTCTCCGATGCCACACGCACGTCGCCCGACCGGTGGCGAGGGCTCGCAGTGCTCAGCTCATGGCACAGAGCGAAGAGGGAAGGTGGCTCTGAGCAGTCCCCGGGGCACACAGCCTTCACATTCGGAGATGGCCGCCCGGCATTTATGCCCAGCTCTCAGTCACAGGTCTCTTCTGCGTTGGATTTCGTCCTCATTTTCAAACTGCTGAGACCTTTCTTTTCTCCCACGTCTCACCCAAGCTAGAACCCTGTTTGAGAAAACATGGCGACGTGTTTGTTATTGAACAATACTTTAATTTTTTAAAATATCATAAGCAAACTTCACACTCATAAAAATGATTTAATCCCAAAGGCTGGCAGATGGTGTGGTGGTTAAAAGCATTTGACTCCCACATGGCTGACCACAGTTTGAGTCCTAGACCTAGTGGCTTGTTTTCTCGCTTTTCCTCTCTCTCTCTCTCTCTCTCTCTCTCTCTCTCTCTCTGGTCAAATTCAGTAATAATAATAATAATAATAATAATAATAACAATTAATAAAGAAGTTAAATACAATAATTATTTTTAAAAAGAATTATTTAATTCCAAGTGAATTTCTCACTGGTAGAATTATTTTGACTTGTAAGAATACTCTTTTATGGACTATAACAAAAGGAGCAATTATAGACTTTTTTTTCTTGCCATAGGGTGTGTGCAGTTGCCAGAGACAGGAGGACAGTGAGAGGGAAATTGAGAAATCATACCTAGAGGGGCTGACCATGCACAAACCGTGCAAGCCTTTCTGCTCCATTCTCCTCTCGGGGTTGTGAGCAGACACACACAGTGCCCGGTGTCATTTTCAAGCCTCCAGGTCCAGGACTCAAAACATGGTTGGCCATGTGGAGTCCAGTACCTCCACCATCACATCACCTGCTGGTCCCTGGACTGTGCTTGGTAGGACTGTTAGGTAAGGAAAAGACACTGCTACAAGGGGACCTCTGAAAGTTTGTGGAAAAATGAAATTAAAGTATGAGGTGACTTTGATGCCCCGAAAGTTTAAATCCACGCATGGTATTTTCATAATCCAGACTTCCATGAACGTTTCTGATGACCCCTTGAATCCCTGCCTATCCTCCCTCAAGTCACTTAATCTCTCACACTTAACAATTTTCCTAATCTCTAAAATGACCAGGTTAAAGTTGAGAATCTCTAAATTCCCTTCCAGATCTATTGCCTGTGATTCTAACTATGTGTAAGTCTAGATTTTTCTTTTAAATGGTAAAAGTTAGTAAACAGTACCACAAATGATGACAAAGGAAAATTTCCAAATTAGACAGGCAGGTATCCATAGAGGCAATGTTTCTGCTTTTGAATTTATAAACTACCTGCTGGTAAAATCTCTTGAGTAGTTTCTAAACATTTGCATTCTTCCTTCCTTCATTTTTCCAAACACTGTCTTTGTGATTAGAAAGCTATTCCCCTGAGATGTAATCTCTCATTCTGCGTAGTAGCTGGGAGGCTGCGGGGTCCACGTGAAGTGAAGGGCGCACAGAGCTTGCAGGTCAGAAGTACATTTAGTGGCGCTCTGGTTCGATCCCCTCGTTTTAAGCATTCGTAATTACCACGAATACTCAGGGAAGTACCCCACGTGGGAGCTGCTGGATTTGGGCCATAAACCAGAATTCAGGAGAATTCATCTTGGGAAAGCCAAGTAGCTAGTGTTGTCAGAGCTCACAGGTGAGCCTGCTGCATTAATGAAGTGGGCACCAGTCCATTTCTGCTGAAAAACATGAAGCGATTTATTAAGTTTCAGCACAGGACCTGGAAAGAACTGATAAATTTACTAGTTCTATTTTAAAAATTCAAAAATTGATGATGAAGCAAAAAAGAGGCTGAGTCAAGGAAACGACACAAAAGGTTAAAAGTACCCAGTCAAATACATCTCCTGACCCATTAGATACCTACCAGGGCGATCCCGGTACACACGTCAGCCCCAAGCGTGTAGGCACTTGTGGAAACCTCGATGTTACTTCTGCTATCTGGACTCATCAGAAGGCAGTTGTTCTGCGCAGTCGAGTTCTAACCTGTCACCGTTTAGTTCTGAGGTAGGAAACAGAAAGTGGGAGGAAGCCAGAGCTTCTGCCTATGTGGCTAGCTGGAAAAATCAGGGCAGAAAATTTCTCACCCAAGGTCATGTAGGTGGGAGATTTCCAGTGGGGGATGTCTAGTTGATTATGCCATATTTGACAAAGCTAATGAGATGAATCAGTGGGCCCAGTCACATTAGATACAGCCAATGAGGTGAAAGCAATCAGTGTGCCGAGCCAATGATCAGCAGCCCAGCCATGTTTGATACAGCCAATGAGATGAAAGCAATGGTGTGCCTAGCCAATGATCACCCAACGAGATTCGGGTTAAGGAATTACACCCCAGTGGAAAGTATAGGGACCTTTGAGCCACACTTTTTCACTCATGCTTGAGCCACTCCTACCTCTCGGAGTATATTTTTGCTATAACTTAACTAAATTACCCTTTTTCTTGCTATTGGTGTATTTTATTCTGTTCTTTGTCCAAAATATCAAGAATCTGGACATTCCAGAAGCCATCTTGCAGCAGTTCCAATTTAAAAAAAAAATTTTAAGTGCAAATATTATACTACACTTAGTTTACATATTTTTCTATAAAATAATAAATTTTCCTGATAATTTTGGAAGAAATAGAATGACACCCAGAATAAGCTCACAATTAATAATCTCATTATTCAAGATAACTTTTACTAAGCTTTTGGTGTATTTCTACCCAGTCCTTGTGTGTGTGTATGTGTGTGTGTGTGTGTGTGTGTGTGTGTGTGTAAATGTTTTCTTTCTTTTTTCTTTACTTTAAAAATTTATTTCTTCTGAGTAAGAGAAGGTGGGAGAGGGGAGAAACAGGCACCCTCAGCAAGGTCTCACCACCCACAGCTTTCCTCGCAAGCCCTCCAGCCAGCCAGGATCACAGCACGCAGAACCCATAGTGTTTCAGGTCGACCTGGGATTCGAACCTCCGTCTTCCATGTGGCTCCAGCGCCAGCACCAGTGAGTGCCCTGCTGCCTGTGCCACCCTGGCTGGGCTTTAATATATATATATATATTTTAATCTTTGAACATGCAGCAATGTTAAGCACCACCTAGTCCTTTCTGATGTGGAACTACCATTAGGGACAGCTGAGGGAATCCAGATCAGTGCCACAGATGTCCCCTACCGTCCTTTCTCCGAAGCCCAGAGAGTTGAGATGTGTGTTGGACAAACAGGCATCCCCCGTGGGAAGTCCCATGGACCCATGCGGGTTTCCGCACCACCTCATCTTGCACGGACATTAAATGCTGAAACCCTTTCCACCTTCGCCAATCCAGCTATAAACATCCAGGCGGCTGAGGCTAGCCAGTGGTCCAGTGGCCATGCAATGCTGTGCCGAGGATGGACCCGCTGGGAGGGTCCCAGGTCCCCCTGTGGGCACTGGGTTTTCATCTCTAAATTTCTTTGTAAACAAAATGAATTACTGGTTATGTTGTTCTATTGACAGAGAGTGTGGAAGTCACGAGAAAGCCAGGGGCAATGTGCTTGGGGAGTCACAGTACTCTGGACCAGCGGGGTTCAGGTGGTACACTTACAGTTTGTGTGTGTGTGTGTGCTTTGGGAGGGCGTTTCCTGATGCTAAGAGATCCGTCTAAGCAGCAGCCTCGTGCAGAGGACCCAGCCTGAACCACACAAGCTAATCAAGGCCAGCATTGAGTTCTGGTTTCCCTTCACGCCTCTGCATGAGCTTGAGCAAGTTCCCTAACTTGTGTGAGTGTCCATTTCCTCGCTGTGGACTGCAAGGAGGGGCCCATACTCCCCAGGTGTTTCCGGGGCGTCAGTGGACATGTACGCAGAGTACCCCGCAGTAGTAAGTGCTTGCTAGGGAGCCCGCTCCCTCCTTCATCAGTGGTTCCTAGGAAGTGTGCACAATGAATACAGGTCGTCCGTGAGTCAGTAATGGCCGTAATAAAATGCTAATATTTACTCAGATAAATATTTTGCACAGACTATTTGTATAATGTTAATCAGTACAAAAGGTTCTCATCATCTATTATGATTTGAGTTTTCCCTTCCTCTTAGTAAAAGGATTTGGAGGGGAGAGGGAGTAACTGAATTTAACATGTCTTTCTCTGCTTTGCTGTCAGAACATGCTTTTCTAGTTTGAATATAGCTTGTAATCTATTACATTCTCACTGCAATCCCTTCTCCTCCAGTCTGCTCTTGGGATTTGGGGCATGCACACACATATGCCTGGCATGAGGTTTAAGCTGCTGGGTCTGGGACTCAAACCATGGTCAACCACGTGGGAGTCCAGTGATGTAACCATTACGCCATCTGCCGGTCCCTGGCCCCATCTTTCTCAGTCCTATCACTGTGGCTCCTCCTTGCTTTCCTTGCAGGGCTTTCCTATGGTGGCACCTGCCAACCTGGAAGCAGGTGTGTTTCTGCTGCTCTTCAGCCCTCATCAGACTGGGGTCCCCTCCCTTCCCTGTAGACTCCCATGCCATATTCTTTATGTTTGTCCTTTTGCTAAATTGCTTTCCCCTTTATTTCCCTCTGGATCCCCCTCTCTTGTGGTCCACCTCTAGTCACCCTTTCTCTTTGGGCTTTCTTCAGTAATATGAGTTCATAGTGATTGGCTTCTTCAGCTCCCTCTGCACATATCCAGTCTAAACTTTGCAAAGCCATTCTTTGCTGTGGACTATCTCACACAACTAGTATCATAAAGTAAGTCCTGGTCCCCCTGAAGATCGGGCCACAGGCCAGCAACGATGTTTTCTTTCACCCCCAGAAGACTCAGGTGAGCCAGGAGGCCATGCATAGTGTGTTTTTTCACACACGCTAGCTCTTGTAGATTCCGTGTTAGGATAGTTTGATACTTATATTTGCAAAGGAAAAATGTGAGTTGAACGTCAGGGGAACCATTTCTAAGTTTTATGTGTGAAGACTGTCCTATAGTGTCCCTATTTCTTGATGGAAAGGCAGGCATTTAAGTCACATAATCTGAATGTCTTGAAGTTAAATATTTCTAGTATGTATTTTAGATATTTAGAAAAATAAGAACTTGTGGTGGACTGTAAAAACTATTTTTTTACTTATATGAATCAGTTCTACAATGACATCAGAGACTTTGGTACCTGAAATATGTGTTTCACAATGCCAAGTAAAAGTTCTGATTTACTATAGGTTATTAAATAATGCTAAAGTTATATATGAGCCTAACTAGAGTATGGAATTTGAGGATGGAGGAGTGCAAATGGCTGCTTAGATACTCTAGCGTATGGAAGGAGGGACGGCTCACTGTCTCCAACTGCAAAATTTTTCCTAGTAGTAACTGCCCATTTACTCATCACTATAATCGAGCAGTAAGAGCTAAGGGAAGAGCCATTTTGTTCCTACTTAACTTTGGCAGGAATATAGTTTTTGAGTGGTATGATAAGCAGAAAGTTTATTTTGTTTGACTTTATGAGTTTTGCATTGGTTGGCGTTAGGTCTGCCCTCTCTGTGGTAAGGCATTTTGTTATAATGCCATTACTAGACAACCTGTAAAGACAAATGGTCTCTTTGTAGTGTTCATCTGATTTTGCAACATGTAGACACAACTGGAAAGACTTCTTGACAAGGAAACGAGGTGATGTGAGAAGAGAGACTGGGACTGGATGTGGAGATGATAGAAGAGCTGGGAAGTCTTAGTTGGCAATGGCTCCAGATTTTCTGCAGGTGCAAAGGGCGGTCTTTACAAGGACCTGAAAGGGCATGGAAGGTTGGCCCTTGAGTTCTTATTTCTTTATGTCCACCAACATATTTTGATTTTTCTCTTTAGAAACCAATAGATTATTTATGAAAAATTCTTGACTTTCCTTGAAAACAGACAGTATTTGTGAATTTATGTGGACTTCTGCCAGATCTGTAAGGCATATGCTCTTGACTGTTCATCAGATAATTCAGAATTCAAAGGGAAAATGTTAAGTCTAACGTTCAGATTCCATTGGAGCCAAGGCTCAGTTAATACCCATGTGTCGGCATGTGGGTACACTCACTCCTGTGTCCCAAAGCTATATTGACACTGTCCCTGGAGTTGGTTACTGAGCACTTCCTAGTTCTTGGGTTGTAGGTTTTGTGCTGCTTTTCATTGGTCTTCGGAACAAGTGAGAAGTTGATCCATTTTCTAAAGCATATTCATTTTAGGTCTTCAGGTTTATTAGAGCAAATGAATCCTTCCATTGTGGCAGTTGAAGATCCTGAGCTAGGAATGCACTTCCAGGACTGCCCTGTCACTGGGATAAGGGCCAGCCTGGTCAGGAAAGGCTGGAGGCCAGGAACACAGGCTTCACCTCAGTGGCCCCTGGCACCTCTGTTTTCCATGACCTGCTGCTGTAACCCGAGCTAGGCAGCTGCTGTTCCACCCCCTCCCCGCCTCCCTACTTCTTTAAATGAAAAGTTTCAAAATAAGCCAAAGAATTAGGAGAGTGTACAATTCCCACCCATGTCTTCTTCATCTGAATCTGCCAGCTCTGAGCTTTCGCCCTTTTTTCGCGTTGTGTCCTCGCCCATCCCTATTTATACATTTGTGCATATACGTTCGTATCTTGGACTGACTAAAAGTTGGTTGCAGACATGCAATTTTACTGCTATGAGGTCCTTTCTGTAATTAATAAGTAATCCGTGGGGTAATGTTTTCAGGACGGCGTGGCTCTTGTTCCCCTCCAAAGCCTGACTCAGTGGTTTTGACATCCATTGAACATCCTTGCCTGAATCCCTGATATTTCCAGGGTGGCTGAGGCTTCAGAGTCTTAACTGAACCGTACTGGTTACTGTGGGAACCGAGGAAGAGTGTGGGAAGGGAGCTTCCAGGCAAAAACAGCTTCCAGGCACTGATTGCCCAAACGCGTGCCCTATTCATCCTCGTCCCCCTCTGCCTCCCATCATGCCCGGGACTGAGAAAGCCTTAACCGTGGCTGGAGAATAACAAAAACAGCAGTCTTTTCCAATCTCTTTTTAATGAGTTCTAACAGTTTCTCCTTAGAACATTACTTTATCCTTCAGAATAAGGAGGTCTCCGGGTGCTTCATCAACATGCATGGTGGTTTATCCTCGCATGCAGTTTGTCTTCTATCACCAGCGTTTATGTTGAAAGCACAGATTTTTACTCACAAGTCTTTGCCCAGAATCGTCTTTAAAACAGGAGATTTCCAAGTCCAGTAAGGAGACGATGATGCTTCCCTTCTGGAAACGACATCAGCTGTCATACAATTTTTCCTTTCTTTTCCTGAGAACATCTCTCTTACAACCATCAGGACAGGTCATGGTGGTGTGTACTCTCAATGGGATAGTTATAACTTGACAGAGGTAAAACGGTGCCACCATTCTCCGTGACACCATAGGGCATGGCCCCGGTGTGTAATGCCAACAGAGACAGCCTTGTGCGGCCTACCATCGGGAGAAGTCCAGTAAGCTTACTGGTCACAAAGTTTCCAATAAATCACGTGCCAAGGTGTTTTTTCTGGACCCCTGTCAAGGTGGAGACAATGCTCATCTCGAAGAGCTTTGGTTTACCTCTAAAGATGGAATCCCATTTACCTTTGTCAACCGCATCTCACCTAATTCCTGACTTGGTAGTTAGTAAATGCCTTTGTGTGCCGTTTGTGTTTATTAATATTCAGGACATTTAGTGTTAGCATCACTGTTTATTTCATTCGAAAGCAATGACTCATCCTTGGGATAGGTTTCCGCTTCACCAGAACAGCACCTCGCTTGACTGGGGTGTACTGGCTTTCTCGTGTGGTTCCATCAAATCCCGTGACCACCACTCAGCCCACAACCGACTCTGTCACCAAGTGGTGCCACAGACAGTTGAAACAAGGGCTTGGGCTGTTGGGGACTCCTAATATTTGTAAACCTGGTGCTAGCATGTTTAGGATGTTAGAAAAGCTAAAGTCGCGGGGAACCACATGGCTCGTTTGTTCTCTAACTTCAAACCAGAAAACCGCAGTCCTGCTGGAAGCCCCATTTCCTTGCTCAGTTGGAGGAAAGATAAGGTACCCCAGCACAAGACTATCAAAACTTGACAAACGAATTATTTTCATAAAAGTCACCTTGTATTGTGTCCGGGGTGAGCAGTCCCCAAGCAGTGGGGTGGTGGCTCATAGCAGCTGCTAGGTTGGCTTTCCATACTTAGAGGTGGCCAGCGAGGTGACAACAGGCCCAAATGAAATTCAGAGATTGATTGTTTATACAGCCAGGTATGCGAGGTCAGCATCGCGCCAGCCCCTGCCTCCTTCCAGCCAGGTATGCGAGGTCAGCATCGCACCAGCCCCTGCCTCCTTCGTCCTTCACACAGGATGACACCAAACTAGAGACCAGATGACAGGCGGTATGAGAGGTTTATCGCTCTGCCCTAGAAGAGCCACCTCTGACTTACACACAAGTAGTTTTATAGACACGGAAGTCCAGAGCTGTGCCCTGCAGGGAAATGGATGCAAGGTGGAAAGTCCTGTGCCTGGCTGAAATGAAGATAGGTGGGAAGGGGTCTGTGGCAGTCTCCCACAGACTGGGAGGTAGAAACTGCTTTAGGATGCCCCCCACAAGGCTCACCTCCCTCCATTACAGGAGGCGTTGCAGGAAATCCCGCCAGGACCCGGGCATAGGCGTTGGCGCTCGGCCTGTGTGGAGATGTGCAGGGTCTCCAGGGTGTCATGGCGGAGCCTTCCACGGTGCCCTTCTCATCTACCAGCATGGGAGGAAGTTTGCAGAAATAAATCATCCGGAGTGTTGTGGGGCTGGCTAGGTGAACATTTTAAAATGTAGACGTTAGAGATTAGGATAGCAGGGACCAGCAGATGGTGTAATGGTTACGTCTCTGGACTCCCATGTGGTCAATCACGATTTGAGCCTCAGATCCAGTGGCTTGAAACACACCAGGAGCATGTGCGTGCATGCCCAAATTCCCAGGAGGAGGATGGAGGAGAAGGGATTGTGGTGTGGCCATCCCCCTTGGGGGTGACTTCTCACTTTCTATCTCTGTTTCTCTCTGTCTCTCTAGCAAGTACATGCACCCTGTAGTAAAAATATCTCTCTAAAACAATCCAGAAATTAGAAATTAGGATAAGATGGATGTGTTGCAGTAATAAATAACCCAGGCTCTGGCAGCTTCATCCACCGAGGTTTGCTTCTTGTAAATACCCAGCAGTAGCTGGTAGTGGTGGTGTACCCACAGTCATTCAGGGACCCAGGCTCATGGGAGAAGTTTTACCTCACGGGCCTCTAACACGGCACCTCATCCTTGAACTATAACGTGCCCTGCTTGGTTCACTATGACAAGAAAATACCAGCCAGAGGTGACATGTCAGCTCTTACCACTTTGGCCTAAACGTGGTAGAACTCACTTCTGCTCACAGCTTTTTGGCCAATATGTCATATAATCCATTGTAACTGCTTAAGCCCGGGAAATTCAAGGAGTAGATGGAATTGTGGGTGAGCATTATTGTTTTTGCCACAGGTATCTATTTCCCCAAAGTCCATCTCTCAGTCTGATGGAATATTTTTGCACTTGGATTTTGGTGGAAAAGTGTCGTGAGTGCATGCTGTACATTTTACAGAGTGCTTTCACGACAGTTACCCTTAGAAAGAGGCAAAGATTTGGAAGTTCAGAGAAGGGGGTTGGCCCAATGCCAAGACAGTGAATGTTCTAGACCTCAAAAATATACGTTGAGGAGCCAGCAGGTGGTGTAGTGGCTAAGGTGCTGGATTCCCACATGGCCAACTACGGATCGAGTCCTAGACCTGGCAGCTTGAAAATCGCACTGGGTGCGTCTGCATGTGTGCCCAGAATCCCAGGAGGAAAATGAAGGAGAAGCGATTGTGGAGTGGCCATCCCCTTGGGGAGTGATTTCTTACTTTCCTTCTCTCTGTCTCTCTCCAGAGAGTGCATGCACCCTATGGCAACAACAAAAACAAAAAAAAAAAACAGAAAACGGAGGTTGGTTCACACATATGGAGACCAATACACACTAAAGCGTGTTCTGATTTGGTGGAGCCGGGCAGATTATGTGCTTGTTTGTATCGAATAGAATCAAGGGGTGGCTGTGACCCCAGCCTGCATCTTCAGGACTCTGTGCTGTTCTCAAAGCCGCGGGCAGGCACTACTTTGGCCCACGGTCTGCAGTGTGAGGAGCTAAGCCCCTCTGCAGTTGGAGGTAATGAAATCGTATCAAGTGTTGCAGGTGCAGATTTACTCTCCAGTTAATTGCTGCTCTTTAGAAGTGCGAAAGAAGAGAATGTAATAATTAGAACTGTCATTATATACTTTCTCTGACTCTGATGCTGATATTAACTGGTTTTAAATGTATTTTTAACCTTTACTTTGGAATAATTATTACATTTTAACATGAAATTCAAACCGATTTCATTTTTTACACTTAGAATATTTTAAAATAACAGGTCCAGATGAAGGTATCTGATGAAGATGTATAAAAGGAGTAATGAAATTATGTTCAGAGTTTCATTTTTCTCAAAGATATGGAGGAAAACAGCCTTGGAGTGGTATATGGTCTCTCATGAACAAAGGAGACAACCCATCCGTATTTTGTTGGGATATAATTAAAAACGGATAATTTAAGGGGAAGGTTTTTAAAAAGACTTTCTCCAGTTCTGTACAGTTTCGATGTTATCTCACGCAGCACGACAAGGATTGCCGGTGAGTTATATGTTAACGTAACTGGGGAACCAGAGTTTCTGTTTGCACTGTTAGCGCTCCAGCAGGAAGTCATCTCCCTGCAAACTTACGTGTGAAAATAGAGGCAGACGTGCGGAAGGCAAATGCATACTGAGCCAACCCATCGCCTTGTCTTCCCTCTCAATGGTCATGGCATTCCTGATTTGAAGAGCCGATGGGGAGAATAGAGAGTTATGTGGTGCTGGGAATGGAATTCAGTCTGCTCTTTCTCTTCTCGTCTCCCCACCTTCTGAAAGGGGAGGCATTTGAGGGTCTGGAATCTGAGAATAACACCAAATTGTTGCTGTGTTCAGATACTTAGGGTTTCGATTGTCCCATAAAAACACAAGGACTGTAGTGGAATGCCCACCAGGGAATGGGATTTCTTACCGAATTTGAATATTGAAGGAAGAAGGGGAGAAGTTCTTCCATATGTATCAGTAACATGTGAGAACAGGAAAATCTAAAAGAAAATATTCTGAATAGATGAAAATAAAGATAGAATGCCAATATATTTCCTGCTATCTCTGGAATAGAGTTGATAGTTGTTTTATGAAAAGAGGCCTTGGAAAATTATTTCTTTCCTTTCCTTTTTTTTTTGTTTTGTTTTGTTTTTGTCTTTTTTTTCTTTCTCTCTTTCGTCCTTCTTTTCTTTCTTTCTTTCTTTCTTTCTCTCTTTTCTTTTCTTCTTTTTTTTGACAGTACATGTGCTTGCTGGAGAGAGATACGAAAAGTAAGAAAGTACCCCTCATGGGGAATGGTCAAGTGACAGTCCCTTCCCCATTTTTCCCTCCTGTTCACACATATACGCATCTAGTGTGTTTTTCAAGCTGCCAGGACTACGTCTTGAAGTTCCTGGTTGGCCTTGTGAGACCCAGCCTCCTTAACCACCAGGCCAGGGGCTGACCTGAAAATTACTTATTTCCTAGACAATCATGAAATATTATTTGCAAATTTATTATGGAAATTTTCAAACAGACGTGAACGTAGATAGAATGAATCGTCTCTATCTCGTGTATCTTCAGTATCATCAGTGCTTTTTGCTTGTCTGTCTCAGTGACTCTTTCAGCAAACCATTTGCTTTTTATTGGAGAATTTTTAAGCAGCTCCTAAATGTTCTGTGAAGTAAATTGCTCCCAGTCTCACCACTGGAAAGTGAAGAATCAGGTTCAAATCTGTGCGCTACAGCTCCAGAACCCACACTCCATGGAAATAGGACAGTGTAGCTGCCAGGACCTCTTCAATGGAGTTCATAAAGGCAGTGCAACTAACTAGCAGACAGAGATTTTCTGGGAACCTTCACTCCAGACTATCTTTGAATCTAGATGTTATGTATTTTTTTTAATGGTATGAGTGTGTGGAGGGTGGTTTAGGAGTCAGTAGCAGAAGCCTTTTCCACTCACGTAGTATTTTATTGATATACACGCAAAACGTAAGTTTATTTCAGGGGCTACCTCTCTCTTGAAACATATTTATAGAAATTAATATCTGCTCACACACTTCTGCCAGCAGTTCGAGAATTTAAAATAGCAGGGTTCAAGCTCAGGTCATGGATGAGTAAAGGCTTGATTCCATGGGTGTCTTCTAGTGTGCTCTGACAAAGTGTGAGGAGTTGACTCTTTATTTACAGTCTTTTAGAAATGACCAGAAATTTGATAGTGACTCTTCTTGATTGTTTAAAAAAATACTGTTTTTAGAGCACCTAGAACAAAGTTTAAATGAATGCTGATGTCTCAATAATCTGAATTCGACTCAGTTCCATTTACAGAGTCCCAGCCTAGTACTTAGACATTAGGGGTCTGTGATCCGTGGGGATCACAGAAAGACTGTGGCAGAGGCATTTCCTGCGCCTAAAGAGCTGGCACCCTCCCTTGGATGCAGGGTGGCCGAAGAGGAGCAAGCCAGGTAATTTTGATGCTGGTTTGGTCTGGTCACACTCTCCAAACAGGATTCTTTCCCGGATCTCTGATGACCCCAGGCAGGAGCTACAATGGCTACAAGTGCAAAGACAGACTCAAAACAACATGGACTCCAGGAAGCTACCCTGTGACAGGTTCTAATGTCTCTGGAGGAAGAGCTTTTTCAATGAACATTAACCTGGTTACCTTTTCAAGTTAACTAGTTGAACTCTCAGAAAGCAAAGACTTTGTGGAATGGGTGAGAGACAGGACTAGTAAACTGTGATTATAAAGCTACTTAGAAGAGACTTGGGCAGCTTGGGGCCAAAGTGAACACCCTGCTGGACAGAGCTGCCTGCCTGCCTCGACACTGTTCCTGGGTAGAGGCACCTGAAGGCAGAAGGCAAACAGGAGAGAGAGACGTTATTATCCAAAGTCATTGGTACAAAAAGAAGGGAGATTTGTGAGAAATAGGGACTACTTCTTCCCCTCTGCTTCATAGGACATAACCTAGTGCATCGTTTCCCAAACTTGAAACTCTCCCAGACGCAGAACTCTCCTGGTCACAGATCTAGGCTTATTTCCTGGCCTGCTTCACAGTTAAGCATGGCCATGGACCGAGTTCCAGCCAGTGGGATGTGAGGGAACCGATGCACACCTCTTCTGAGCTTCGCTCATAAAACCTCCCACACTGTCTACCATTCTTTCTCATCTTTCTTCCTGTCTGCTGGCCAGATACATTCAAAGTAATCTCGGAATCCAGGCTGAAGAAGGCAGAAGCTTTGTCATCCTTAGTTCCTGAATGAATGCACAGAAAACTGCCATAGCTAGAGGCACTCAAATGGCACTATGGGCATTTCATGAGTAAAACATATACATTTTATTGGGTAAAGTCACTGAGATTTGGGATGGAGATATATGTCTGTCATAGCAACTAGAATCATCTACTCTACAACATATCTTTCCCATTCTTTGCTGTATGTGACCTATACTGTTATTTGTTGTTTTTCTTTAAATTCACATTTTGTAAATTTTGGTTTAAAAGTAACTTTTATGTCATTATCACTAATGGAAAAACAGCATCATTACAAGGAGAGGGTAACTAAAAATGCATTGACCGAAAACAAAATGGTGTTATTCATTTTTACCTAGATGCCATTGCCTGGAGAAGCTTCTTCACATGAGACCTACTGAAATTCCTTCTCCTCATTTTCCTCTCGGGATTTTGGGCACGCAGGCATGCACACCTGCTATGCTTTTTAAGCCGCTGAGTCCAGGGCTTGAACCATATTAGAACATGTGGGAGTCTAGTGCCTTAGCCACTATGCCACCTACTGGCCCTGATAAAGGCACTTTTAATTAAATGGAAGCATAAGAAACTTCATCACTGGCAGATCTGCACTACAAGAAATGCTAAAGAAAGTTCTTTCAGCTGTAGGGAAATAATATGAGAAGGAGCCTGAACTTCAGGAAATAATGTAGAACATCAGAAATGGTAGATATCTGTGAAAAAAAAAAAAAAAAAAAAAGACCATGTTTTCTTTCAATTTATTTAGAACACATAGGGTGATTTACAACAGAAATTATACTGCTATTTCGAGGGGTTTATTATGCATGCAGATGTAGTGCATACAACAAGCATAGCATTTGATGATCCCTGGATGGGGAGAATGTTAAGAGGAACATATAGTTACAAAGTTTGTACAGGTCTATGAAGTTGTGCAATTAAACTCTGATTAGATCATGAAAGGTTAAGGAACGAACAATACTAAAAACACTGTGGGAAGAGGTATAGATGAAAAAGACAATGAGTAAAGTAAAATGGAACTCTAAAAAATTAATTGGAGTGTTTGTGGTGGGAATAGATCAACATAATAAGAGACCGGACCTTTTTGGTTCGATGACCTTCCTGTGGGATTCATCGTATTTGATTTGCCATTCCCTCCTTCCCACTTCTGTGGCTGTTTTCACTGAATTAACTCTCCCCATAGAGTCCACCACACTTTGCCCCCCGCCTGTCTTCCCATCCTCCATAAATACATGAGATTTGTGCATCTAGTGCTCCTTCAATGATTATGGACATGAGGATTTGGAAGTTTCAGAGGGAGAAAAAAAAATACTAACATGAATCTCCAGGAGTATAGAGATTGTCTTTTCTTAAAGATAAGGTTCTGGCAAGTTGTTAAGATAAGTAAGTTTCAAAATACACAGACTTTGCTGTGTGAAGTTTAAAGGCAGCTCATAATGTTATTAGTGATGAGTAAATGAAATGTGATGTTCAACATATCTGAGTTTTCTTAATTCAGTTCATTTTTGATATGTAATAGTTACTAGCATTTTTCACAGAACTATTATGTACCAGGCACTATACTCGGCCCTTTCCAAGTCATAAATAACATTTAATACTCAAAATAGTGTCAATGAAGCATTTGTTATTTCTCTATTTTACAGATAGTCAAGTAACTCGTCTTAGACCTTGTAGTTAACATGGTGGTGCAATTCAAATCCAGGTTGACTTGGCTTTGAACCTCTTCCCACATATCACATTTCCTCCAGTTTCAAATGTATAAGGTTAAATGTTGACACCTGCTTTGTCATCATGATTTATCCATAGATATTTTGGAGCACCTGAGAATATCAAGTTGCAGCAAGATACATGATCCAGTGTTCTTTGGGAGGGCAGTACATGACTTCCCAAGAATCCAGTGAGCGAGGGAGTCTTTCCCATTGCCCTCTACTTCTATCTTTAAAACATTAGACTTCTAAAATCTGTCAACATTTTCCCATGTGATTTGTCATTTTTCAGTGCACAAAGGAATAAACTGAGGCCCAAAGGAATGGCACTGGAAGAGGTAGGTGTGAAGTCAAATGTCTGGGTTCAAATCTAAACGGAGGCCTTCCCTTACACTTTAAATTGGAATCCTTATTCTAGAAATGTAGTGGTAAAGACATGTTTTCAAAATGTTCCAGAATTGAGCTAGCTCTTGGCAAAGTCAGCTTAGTGAGAGGATGAGAATAGAATCTACAGAAGCCAGTCACATTTTTTTCCTGTCTCATGTCTAGAATGTCATGGCAGGATATCAGATTGGTAGTGACATTTACAGGAGACTGAACATTTTCAACTGGGAGGATGAAGAGTTTCTAAGACCTTACTAAAACCAAACTAAGTTTATTTAGAGTCAGAGCCTTTGGAAAATGCGAAAGAATCTCACAGAGTACCATTCTCATAGTTTCTGTCTACAGGTGCTTTCAAAGGCCAACAAGGTTTAATGTCTGCTTAGAGGCAGGGAAATACAACTAATCAATCTAGAATCAGATGTCCCAACTCCCAACTTGGGGCATTTCTTATCCTCTTTTACTTATCACGCCCCTAATCTACTTCTACTTCTAGAGGTAGTGAGCTATTTTCAGTTTCCCCTTATGCTCTTGAATTACTATTCCTGGAATGGCACTTAGAATGAAAATATGTATGTTGTAACTTAAATGGCCAAGCCCTCTTCATTTGAAGGTTATTAATGAGTTTGAAGAGTGGAAGCAATGAAAAGGAGGAAGTTCATACACTTTGTTCATCTCAATAGTTCTGTCAGTACTGTGAATACTGACCGTGAATACAAAACTAAGCATCATTCAAGAACTTTTTTTTTATGTCCTGCTCTTGCACTAGTTTTGATTGGAATCAAAACCTACAATCTTTTAAAGCCATGTTTCTGTGAACTATAGTCAAATCTCCAGTAAGATTTTAAAATACATCATAAAACATTACTTAGTGGAAATTTTAAGGTGAGATCAAAGTCATTATTCCAAGTTAATACCCACAGACAGGGATCCTATTGTAATCAGGTTCTGCACCTTGGAGTGACCTTCTTAGATGTTCTTATTCTACAGTTTGCATTAAAATCAAAGGAAAAGCCACAGAAATAATTGACTAGATATAGTTAAGGCCATATTTTAGATATGTTGAATTTGACATTTAGGTATATTGAATTTGGAAAGGATCAATGATTAAAAATAGGAGTTGACATCGTAAGTGAAGATAATAGAGTTCAGAACTTGCTCAACAATAAAAATGAGTATTTTTGTCCACTTTTAGAGTTCAGCTCGAGTGGGAGAAGAACATTTGCAACAATAGCATATAATACTCAGGATCATTTTGACTTGTCTTCAGGCTAATGGGGAAGCCCCAAGTTTCTGTCACAGCACATTCCTGGAAAACATTCTACAGAGTAGCTTATCATTAAAAAAATATATATGTTTTTCTGTAGGAACATTTTGAAAGAGAGTAGCTCTTCTGACCAAAGACTTGGCCTCAGATAAATCATCTTACCAACAATAGGGCATAAAAACAGATCTGAACACAAAGAATAAAATTATAGTCATAAAGCTTCGACAGCAGTTGAATATGATAAGAGGTTCCCATGACTAGAGAACTGTAAAATATTACACAGATCTCTTCCAACTACCACACTGCATCGTCCATGGGGTTGGTGTAGATGGAATCCTTATGGGATTCTGGCTGGCTTGGATACCAGGTAATGTTCATTGGGTCAGAACAAATGTTAAACTCTACTGGCTCCCCAATGTGGGATTTCTGCCTCTCACATTTTATTTCAACTTAATGGCGTCTACTCTTGCATCCTTACTCTGTGAACAAACGACTTAAACTATGAAGAAACATCTGAGTAGGTTGTCTTCCCCCTGTCCATCCCTACACCCCCACGGAATTTCCATGTACTTTCAGTTTGTATTTTCAGGACTGTAGCAAATTCTTTAGATATCTGTTACAGTGGTGGACGAAGATAAAAGGGAGCAATTTATTAAGAGAAACAACTAATTCAGCTTCTCTGCCTCACCTCAGTTAATCCACACATGCTGTTTTGGTGTTCATCATCAGACACATTCTCCTGTCCCCCAGAGGAGAAGTAAATAATTCAGTATTTTCTGGTTTCCCTTTGGTGGGTAATTAATTCACACTACCCTTTGAATTAAGTATTTATTTCTCCTTAACAAACACAGGGTATGCTAGATATCTTGCAGAAACACTAAGATTGGCCAAGACTGTGTCCTGTTCTTGATCCTTCAGGATGGAACAGGCCAGTCCACCATAGGACCAGTTCGCAGAGTAACACATTTGTTCCCTTTTTTTTTTTTTTTTTTTTTTTTGCCAACTTTTTGCCAAGAATCCAGTGGGAATAGTGTTTCTCCACCTTCAAAATGCATCAGAATCACCAGTGCCTGGGGTCCAGCCCAGACACCATGATCCAGTTGGTCTGTGATAGGGTAGCAGTTAAAAAAAGAGGGAAAGAAAGAAAAAAGAGAGAGAGAAAGAAGAAAGAAAAAGAAAAGAAAAGAAAGAAAAAAGAAGAAGGAAGGAAGGAAGAAAGGGCAGGCAGGCAAGCAAACAAGCAAAAAAGAAGAAAGAAAAAGAAAGAAGAAAGAGAAAGAAGACAGAAAGAAAGGAAGAGAAAGAAAGAAAGAAGGAAGAAAGAAGGAAGGAAGGAAGGAAGGAAAGAAGGAAAAGAAAAGGAAAAGGAAAGAAAGAAAGAAAGAAAGAAAGAAAGAAAGAAAGAAAGAAAGAAAGAAAGAAAGAAGAAAAGAAAAGAAAAGAAAAAAGAAAAGAAAGAGAAGAAAAAGAAAGAAAAAAGAAAACTCTAGGTGACTGTGTACTGTCAGGGTTGAGAACTGCCAGGTTAGAGTCTTTTCATCTGCCAGAAAATGGAAGAAAGATTGGAGGAATAAGGGCTTGCTTCATTAACATCAATAGATGAACAGTGAACCCGGGTGCTTCTCAGTAGTAGCAGTATTTATTTAGCACCTGCCACCTTATACGCGTTGTACGCTCAGACATTGAAATGTGCGACACCCCTCATTTTACTGGTTTGAAAACAGCTCTGAGCGACACATAGTTTAGCCATACCATGCAGTTGCTCTTGTTTGACTCCAGCTCTACTCCAGAAAAGTCCAGCACTTTAGACTCTGTCGCGCCACCTCCGCACACCTACCCCCTCATCCACTCTCCTTGGAGGGCCGAGGGTAATGTCAGGCGGGCCAGCCTGTGTCACTGCAACTAACAGTTCGGCGGCCTGAGGACTGCTGAGGACTGTCAATGTCTGCCATGTTTGTTCCAGACCTGGGTAGAAATGACACATTAGCAACAGTTCATAAAGAAAACGGCATAATCAAACATTATCTACTTGAATTTTATGATTGAAGAAGGGGAATCCTGCCCATGGAAGATAGTCTGTATCCTTCAAATAATTTAAAGCACATTTCATACTAATATTCATTCTGTGTTCAACCTACGTGTGTCACTGAAGAAGGACTTACATATCTTCAAGCAGGACTGTTATTAACTTAGTTTTAAGGAAAGAAGGTTTTAAAAATAATTTTCTCTGCTCTCCATTTCTTACTGTAAGCATGTGGCAAAGCCTTGGCATCTGTTCAGAATAAATTTTCTGCTTCCTTTCTGCCTTTTAGCCAATGCACATTTTATCTGAGTTTCTCCCCCTTCCTTTTGGTAATCTACAGGAAACCAGACTTTACTAATTTGAGCACTCGCTCCCAGAACTATTTATTGTGTTAGTCTATATTTGCTAGAGCTTAGGAAGGATGCATATGGCGCTAGGTGTTGTTTAAAAATATGTAAAAGGCCTTTTAAATAATGTGCACTTTTGAGGGAAACTATTAAGGGAGGAGGATTTATTTGGGACTTCCTAATTGTAATAAATTGTTCATTTTAAAATGCTGCATGTGAGAAGACTTTTTTTTTTTTTATTGAAAGGAAAACTTTAAAGTGAAATAATTTGGGAGTGGAAACCTACTGTAGACAGAGTTTCTTTCATGCAGACCCTGGTCTGTAGCCTAGATGTTGTTCTTAAGGCTCCTTGCCCATGGAGTTGTGCTGCTCTACAATGGGAAGTGGTTCTCAAACTTCAGTGTGTGTCAGAGTACTGTGAGGGCTTGTCAGTACACAAATTGCTGGTCCCCTCTTCTAGAGTTTCAGATTCACAGGTCGGGCTGCGGCCAAGAATTTGTGTTCATGAATAAGTTGCCAGCTGATGCTGGTGTTTCTCAGTGGTTCATGAGTGAAGGATGGTGAAACTCAAAACGTTTTGGTTTGAGAGGAGATGCAGCCATTGTATCATTGTGCATGTAGTTGTACTGTAATTCCATTCTACCGGTAGCCCAAATTATGCTCACCTGAAGGACGCGTTAGAGGTTACAAAAGACCTGGAGGCGTGGAGAGGCAGTACCATCCCTGGTCCTCACCTGTCTTCCCAATAGCCTTGGGTTTTTGTTTTGTTCTGTTTTTTGTTTGTTTGTTTTGTTTTCAAGTTTTCTATAGGGCATGCACACTCACCTGAGAGAGAAGTAGAGAGAGAGAAGGAAAGTGAGAAATCATTCCTGGCAGAAATGGCAACACTGCAATCCCTTCTCCTCCATTCTCCTCTCGGAATGTTGGGCAGTCACAAAAGTGCTTGGCGTTATTTTCAAGCCGCCAGGTCCAGGACTCCAACCGCATAGCTGGCCATGTTGGATCTCGATGCCTTAACCTCTATGCCACCTGCTGACTCTTGCCCTGGATCTTTTAAGGTTATTCCAGGCTACAGAGAACTCTGTTTCCTCTTGTCTTTGATTTGCAAGGGGCAGGAACCATGGGTTCTCTTGGATAGCCAGCGTTCCATGGCTGTCAAAGGAAGCTTTCTGGTAGGTAGCAGGACCTAGCTCCTCATCTCGCTGGTGGGAAGGAATGGTTGCTGATGGTGATGGTCTTCTTTGGAAGCTTTAGCTCCAGAGTTTGATATTCTGAGTGATTTGGGGATCTACTTCTTTACTTAGGCTATCGGCTTTCTCATTTGTTCGTTCAGATTGCCAAGTAGCCTACATAATTCTCATCCTACATCCAAAAAGAAAAAAAAAAAAAGAGTAATTCTATTTTTATTCAAAAAGAGGAAGGAATCCAGGAAATGTTTTGAAGGACTGTATATTTTCTTAACTCCTTCTCCTCACACATAGGAAATTCAAGGAAAATTTGGTCAGTTGCTACCATGGCGTGATTTTTTTTTTTCTTCTTTATCACAAAATTTAGCTCCTCTGTACCTCTCCCTCAAGAAACTGTGAAAAATACTCAGTTTACACAATTTATATAGAATAACTCCTTTATAAAAGTTATACTTTCTTGGGGCCGGCAGGTGACGTGGTGGTTAAGGGTGCTGGATTCCCACATGGACAACTGCAGTTCAAGTCCTGGACCAGGAAGCTTGCGTTCTCACTTTCCCTTTCTCTCTCTGGTCAAATTAAAAAATAATAATAACGACAAATGGAATTAAATAAGTAAATAAATTTTAGAAAGTTATACTTTCTTATTCACAAGTTTTTGAAGGAGGGTAGCCTGGAAAGACACCTGGCTCCCGGATGCCGTTGAACAGTGACAGACTCTAAGCTCCCAGCCTTTGAGGAACCCACCCACCTCATTCTGCTGGTCCAATTTACAATGACTCCCAGGTCTTGTAAGGTTGGAACTCTTCCATCCTCCGGAACTGCCACCATTTTCCCCTTTCTTTCCAAGAGTTTGATATTTTAAATTTTTTCTTTGAATTTTAAAGAAAGAAAATAGTTCTCTGTCTCTTGAGATTTTATCTTATTTATGCATGAACCTCAGAAAATAGTTCAGTATAACAGTTTTGATGTCTCCATTTTTCTTTTTCAGTTTCATTTGTTATTTTAGAAAGCTTCAATACACCATTAAGAGAATCCCACAGATAGTTCCTCTGGCAGAGAGGTTGGTTAAAAAAATCCTCTTGGCCGTGTACCAGTCAGTGACCTATAAATACTCCACGCCGGCTCTTCTTTCTCCTCTTTGTGATTCTCTGGGAGGAAGATCTTGGACCAGTGCCTTGAGAGAATGTTATTTTGATGATAATCAAATATTTTAATCTGTACTAGCATTGAGGACTCTGACTGGGGACTGGGTAGTTTCTTCTAGCCCCAGAACTGATTCTCCAGATCACATCTCAAGGGGAGGTTGTGGGTGGGGGAGAAGAGCAAGCTGCCAGTTCACGTGATCACAGTTTCAGGTGGCGTGTGGTGGCAGCCGGCACTGCCCTCACTGACCTTCAGGGCTGGCAGAGCCCACAGCACTAGCGACGATGCTTATAAATGTGCAAGTGCGTGTGCGAGGGAGCAAAATAATACATACTTGATGCCGCTTAGTTTTGGTTTGCTCATTGCTTTGTTTTGGTATTCGCTCTTTCAGTTCGGGATATCAGAACTGTTAGTAATGGTTACAGTGTGTTGCTTGTTCATTTTGAAAGAGGCACCTGTTAAGCCCTGAATGTGCACCCCCTTACTGAATTCTAACAACAGCCTACGAAGAAGATTCTGCTATCCCCACTGCTGATTAAGAAACCGAGACTTAAAGAAAATAAACAGCTACCTCATAATTTCGTAGCTGGTTAGTAACAGCAGCAAAATTTAAACTCCTATCAAGCTGACTGGATAGCAAAGCGCTTAGTACTTGGCCACCCTAGGAAACTTCTGGTTGAAAAACGAATCGAATCTGGTTCAGATGTGTTGGCCGTGTAATGCCATTTCTTTTCTTGCCAACTTTGGATCTTTTGTGTGAGAAAAGGCATGGGAGGTTATCACCGATGATGTTTCTGCCCTGCTACTCTACTGCTTCCCTTTCAGATGTATATTTTTTTTTTCTTTTTCTTTTTCAGCACAAGAGGAATAGAAAGTAGCTCCTACCCAAGCAAAATGTGAGGCCCTTAGATCAAGTCTCTCTGAATTTAACTAGAACGTTTCCCACCAATGGATAGAAACTCTTTCTCCTGAATATAAGCCATTCTATAAAGACATTATTACTCCCTAGCTTTTAATTTTTTAAAAAAAGGAATTATTTTATTTCACGCTATTTATTTGTTTATTTATTTTAATTTGGCTAGAAAGTGACAGAGAGAGAGAAAATGAGAAAGCAAGCCTCCAGGTCCAGAACTTGAACCACGATCGGCCATGTGAGGGTCCAGCACCCTTAACCACCATGCCACCTGCCAGCCCCACTCCCTTGCTTTTTCAGAGATACTTTCTGCAAGTGTGGCTGAGGCTTCCCTTCAGGAGGTTCCCAAGCACCACCTGCTGTCCTGACCGTTCAGACATGTTGGGTCACTCTTGCAGAGCCACAGTCAGCATGATAGTAAAATAGCATATCGTGACAGAGAGGAACAGAGCAAGATCGATTTTTCTGTTGTATTACGACAATTATTGTGTAAAATTATATTATTAATTACAATGATTAACTAATAGCCCATAGTACTATGAACAAATATGGTATTGATATTGATAACTGATTTTATTGGGTGGCAAGTGGTCAAGCGCTAGCTCTGGTGTGCGGTGCTCACATAGGGCTAGACCTATATATCTGGTTATTAAGCCACCAGGTCCGGGACTTGAACCGTGGTCGACTACATGGAAGTCCAGCAACATAGCCATTATGCCAACTGCTGGTCCCTCCAATATAAACTTTTTACTAAGAATTAAAAGATCCTGCTAGAAGACCTTTTCCCCCTTGAAAGAGTAGAGTTGTGTTGTACTGTCGTCCTCATCAACATGCCTGAGGTATACAGCAGGCTCTACTCAAAAATAAGGTTCAGTATTTCTCAGTACCTTGGGGAAATGTAGTTTAAAAATATCTCCCTCCTTCTGAAATTTTGATTCAATCCCAAGGGCATGAAACCTACACATGGAGTCATCCCAGACCCCCGAGAATCACCAGTACAGAATAAAGGTTTTCGTCACAAGCATGCATACTTGCATACTTGAAGGCTGAGCGAGTTCTGTGCAGAAAGGCCTCCTATGAACTACTTCATGCCAAGGAATATGATCATTCAATGTTCATTTTCAATACACAATATAGGCAGAGTCAGTCCTAGTCATTAAAGAGAAACCCTGCTATTTTTAAATTCTTTCCTTAGCACACCACAACTTCCTTTCCTATTCACTCTTTCCATAAATTGGATTTACCTCCAAGCAATATGGCAAATGAAAGGACTGTGATGAGAAAGGCCAAGGACGTGACATTCAGAGGAGTACAGCTTTTTAATTTTTTTCAACAGATATCTGTGGCATGTATTTTAATGCCCAGTTGCTAAGTCTTTGGCCTAGAATGCTGAGTGTTTGTGTTAGATGATGTTGGGAAGCTTCATTCTGATATCCACATTGAGTTACAGGCAGAAATTTACTTGTGTGTGAGCATGTAAAGGCTGCTCTTTTTTATTTTTTTTCTTTGACAGGTGATGTTTTGCATTCAGCAATAAAAATACAAGGGCCAGGGTCTTACTGTCACCTGAAAGATCAGGAGAATGACAGTGTAATGACAGGCCCTGGCCATCATCGTATACTGAAGACAGGGACCTCATAAGCACCTTCTACATGCCCCAAACAAGAATCCGTTAGATTCCAGGCCTTGAACATGTCACGTCTGTTCCCGTCGGATGTGCTATGCTCATGTAAGAGGCAGCCCCCAACTCAGAAAATGACTGTTTTCTAAAATTCAACCTGACTATAGATAGCACTTTCCCCAGTCAGTGTTAGAAATCCAGAATTGGTGACCTTTTTCTTTTTTATGGAGGGACAGATGGTAAACACTTCAGGCGTTGGGGACTGAACTGTCTGTTGCAATTGCTCAACTGTACTGTTGTAGCAGAAAGCAGCCCTGCATGATACGTAAACAAATGGGCTTGACTGTCTGACAATAAAACTTTATTTATAAAACCAGGCAGCAAATAAGATTTAGGTTTTTTAACCCCCATTATAAATGGTTATTCATTTCCCAGACTATCACACAGAAATTTATCTGGTGAGTAGCTGATACACTTACACATTTATAATACTACTTTCTTTGAAATTTATTAATTTGCAGTCAGTATAATGCTAGGGCATGTCCAAAAGCAACACAATACTTGGCAGTTTTGTTCCTTAAAAGCAACGGCATTCTCTTTTAGCTATTATCTTGGAATATTATCTTCAAATTTCCATGTAGTATGTTTTTATGGTTTCCTGATTGATTAGCTTCAGATACCTGTTGACTTTCTGTGAGGATAGATGAGAATATATTTCCCTGATACCCTCAGATGCCCATTCCTCAGAATATATTTATATTGCTTTTTGTTTCTCTAGTTCTTACTGAAATAAACATTCATAGCATCTATTTCACTTAAGGTACTGCCTAATTTCATTAATAGACACTGTTAGATGTCTTGGCCTGCTTGTCTCCTGCCTACCCCAGCTCTTTCTCCTTTCGTAGACCAAGGCTCATGACAGTTCATGTTACTCAGAAATGACACCAAGTCCTTAGACCTTATCAGAAGGTTGATCCTGAACATCAAAATAAATAAATAATATTTGTGACTTACTGTTTATAGTGAAACTAACGATCTCGAGGGTTCAGTGCTCTTGTTTATATACCATTTTATTTTCATGGAATTTCCAAATGACATACTTTTCGCTGTTCTTCTGATCCTTAAATCGCAACTTCAATTTCTGATACTCTTCCAAATTAGGGTCCACTCCATTCCCATTTCCCCAGGCTCTCCTTCCAGGTTTCTCCGTCTTTTTGCTCTCTAGAGCTTCTGCCCTGTCACTCTGGACACTTCCTCCTACAGATCCATGGGTTCCCAGAAATTATCCTTTCCTCATTCTCGGGCCACTCTCCCATTTTGTGGGGGAGAAAGTGAGAGGAAAAGTGAGAAATCATCCCCAGGGGGATGGCCATGCCACAATCTATTCTCCTGAGATTTTGGACATGCACAACGTTGTTTTTCAAGTCACCGAGTCTGGGACTCAAACCCTGGTCAGGCATGTGGCATCCAGCACCTTGACCACCATGCCATCTGCTGGCCCCTTATTTTTAAAAATAATTTGCAATCACCATGAGGTTTTCTAGGTTACTCATTTTCCTTTTTCATAGAATTCTCTCCTGATTTTATGAATATAATGATTTTTGATTCTTTTCAGGATTTTGGAAATGGTTTTTCATGGCTTATCTTTCCTGTGCTTTCTCCAGGACCATTTTCCCGCTATTTGCTCATCCTGCTGTGCTCTTTCTTGCTGGCGGGTTTCCTCCGATGCTTGGTGATCCATGATCATCCATTCATAATTAAGAGCAAGGCTGTTCACTAGCTGCCTTGGGACTCTGTGTGGGCTTTGTTCATGGTGACTGAGTGGGCTACAGTCTGAATGTAGTCTTTTTTTTTTTTCTGAGGCCTTTCAATTTCTTTAGAAATATTGCTCCAAATTTCTTTTTTCTGTGGGAGGGGGAGAGGTGGGGTGTGCCTAAGATAAAGGAGAGGAGGGAGGGAGGGAAAAGAGAAGTAAAGAAATGTTTGTGGACAGAGTGGAGGAGGCCGGGGCATGTTGTAGGGGTTGGTTGCTCCACACAGGCTTTCAAATAATTCTTCTTTATCTTCTCCTCCATCTCATGCTTCCTTGTACTCCCAGAAATCTCAAATGTTGGCCATTTTTGCAAGGCCTGTTGAATTCTGTACAAGGATTACTACATTATAGACTCTTCTGCTCTGTTTCAGTAAAGGTCACCCTTCAGTCTTCTCTCTGACTTCTAGAGAAAGATTTGTTCCCTTAGGGGTCCTTGTATGTTGTAGTTTTTTCTTTGCATTGTTGTGCATTTATGCCATTTCTATCTCTTAACTCTCCTTTACTGAGGTTGATTGAAAGAGAGATCAATTTGTGTGGCCAATCAGAAGTCACCTATTCTTTCCTACCCCTGTAGTTCGGATTATCATTAGACAATATTTTGTTCTGCTATGCATTCTATAGTTGCTTATGGGTTGCCATACCAACTAGACTTCAGCTGTACAAGAATTAACTGAAACTCAGGATGTGATAACCTGTTCCTGTCCTACATTACCACGTTCGCCTGACTGACTGACTCTCTTTAATTCCCTTCGCCTGGTTTATGTGGTGTTTAGTCCAGACTCAGAATAAGAGCCACCCATTAGTTAGCCAATGGTGTCAGCTGCTCCTGAAGTGGCTGCCTGTCCATTTTTGGCTCTGTTCCTCTAAGCAACATTAGAGAAAGAGAGGTAGCTTATTCATACGTTTGGCAATAAATTCTATTTCAGTATATTGAAGTAGAGCTCGTATGTCATTGCGTCTTGCTCTTCAGTCCTGAAAATGCCAAATATCCCGTATTAACTCTAGAATATAGAAAGTCGAGAAGAAACCATTCGTGTTTCCTGCTTCATGTGTGTCTCTCCCGTGCTACATCCTGCATATCCCTGCATGCTAAAGAACGCTCACTAGCTGGCATCCCTCTGGGGTATAAGGCCACGGGTGCTTAGTTCAGCGTAAACACAGTAAAGGGCATTGTTGAAGCAGGCCGTTATGAGTATACTTGTCTGTATTCTGTAAGATGACGGAGAGAGAGTGGGTGTTCGATATGTCTGTGCTGAACCCCGTAAGATTTGTGTCTGGTCGATGGGCCAGGCTTCAGGAAAGTTTAACATAAATCAATGTTAATTCACAGATTTTCTCATTTCTGACTTCTCTCCTGGAAAAATAACCCCAAACAAATACATCTTCACCATTCCTATACCGCTTTCTTTAGTCTCCACCCACATTTCTTTTTAATAAAAGGTTTTTTTAATCGTTGTGTTGTTTTGCATGAGTGATTCAGACCCAAATGGTAATTTTTGAGGCCCTCAGTGCTGAAAAGTTATTACCAAACTAGAATCCTGCTTTTATGAATTGAAGGTAATTGTCTAAGTCTTCCTGCAGCTTCAGAAATAGTCGGCCCCAAGGCTCCCATGTGCCTTCCCAGATGAAACCCTGGCGAGGGCGTTCCAATGGAAGTCGAGCCTGTCTCATGCCCCTTGACCCCACTGCCTCGTGTGTGAGAATGAGCCCGTCATTTCTCCATGCTCACGCTCACATCGCTTACTTGGAAAAGTCGCCGTGAGACCATCTAGCAGCCCCTTCTCCATGCTTGCAGATTTCCAGGAAGTTTATCTAGACTCAACTTCAGGAAACCTGTCACAAACTTCTAGTTTAAGAAAAAGCATCTAAGTAGTGACCCATGGCCAGTCTTCCCAGTGAGATGGGATACTTCTCTGTAATAGGAGAGTCTCTGAGAACAGAGTATTTGCGTTTATATTAAACTAAAATGCAACTGGGGGTAGGGGAATGGTTAAAAGGGAGACAGCAGCTATCGAGATAAAGCACACTTGATTCTGCTGACCACAAACTACCCTTGTCCCATGATCTGACACTCAGATGTAATGTCCATAAGTAGATACTCCACCCCCTCCCCAGCCACTTGGAATGGTGTGCTCTGACAGCCCTGGCCTCAGAGGGTCCTCCCTTGACAGTACATCACTAAGCCCACCTGTGGACTTGAAAGAGGAGAGGAACTCAAATGACTTGTAAAGAGGGATGGTCCAAATGAGTCTCTGGAAAGTTACTTGTCCTGTGAACTTCATCATCATCATCCGTGGTTCTGCCCACAGTAGGATGGCACTGTGTGAGATTCGTAGGGGACTGAAATGCAGGTCACAGTCACTGCCCCTCAGGACACTGATGAGCTGGTGCTATAGAAAAGACAGCTCAGGAAAAATACTTTAATACAATCGAGATGTCATGTGACATGTTATCCCTGTAACGTGAGATTGTAATACATAATTATATATCATTTTTATATACTTGATCCAGTGAAAATATGGTAATCTTAATACAGTGTAAAATCAGACACATTTAAATTGGGTCAATAGGTTCTGTATGTTACAACTGCTTTCTCACTATGATGTAAATAATATATAGACTGATTTTTTTTATTAATTTTTTTTATATACATTCAATCACATTGTTTAGCTTACAATGTGAGCATTTCAATATGTGAACATTTCTCTCATTGATCAAAATATCTTCAACCAATAACACCACACCTCCCCATCCCGTCAATGCTCTACCTCCGTATCCCTTCTCCAAATGTCCTTCGTGAGGCCCCACTCTTCACACACAACTCATCTGACATTCACACCCATCTCTTGTGTTTGTACGACCATTAATGAATCAATTTCAGTCATAGAGTGCAGACATTCAGTATATGTTAAGGGGGGACATACAATGTCTCTCCTTCATGTACTAGCTTGCCTCACTCAGCAGTAAATCTTCCATATTCTTCCACTTTCTGCCAAAAGCCAGGGTTTTGTTGGTTTTTATCACTGAGTAGTATTCCATAGAGTATATGTGCCACAGTTTTTCAATCCATTCATCCGTACGTGGGGATTTGGGTTTGTTCCATGTCTTAGCAATCGTGAATAGTGCCTTAATAAACATCGATGTGCAAGCACTTTTCCAATGAAGACTTCTTCTGTCCTTTGGGTAGATACCGAGGAGTGGGATTGCAGGATCATATGGTAGATCTATTTGTGGATTTTTGAGGAATCTCCAAGTTATTCTCCACAGTGGCTGGACCAATTTACATTCCCACCAGCAGTGTAAGAGAGTTCCTCTTTCACCACACCCCCACCAACACTTATCACTTTTTGGTTTTTTTAATCTTAGACATTCTGACCGGGGTTAGGTGGTACCTCATTGTTGTTTTGACCTGCATTTCCCTTACGATAAGGGATCTTGAACATTTTTTCATATGCCTTTTGGCTATTCGTATGTCATCTTTGAAGAGTGTTTTTTTTTTTTTTTCACTCCTTCTCCCATATTTTAATAGGGTTCATCATCTTTTTTCCAAACAGCTCCTTTAGTTCCTTGTGTATTCTGGTTATCAGTCCCTTATCTGATGCAAAATTTGCAAAAATATTTTCCCAATCTGAGGGCTGTCGATTCACACTAATTACTGTGCCCTTTGCATGCAGAAACTTCTTAGTCTGATGTAATCCCACTTGTCTATTTTGGGGATGATCAACTGTGCTTTGAGGGTCTTATTTAAGAAGTCTTTCCCTACACCAATGTCTCCCAGAGTTTCCCTAATGTTTTCCAGGAGCAGCTTTATAGTTTGAGGTCTTAGATTTAGACCCTTGATCCACCTTGACTTGATTTTTGTCAAAGGTGAGAGGTAGAGGTTCAGATTCATGTTTCTGCAGGTGGAAGACTGATTTTTAAATAACATATGCAACATTCAAAATAAGACTTTTGGGCCAGCTCCCGGCCCAATGGGAGCTCGATCCTATGTGGCAGACTGTGGGGTTCATACCCTGGCCCTCACTACTTGAAAAACATGATGGGAGTGTGCCTCCATGCCTTGGGCCCCACCAGAAGGGAGAATGGAGAAGGTCCGGCAGTGGGACATACCCCATCAGCGGGAGCTCTCTCCCTCCCTCTCTGTCTTTCTGTCTTTCTCTTGTCAATAGTGCTTGTGCCTTCTGACAAAAAAGAAACAAACAAAACAAAACAAAACAAAGCAAAGCTAGACTTTTAAAATCTTTAATAGAGACTTCAAGCTTGTGAAAATGATAGTCATAAATAAAATAGATAACTATTATTTTTATTAATTTTGGGTTGTCACTTAGTATCTGTATATACACATATGTGCATAAATGCAAACAGTGATAGGGAATGCATGATATAATCGGCACACATGGGTCATTGCCCTGAGTCCCGTGACCTCAGAATCTTTTCTAATTTTTCTTCCCTATTTTCATCTGACTAGTTAGCCTCCAAGGCATTCTATCTTCTTTTTTTAAAGCAAATTATAACAAAACCCAAACTGTCTCCAACTCAAAATGAACAAGAGCATTTTCTGTGAATCAGTAGCCTGGAGTTTCATTTCTAATACCCACTGTAAGATTTTTCTTTAGTGGGACCAGCAGGTGGCATGGTGGTTGAGGCACTAGACTCCCACATGGATGACAGTTTGAGTCTCAGACCTGGCAGCGCACTTTCGCACGCGCGTACTCTCTCTCTGTTTCTCTTCCATCAAATTGAATAATAATAATAAATAAATCAAAATAAATAAATAATTCTTAATTTTTTTCCTTTAGCATTTGCCTGGAAAAAAAATAAGGCTTTACCAAAGTACCGGTGATCCACAGTAGGGACCCTGGGTCTTGGCAGATACACCAAATATACTTGCTAACACCAGCTGCTGAAGCAATGCTCAGACACACACAACCATACGTGGCTCGTCTAGGATGATAGTTGTTTTCTTGACTATGTAAGGTCCAAAGTAAATATGTCTTAGAGTTCTTTATGAGAACGGCAGCCTAGCCTTCCCTTAGTGATTCAGGAACCTTAACTCCTTCCATTTTCTGAGTCTACCATCTACAAAATACATCTTTCGGGACCGGGAGGTGGCGTGGTGGTTATGGTGCTCGATGCCCACATGGCCGACCATAGTTTGAGTCTTGGACGTGGAGGCCTGCTCCCTCACTTGCTTCCTCTCTCTCCCCATCATCAAATTAAAAAATAATAATAACAAATAAAAGTAAAAAAAAAAAATCTTTCAGTGCTTGACTGCTTAAGCCAGTGGAAAAGACTTGGCAGGGATCAGGAGAAACCACGGTGATAGGTTATTATTGGTCAAGCTTGAAAGTGTTGCCTGTTCCTTGGGTTCACATTTGATTGACGAGAAATCCATGTCTGCCTAACAACAAGACATAGGGAATCATATTCTAGCTAGGTTTCAGGTTTCAGAGTCGAGTTTTGTGCATTTTCAAGCCGTGTAGACAAAAGTAGATGGCTTTGAAGGCTTTAGTATTCACTGACAGCTAGCTCTCCCTTCAGACTTCCTTGTCCCGTGGAATTTGGGTGTATGTGAGGCAAACATACGCTCTTTCCATAATAAAAATGGAACTCCATACCAGCGAAGCTTGTGCTGAAGGAAAATCGTTTGCTGCTAGGTCTTCAGTGATTATTTACTGGCAGTACCTCACGGACCTTGTCCTGCTGTGGGGAAGAGGTGGGTGGGTATTTTAAAGCCAGCTTGGTTTTTGTTTTGTTTTAATTTGTTAGAGGGTGCATGTGCTCATGGGGGTGGGGGAGAAGGGAGAGGAGAAAGCACCCCTCTAAAGGAGATGGCTCCCATAGCCCCTTCTTGATTTCTCCTTTCAGGGTTTTGGGCACATACGCACAAACACCCAGCATGTTTTGGGTCTGGAACTCAAATTGCAAGTCGGCCCTGTAGAATCCAGCTGCCTTAAACACCACCCCAACTACAAGTTTATGGACGGAATATTGGTAGCTTCAACTAGCCATGAAGATGGTATTACACCACAGAAACTGGCAAGCCTAGGGGTCTTTCCCCTAGAGGGCCGGCTGTTAAACATTTCCCATCACACCACTGGATACTTGTATCCTCAGTAGTTCATGTCTTGAGACTGGGCTGAAATGGATGAAAGAGACTTTATCAAAGGTTGGGAAAGAATAGCAATCAAGAAAACATTAAATGAATGAAATAAACTCAAGATAAAAAGCAAGAAAATAGTCTGTCTTCTCTTATTCTAAGAACAATCATTGTAGGGATTTCTCTTCCTGTCTCCCCAAAGGAATCCCTGTATAAGGTGCCACCTGAAAAAAAAGACCTCATGGCTACTCACAGGTGAGCCCACGACTGGGACGTGCAGATCTCTGTTTTACCTGTTGAAGGTGTTGCTTCTGGGTCTTGGACTCCTTCAAAGATTGGAATTGCAGTTGCCTTCTCTGTCAGTAGAGAAAAAGAAAGAGAGACCATGTGTTAGTATGTGCCCTTGGTACCCATACCTTACCCTATGGACCTCACAGGAGGGCTTTGGCGATCAGAATGCCAGTCATGGCTCCAGGAGTGGAGGACGGGGCATAGTCAGGGCGAGTCTCTACGTGCTGTGTGAAATTGCGTGGCAACCACAGACCAGCAAAGGGAACTTATTCATCCTTTCTTTCCTCTTGGGTCTTTACCATCAACGGATGTTGGCTATAATCATGTGGAGCCTTTCTTTTAACCCAATTTCCAGAACTTCGCAGAGAGAAATAATTCAACAAGTAGCTTCAACAAACATTGTGAGTGCCTGTTGTATTGAAGATGCTTTAGAGCATGTGAAGGAGACTTTGAGGCTTATAATCAAATAGTGGGGTTCGGGCAGGTGCCTAAACTCAAGGATGATTCTAAGAAAACACTTAATTGGAACTTAACGAATTAAAATAACTTTAAATTTGCTTAAAAGAAAATGTGAGCCCTGACATCTTAGGTATTGAATGTTTATTTTTCTTTTCAGCCTAGTTTTTAAAAACTGTATTGCGGAGCACTGCTCTAAGTGTATTCTTAGATATACACATGATTAAGACACAATCCCTTTCTTCAAAGAACTTAGTATGCATACACAACAAAAGTCAAAACAGTTGCAAGTAGTTTAATAAAAATAGTTTTCCTACCAAGAGTGCTTTGCAACTAGATAGAAGGTAGGAATTAATTTTGAAAAGGACCTTTATGGAGGAAATGGCAGTTGCTTTTGATCTTCAAGAATAAACGTGATTTTAACAGATGGACATGAGTATTTCCAGGATACTGGAAGGTCTAACATGACCACGGGTTGCAGAAAGGAAACGTAAGGTGAGTTAGAGCAGACCATGGGCATGTTATTGAAAAGAGAATGGGATCTTACCGTCAAGCATTTCAATGCCAGGCAAGGAAACATGAGTGTGATGCTGACAATCCTGGAGTGAAGCCAATAATTATTCTTTTACTTAAATAAAATCAGAGCAGATACTGGTTTCAGTACAGATTATTCAGATGGGAGTGGCTTCTTCTAAATTTGGAGGGCAATTCTGAACTACTTTCTAAACTGAGTAGTTCCTTTTAGGTTTGGAAAATGGGTTATCTAAGGTCAAATAATGACCTTCACGGTTTCCAAGCAGGAGCTGAACTGCTCAAGGTGAGTGTGGAAGTGCGTGTGCGAATATGTGTCTACAGCTGTGTGAGTGTGTTTACTTTGGAGGTGAAGGAATCACGGTAGACGAGTGTCACTGATTTACTGGGTTGGGGAGAAGTCAAAATCCTCTGAGATATTCAGTATTTCTGAAGCTCTCTGAAACTTATTTCAGGTTAAGAAAGAAAAGTCTTCGTGGTCCTGGGCTTAGATGAGTAGCCATAGCTATCCCTCCCACACAACATTTTCATACTGACCTTACTGCAGGAGTGAGAAAAGATCATTTCAACAGTGATTGTCACATGTCACGTTCTGAAGGAGAAGCCAAGTGGAACGTTAGTCTTTAGTCTTTCTACTTTCATGTAGGAATCAGAAAGAACAGTGTCATTGCTGTAGTTTGTAGAATAACTATTCGTAATAAGGGAGAACTCATATTGTTGCGACAACAGAAAAAAACTGATGTACTACTTATGGTTCTGTTGTGAATGGTACCATTGAATTAAAACGATCTAAGGAAATTAAACACTGAGGCAGGGAGACCATTGTGCAATGTATGTTGGCTGAAACACTAAACACTCCAATATAACATCAATATGTAATTTGTAATGGTTACAAATATTATTGGCATAAATAATTCATGCTCTGGCTTTGTATTCACTTGATTAATGGCATCTTTGTTGTCTTTATCAGTCACGATGCCATTGCAATCTCGTGCATTGTGTTTAAAGAATACTCGGGGAAACGTTTCAACTGTGTGTCTGGATGGTACAATGTATTTATTCATTTAGTCTGATGAAATGAAATAGAGAGTGTTTAATATGCATGTCTGCCTTATACTAGATACTCTCTAAATGAATTACAGACAATATCACTCCCTTTCATTGGAAGAAAAATTGTAGTTAGATTTTTTCAAAATCAAAGTAGTCAAAATGCTGCTATTTTGTACTTTTAATTACAATTTTTAAAAACTTTTTTAAAAAATTAGGGAATGTGCACTCATCAGAGAGAGAGAGCGTGTGTGAGAACCACCCTCCCCCCCATGGGAGATGGCCATGCCACAGTCCCTTCTCCATTCTCCTCTCAAGAGTTTGGGCATATATGCACATATGCCCAGCATGTTTTTCAGGTCACTTTGTCCGTAACTGGAGCCTTACAGTCGGCCTTGTAAGATCTAGATGTCTCAGTCATGGGCTAGCCCTTAATTATAATTTTTTAAAGGCTTTTCAAAGGAACTTTGGATAATCGTAAACATTTTTGTATTGAAATGTCAATAGGATGTCTTTGGTCACTTGAGCGAGCTGGATCAAATGAGAGCTGAATTGCTGAATTGCTCTGAGAAAGAATGTAAATTCTAGAGACCAGCAGCTGGCATAGTAATGGCTACGTCGCTGGACTCCCATGTAGTTGACCACGGTTAGAGTCCCGGATCCAGTGGCTTAAACTCATGCCGGGCGTGTGTGCATGCATGTGCAAGATCCGGAGAGGAGAATAGAGGAGAAGGGATCGTGGCATGGCCATCCTCCATAGAGGGGTGATTGCTCACTTTCTGTCTCTCTGTCTCTCTCTGTCTTTCTGGTGAGCGCACGCACCCTATAGCAAAAACCTCTCCCAAAAAAAGAATGTAAATTCTATTCATTGGGCGAATATATTCTTGGAGTGTGCGAACTGCTGCATCAGTCACGCCTTGATCCTTGTTTCGCTCCATGCAGCAGCCATTGCTTTGGCTGCAGAAACACTCTGAGCACGGCAGCCGCAGCTGCACTGGAAGGTCCATTCCGTCCTTCTTCCAGTCTTCTTTCTGCTCCCTGGAGCCCACAGCTCTGGCTCATTCAGAGCCCTCTCCTTTATCACCCCAGCCAGATCTTCTTGCTGTAATTACCTTCTTCTCTCCTCTTCTCCCTCCTAAGAAAAATTCCAGTGTCTGCCTATCGCTGGTCTCTGCTTGAAGGTAGATCTTACAGTGTGATTGAAATCATTCATGCCCAGAGTTTGGTGATTGATGTCAAAGAAAAAAAAGCTGAATAGCAGTTAAAAAGCACAACATAATATTTTTTAAATTTTTATTTATTTATTTATTTATTTATTTATTTATTTTTGTTATAGGGCACATGCACTCATCAGAGAGATAGAGAAAGAAAGTGAGAAATCCCCCCGCCCCCAGGAATGGCCATGCCGCGATCCCCTCCCCTTTAGTCTCGGGATTTCGGGCACACATGCACATATACCCAGTGTGATTTTTCAAACTGCTCATCTGGGACTTGAGCCATGAGGCTGGCTGTGTGGGATCCAGTTGCCGCAACTACTATGCCACTGGCTAGCCCAATAAAAAGAAACTTTATTTAGAACTACTGTAGCAGGGGGAAAGAGACCTCAGTTCTGAATCCAGAAACAAGTGGAGATTTATAGCTGAAGAGCAGGGTGGGAAGTCAGCAGTTCTTGTTAACTGGCCTAACAGAACTGCTGAAGGCAGGCAAGGGAGATTAGCTTTACCTGGGGAACAGCAGTGGAGCCAGGGGATGAGAAAGGTCAACATTTCCCATTGAAGATAGGAAATTCCGGCTAACCCTACTGGAAAAGACTCTTGCCAAAATAGTCTGAGATATGAGGAAGGTGTAAAGAACTTTTGAGATATATACACATGTGTATATACATATATGTATATATGTGTATATATATATATGTACACACACACACACACACACACACATACATACACACACACACATGAAGAATCTTTAGCCCCCACTGCAAAGCCTACTGTAAATAGTGGGTGTTTAGTAAACTTAGCAAATGAATAAATGAATTGCATGTATAAGGAAACTGCCCCACAGAGAGGCTGGAGAACGTTGCCCTGTTCTCTCCCACACATCAGTTAGGGTGAAAAAAACCTTGATTCTTCTTGCTCTATCTAGTGGTTCTGCTCACTCAGGAATTGCCAGTGCTGTCCTCACAGGTGACACTGCAGTTTATCCATATAATGAACTAGGATTAGCAGGTTGATAGCTGGGTAAGTAGCCTCTGGAATCACAACGGTGAGGATGAAGCTTTTCTACTGCCACACCAGCATGATGATAGCACCCTGAGTTGGCTTGAAAGGAAGGATTTAAAACTCATGCCTGTCTCCCATGTCTGGGCCACGCTGGTGGTCAACATTGATATGCCAGCACTTTTCCGACTGAATGTTCTCCTGTCCTTTAGGTAGAGACCCAGAAGTGGGATTGCTAGATCAAATGCTAGTTCTGTTTGTAGATCTTTGAGGAACCTCTATATTGTTCTCCATGGTGGCTGAACCAGTTTACATTCCCACCAACAGTGTAGGAGAGTTTCCTTTTTACCACATCCCTGCCAACACTTACCACTTTTTATATTCTTAATCTTTGCCATTCTGACAGGGGTTAGGTAGCATCTCATTGTGGTTTTAATACGTAATTGTTAAAACAGACAAATGAAAAATAAAACAAAGAAACCCAAGTACCAGCACCCTTGGTTGGTACTTAAGACCTCACAGTTCAGGCTTGTCTGTTATTAGAGACAGAAACATCGAAGTCCCCTGAGGAAGCTCTGAAAACCTTTTGGCTTCTCTTCAAAAAGTGTCAATTTTGTGTTTCCCAATTCTTACACCATGACTCACTTCTGCCACGTTGTGTAGATTCTACTATAGCACTGAGATTTTTCTATCAAAAGCTCTTTACACCTGAATAATAATATCTTCTAATCTTCAAAAAATAAAAGTAAAAAGTTAAGTACATCCCAAGAAATAGAACATGTATTCATCCATGCCAGTTTCTTATCACTAGGAAAAAACCTAGTAAAACTGAAAATGCCATTTGTCTTATCTGAGCTTCTTATTATAAGAGAGACATTTTACACAGCAATCTGGGAGTGAAATGTTTTTGGATTTTTACACTGGCCAGGCTGTTCTGAACAGATTCTGAGTGAGAATAGTCAAATATGATAATCATCTGCTTTGGCGAACAGAAGGAAGCCAATTTAACTTAAGCTGGACTAATTTTTCAACTTGGAAGACACTGGCTTCTGGTTTCTCAAGAAAGGCCAGAGGAAGGAAGCTTTTCAAGGCACATTTTTTTCAGGTTGTTTTTCCAATTTTCTGTTCGGTTCTCTTTGTGTAAAATATACTTTTTTCCCCTGCTAACTCCCAGGTTTTCCCATATAAGCATCCAGATTTCACAACTCAGTTGGATTGGACACTTGGCAAATCTCACAGAAGTGCGGTAGAGCAGGGCTGCATTCTAAATCAGCAGGAAGACATCACCATGAAGACTGGGAGCCCTAACTAGGCATTTCAGAGAGAGGAGCCTGCCCTACTCGGTGTGCTCTGGTGACAGCCTGGGGGGCAGCCCAAGACAGACTTACTCCTCACTTCTCTGGGAGAATATGAAACAGAACCAAGAGGGAGAGGTGTTCCGAAGTTTTTCTTTTCAATGATCTAAAATCTTGGACCCTAATGTACGCTTCTCTTTTCCTCTTTTTATTATTACTATTATTATTTTACATTCAATCTCTGTATATCATTAAAGCTCGCAAAATGAATTTTCCCAGCATGAATACACTTTATTCCATTAAAGATAATCTCATACATATTATCATCTACAGTCAATTTTCTATTTTCATGTCCCTTAAATGTTTTGCTCCTTTCTTTTATTTTTTTCTTAGCTCAAAAGATATTTCGAATCATTTGTCTCTTGGGCAGTTACCACCTGGGAAAAAGGTAATGAAATGACAAGTCCTCAAAAATGTTCATGGCTTATACTACTTTTGTATTTAACTTTATTTTTATTTTATTTTATTTTATTTATACTTATTTTTTTACTAGAGAGATATTTTTGCTCTAGGGTGTGTGTGCTTGCTGGAGAGACAGAGAGACAGAAAGTGAGAAATTGGCCCTCCTATAGGGGATGGCCACACAGAATTTTGGACACACACCTACATACACCTGGCGTGAGTTTTACGCTGTGTGGTCTGGGACTCAAACTGCAATCATCCATGTGGGAGTCCAGTGCCTTAACCATTATACCATCTGCTGGTCCCTGTGTTTAACTTTCTAACTTCGTGTCTACCATTCTCTGTCAACAATGATCTCAACGGTGGTGTAGGATGGGAACCATATTGCCATCCCTTCTCTTTCCTTCCCTTTTCGTTTCTCCTTTTCTCCTCTCCTTCCATCTCCTTTTTTCTTCTTCTTCTTCTTTCTCTTCCCATCCTCATTTCTTCTCTCTGAGCCCTGACAGCTGCAGAGCCATGCCGCCCTTGTGTCTGCCACCTTTTTCTAGACTGCATTTGGAATGAAGCTGAGCCAGGGTGTGTGTCTGTGTGTGAATCTGAGCTGCTAGGGCAGGCTGGCTGCCTCTGGGAGCCCGGGAGCTACAGGGTACCTGGAGATTCTTACCTGATGATTCTTACCCTTCTCATGACTTAAAACAACAACAACAAACATTCCTTTAAAGCAAGCACTAGGAACTAACTCACGCCGGTCTCGTCACCCTTAGCTACTATCTAATCTCTTTTCAAGGTTCGCCTTACTCTGTCACAGTTACCTTGATCAGATTAACATTGGCTTATCACATCATTGGTAGCTGTCACAAAAACAAATCACCTTATAAAGATGATTTTAATTACCATTTTGTTGCAACCTTCAGCCATTCTTGCATATGTGTTTGTCAGGAGCATCTGCTTGAAGGATATAGGTGAAGAAATTAAACACTGAAAAAGTGCCCTTCTTCCAATTATATTCTTTAACCAGCTTTGGAATCTGTCTACCAGAGTGACTGCGGGTCTGAGACCTCACAGTTCAGGCCTGTCTGTTATTAAAGACAAAAACATCAAGGTCCCCTGAGGAAGCTCCTCTAGTCTGTGACTTTTCTGGAAAAACTAAGGATAGGTTTTGAAAATGAGCACCCACACATCTTTTTAAACCGAACAATATCCTATCTAGATTGATCCTACATCACAATTCCTCCAGACTTTCTTCTATTATCTGAAATATTTTCACTCTTTGATTCTTCGAATGGAAGACAGCAGTGCCGGTTCTCCTGGCTTTTGTCATTGGCCAGCTTCTTGGGAACGTGCAGTCCGCACACTGTATTCTACGTATCAGGGCCTAGATCTGGAGGATACTGGGGTTAGTTATCACAGTCTCAAACTGCCTGATGGTCACAGCAGGGCTCTCCCTTCCTCTAGTGAAGGCCCCACTGTGTGTGCCCCGCCCTGCCAGGTGTTTACCTCCCCATCTGCATGAGTCTCCAATCAAGGTGCTCAGTAAGGAAAGGTCACTCTCCTCAGGGGTGGGCAGCCTACTGGACCTCACTCAGCAACCTCTGAAGGGAACCCACCATCACCGCCACTTGAAAGGCATGGCCCCCTCTCATGGCAGAGGCTCAGAATGCTACGAGTGACCTGGGCGACATTCCACAGTATTTGGGGGCCTTTGTTTCCTCGCCTATAACTTAATTGACCTAAATCTGTCTCAAGATACCCTTGTAATTGCTGGACTGAAGGCTCATTCCTCTGTGTTAAGGGATTATCCCCCTTTAAGACACACAATAATATTTGATTCATTTATTTATGGGGGAAGCTAACCTATGGGATTTCTTCCAGTTTGAGAGCCTCTGGATAGCATGAGAGAAGTGAGGCTTGGCTTTGTAGGCAGTGGAGGAAGAAGGTTCCTATCCACAGACTCCCTCCTGTTTCCATGCTCCCAAGTGATGTTATAATGAAAGCTCACAAAGTGCCCTTTCTAGCTGAGATTGTGGAGCAATAATGAAGCACTCCGTGACGCCATCTGGGAAAGTCCTGGGTTTGAGCCCCAAGGTCGCCCCCACACCAGTGTGCACACGCTTGCCCGTGATCCTGGGGTTCAGGTTGGGGTGGACTGCACATAAAAACCCTACTGACAGGATCTCTCTCTTTTTCTCATAGAAGAAATAAATAGATAAACTTAAAAGAAACTTGGCCAACTCGTTAGGATGTCTCTTATGACCTGAGCTTTTTATTTCTCAAACTTCATAGCTCCCTGAGTCACACTCAATGCTCCATCCAGCCTTATTGAAACACGGGCACTGCCCAAGTGAACAAGGTCCCCTACTCCCCCCCCCATTTTTCCCTTCTACTTTAAATTTCATTTTAGGCTTTGCCACCATCAAACATCCTCCCTATACTAGTTCCTGAAGCCTGGACAAAGCACCCCTTACCTTGCCTTCCATAATCCCTCAAGCTTTCTCCTAATAATAGCTCTTGTCATAAATACTGTACCATCTTATAAGACCTTCACTGTACTGCTCACTCCTTGAGGAAAGTTATTTTGCATTTTAAATATCATTGCATATAGGCATTAGAAGGTGTTCCATAAACATTGGTTGAATAGAAAAATAAACAAATGAAGTTTCAAAAAAAGTTAACAGCATTGAACTTACTTTTCAATCTCTAACTAATAAAAATAATACTAAAATGTACCTCAGTTGGAACCAGCAGATGGTATAATGGTTATGTTACTGGACTCCCACGTAGTTAACTGCGGTTCTAGTCCCAGACCTAGTGGCTTAAAACTCACACTGTGTGCGTGTGTGCGTGCATGCCCCAAATCCTAAGAGAATGGGGGAGAAAGGATCGTGGTGTGGCCATCCCCTCTGGGGGGGCGGGGATTTCTTGCTTTCTGTCTCTCTGTCTCTGTCTCTCTGGCATGCACATACATCCTATAGCAAAAATATCTCTTAAAAACTAAAGTATAAAATGTGCCTCCATGAGCACTGTATGCTTTCTGAGCTGGAAAGGACCTTAATGTTTGCGTAGTCCCGACTTACTTGTTTTTACGGGGGGAGTGACATGGTAACTCTTCAAGGTGCCATGTCATCACATGCAAGTCTTTAAGCCTCACTGTAGGCCAGATTTTCTGGGTCCTCAATAAAGCTCTCAAAGTTCATGTGTCAGATGCACGTAAGATAGCATGAGCATGTAGCGTGTAACATATAGCAACATGAGCGGGACTACTTCTTTCCATATAAGGTTAACCAGAACGGAACCTTTTTAAGAAGACTTCCAACAGATTTTACCTATCTCATTGGCCAAAATAGGTATGCCTACTCTAAACTAGTTACTTGCAAAAGGATTGGGATTATCAGTATAAAGGAGGTTTATAACATAACTGAAATTAGTGTCTTTTCATCGAGGGGTAAGTGCATGAACAAAATTGAGGTTCTCTTATCAAGGAAGAAGAGGAAAAGAAGGTTTTTTTTTTTTAATTAAAAATAATTATTTATTTTATTTATTTTTTAATTTGACCAGAGAGAGACAGAGGGTGAGAGTGAGAGAGAGAGGAAGTGAGAAAGCAAGCCACCAGATTCAGGACTCAAACTCTGGTCGACCATGTGGGAGTATTCAGCGCCTTAACACCACGCCACCTTTTTGATAGGCAATCAAGTGCTTAGAAACCCTTTGTAACTCTCCACAGGCATATTGGTATTACTGTGTGACTTGACTTGTGAAGCCAGGCGAACTTACTGCAAGGTTAGGAATCCATGGTGTTGCTTTTCACTTGTTGATTCTGCCCTGAATGCCCAAAAAAAAGTTGCTGCCAAACATTGATCTTTCATCTTCCTGAGTATTTTTAGGAGTTATACAGAATTTTTGGTTGTGCTTATGGGCTTTGAGGGCCCAGTTGATGAATTGAGATGTGAAACACTAGCTTTTGTTCTTGCTGTCAATGTCCGGATTAAAGTGATGAAGAATGACATTCAGTTCATTTCAGAGAGGAGGCAAGGTGGGATAGGGTGACGTGTGATGGAAGGGGGGCGGGCAGAAGCTAATTCTGGTGGTTTTATTAAAAGGTCAGTGAAATCGAACAGAGCAGTTTCTAATAAACAGAAATAAGGGGAGGCCTTAAGCCTCTAGATCAGTCTGCCTTCTCTCTAGAATGGTTAATCAGAACAGTTGTGGACCAGTCCTTGGACAGGACTGTGGTGAGCAGAGCTAGACCACTGTCCCTGCGTTATTCCCAATGTCCCCCACAGTGGTCCACCCTGGCCACACTGCTGAGTTAGAACTGAAAAGGTGATAGACAATATTATTACGCCAGTTGTTCACACAACTTGGCATTTGTTATCTAATAATCACCTCAAATTGTCCCCTCTTCTCAGAGGTTTTCTTCTACCTAAAGCAATCTAAAGTCTTGTGTCCTCTCACCCTGAACTACCTTGCACTTGAGCCTTCATTCTTATTTTTTTTTTTTGAATACCACGTTTCATCATCTTACTAGGAGAGGGGCCCTGGTTGCCTCACCCCTTGCTGTAGTTCCAACACTAGAAGGTACTCCATTGTTGATGAAGGAGTCCAACTTTATTGAAGGAAGACTTTACAGTTCAAATTATGACATGGTCATTTATGTTGATTTGGTGTCCATTTACCCATCCATTCGTCCACTCAACAGAGATTTCTTCACTGCTTCCCAGAAACTATCATTAGTGCTGAAACCCTATTCGAAGGGAGGATGACGTTTTACACACACGTGCAAATCAGTATGTGTGCAGATAGCGTGATTACAATTGTGAACAAGGAGAGGAGGAAACCATTCATTCTGCTTGGAGACCAGCACAGGCGCTCCTGGGAGACTGTATATTGCATCAAGGATTTTAACTTTTGTCTGTGTAATGTGACGAGCTATGAAGAAATTTTGAACCAGGTAAATTTTCAGTGTTCTGTTTTAGAGACATTATTCATGAAGATACACTGGTTAGATAGGGTAGAACTGGTTGAAAGAAAGAAGAGAGAGAGAGAGAGAGAGAAAGAGAGAGAGAGAGAACGAAAGAGAGAGAGAGAGAGAGAGAGAGAAGAAAGAAAGAAAGAAAGAAAGAAAGAAAGAAAGAAAGAAAGAAAGAAAGAAAGAAAACCAAAGAACGGATGACTATCTTGCTCACTGTTGTATCTCAACACTACTTAGTGTCTTGCACACAGTAGGCCTTTGATGGGACACGAAAGGCAGACAACATGTCTGTAAAGTCTGACTCATAAGCTTTTAAATAATTGATTATTAGTGGTCCTAGGTTTTTATTAAACATAAACCCTTAGTATAGAAAAAGTTCTGAAAATAAAAATCAGTAATATTTTAACAGTAGCCTTTGTTATCTAGTAAGAAATTATTCAGTAATGTCTTTAAACAGTTGGCTTTGGAAAAACATCTCATTTGACCCAAAGGAATTTTGTAAAGCATTTTAATTGTTAAAGGAAATGAAAGTTCTGTGGAGTCTTTTTAATGGGCTGTGTGAGCCCATTTATTTAAAAGAAGCGCTGAAGTGTCTTAGATTTTAATGAACCTAACTGAAAATTTAGCTAAAAACAACTCATTGGAAATCAGATGGCATGGCCACCATTGTGAGCTGAGCTCAACGCTCTGGTTTTCTGAAGTGCATGTCAATTTAGCTCCACAGAATGCATAGTACAAAGATGCTATTAATTCTGGGAGCCTCTGTACCCTAGTCACCCTCTCCACTGATCCCAGCCAAGTCAACACATCCTTCACCTCTCAGAAATTAGTGCATATTGGGGAGGGTGTAAGGAGTGAATAGGGTGGCCATTTTCCTGGATTTTCATCTGTTAAGGAAAAAATTATTCGGTGACACTGGTCAAATCAGAGTGAGGCAGATGTTATGGGGTGCTATGTGACAGGGGCCACTGCAGTGGGGTCTCACAGCTGCAGGGAGGGATTAGACTGGACTCGGAATACAGCATGGGCGAGTGGGAATGTCTAGTTAAAGATGAGGGTGGAAGTCAGAGGATGGAAAATTACCAGGAGGAAACTTCAGGACTAAGAGGGATTCTGAGTAACCAACTGAGCAGGATTCTTGCTGAATACAGGGCAAGGTGATCAGATCACCTGGTGGGGGAGTGGGGTGGAGGGTGGGAGCCTGATTAGATACTGAGGATGGGCAGTTATCTGGGATGAAAGGTTCTGGCTAAACTGACTTCTCAGGGTTGTTTTGCTAAGTCTGGGTTTTATAAGGAAGGGCACAGATAGGACTGAGAAAAGGTTGAGAAGCCTGAACATTTGGGCAAAGGACAATCTTTGTCATGTTCTCCTACCTGGCATAAGATGGAAGTCTACACTGCAAACTAACCCCTGGAGAACTTCAGTTAAGGAACGCAGGAAGAGAGTTGTAAGCCCCATAGCAATGTCAGGCCATTATATCTCAGGAGATCGCTCGAAGAGTCTTAGTAGGGGCAACGGCAACGAAACGAGTGACAGTGCAGAAATGTGATTCTGAACTACCACAAAAGGTGCCTGGCCTGCAAGTATACACAGGAGGTGCTTCTCAGCTGGGGGTGCCGCCCTCCAGTTCCGACCTAATTTCTGTGAGTCCTTGACCTTTAGCCATGAGGTTAGATAAGGCGATTGTTTTCTCTCTCCTCTTTCTATATAGTAATCTACAGGGTTATTCCTCTCCATTTGTCACTCAGGTCTTCCTGGCACGTGAGTGAAGCACACAGTCAGACGATGATTCTTTTAGCCCTCTTTGTTCCAGCGCTTAGTGTTAGAGGCGCGTGGCATCTTTGATGTTCTTGGTTGCATGTTTTTGAGGGGTCGTTTTCTGGGCCACCAGTCAGAGTTTCCAGAGGTGATTACAAATTTCCAATTCCTTCTAAAACCCAAATCGTATTCCATCAGCCATGGGATAGGTTCCCATTTGGAGCCCTTCAATGACTAATATGGCTGCCTCCTGGTAAAAGGTTATCGTTTTTTTAAGAGATTTTTGCTATAGGGTGCATACACTCACCAGAAAACAGACAGAGAGACAGAGAGACCCAGGTGGTTTCTCTTCTCCATCCTCCTCTCAGGAATTTGGGCATGCATGCACATGCACCCCCTGGCATGAGTTTCAAGCCACCGAGTCTGGGACTTGAACTGCAGTCGACCATGTGGGAGTCCAGCACCTCAACTGCTATGCCACCTGCTGGCTCCATAAAAGGTTCATTTTAAATGTTAGATCTGCCCTTACACTGGGTGTTAGCGTTCTGCTTGAATATAAGGCCTAGGTCTAAGGCTTATTCTCCAAATACGTGTTAAGCATACATTGTGCACCAGGAACACACACACACAAGCACACTCTCTCCTCTGTATGCTGTTGTTTTTGTGGGATATAAGCTGTATTTGTGAGACCTTCTCACATATTATAGATCATTGTCATACATTGCAAGGTGACAGTCCATTGACATTTACAGAGAAGAATCAGACTTATATGACGTGTGTGTGAGTGTGTGTGTGTGTGTGAGAGAGAGAGACAGAGGGGAGGGAGAGACAGAGAGACCCCTGTGCAGTCTAAGGAACGAACGACAAATGGTCATTGAAATGATAATGTGATCACACCATCTCATCGCCATCTCTGGTACTCCACCAAGAAGATAAGCACCATTCCCAGAGTTTCTGAGAAGGTCAGGTCAGAAGAGAAGAGACAATCACGAGACCAAGAATGGGCAGAAAGCAGGTGGTCTGGGCCTGGTGTCCCTGACAGACATGGAGGACGTCCTGTATCCGGTCTGAGTTGCGGGAGCCTCTCTCGTACCCGTTGGAAGGTGGAACTTGGCTGACCCTAGTGAGAGGAGCCTCCCTGGGCCTTCTTCCGCTGCCTTCACAGCACTGGGAGCAGTCGTTTTGAAGGCTGGGTCCCTGCTGGCTCTCCTTTTTTGAACTGACAGGGGGCACTGGAAAGAGATGAGGGGGATTAGAAAACAGCCAGAGGGAGAAGCAAACAAGTCATCCTCCCAGCTCCTCTGCCTTCATTACTGGCATATTCTCTCTGTGAGTTGATTCAGGTCAGTAGGGAAATCATGAGTGGGGTAGTGTAGCTCTTCAAGGGTTCCTTATTTATTGATGCTAAAGGCTCTTTGGAATGTGCATCTTCTTTGTGCTGTTCCTCCATGGTGGTGGGAGTTCTAGATAAAATATTAATCATGGAATTTTCTTATCATTACCAGTTGCACAGGGATATTAAGAGTTATAGCCACAAAGGCTGGGTACAGCTCTATTTTACTGCCCACGTGTCTCCCCAGAGATGATCCATATGCTTTTCATCTTGCTGCCATTATTCTTCGTGAGATCGCAGGACATCAATCATTACTGTGGTAGAAAAATGGAGACGGCGGGGGGGGGGGGGGGAAGCACTGGTCTGTAAGCACAGGGTGAGCTGTTTGTCTGCAGTGGCTAGGGACAGTTGCAGAATGCGGGAGCCAAAAAAGGCTCTGTGACTTGGATCTTGGGAATGAGAGTCATCAGTAATGAAACCAGAACCCAGGCCACAGTTGGTCCTGCAAAAGTGTTTCAGGAAGCTGTTGTTGCCAGCATGTGTGGACTTCCATCCCATGGGCCGTGCAGTGCAGTCAGTCAGGGATGGAAGGGCAGGGATGCCTGCTCTCCAGAATGTCACGTCAGATGTGGCTTAGCGCGTGGCAAAGATGAATGGGAGGTTAATGCCCCAAGAGAAGGTGCTCTGGGTGGATGATCTCCCTGGCCCTAGAGGAATCCCAGCTAGGTTTGCAAGTGACATGGGTTCTCGGCTACCTGGCATGTCCTGCATACTTTTACTGCCGTCAGAATGTTACTTTCCATTCTGAGAAGCCAGGTCACAAGGACAGAGTGCTGTGCTGAGCATAAATTCAATGACATGAGAGCAGCGGTAGTTACCACGTTGTGAGTGTCTGCTTCGTATTTTACATGGTCTCTCTCCCGGCTGCTGTCTGAGCTGGGAGGTGGCATCATTTTCAGATGGGCAGACCGAGGCTGGACCTGGTTAGAGTTCGAAGGTTATGTGGTGGGTAGGGGTAGAACTGGGCTTTGGGCCCCTGGAATGCTAAGTAAATTTGCATGCTGTCATCGTGGACCATTCCACGTAATCCTTTCAACCTCTTTGGATGTCGAGCCTGTGGAAGGTGAATTCCCATTCCCAGTGCAGTCGGCCCTGGTCCGACCAGCACAGATTCTCAGTCCTACCCCTGCAGGGCCTCAGCAGACTGCCCTGCACCAGGGAGCAGAGCCTTCCTTGGAGAGGAAACAGGCCCGGGGGCTCCTTCAGGACTTTGTTCTTCTCTCCCAGCCATTTCTAGGCAACCATTTGTCATGCCCCTTCCACTTTAGAACCAGGGCAAACCTTTCCCGGTGGGCACTTCTCAAGTTGAGAGGAAGATGGAAAGAATGTTCAGCCCTGGGGACGTGGATGTGTCTCTCGGCAGGAGCGTTATTTTGTTCTTGATGTTTTCACACCAAACTGAAAACACAGTCACAGGCCCTTCCCTGGGCAAGTGCAGAGGAGTCTCTCCCACGAAGAAGGCCAAAGTTCTTGTGCTGCCCTGAGTGGGCATTTAGTTTCCTCGGACCCCAGCCTCAAACAGTCGTCATCGCTGACTCCAGACGCCCTTCCGGAATCACAAACAAGCCACGACATCAGAATGGGCATGGTTCTCGCTACTGGTAATAAGTGGCTTCTCTTCAGGGTCCATAGGAAGTATATCGGATGACCTCTCAGCAAGTTAATTACTTTTTATTTTTTAAGAATTGTTTCATTACTATTTTAATTTGCCGTAGGGCACGTGCAGAAAGTGAGAAAGCAAGCCCCCAGGTCCAGGACTGAACTGTGGTCGACCATGTGGGAGTCCAGTGCCCTGACCACCACACCATCTGCTGGCCCCAACAATCCACTTTTTAAAAAGCTCCGTGTGACCCCGAAGCATAGAGGAAATTGGCTAGAGGGCAATGTCGTACTTCCTGAGGTGTTTCTGCATTCATAGCCCAGGAGTCCTCACAGCCGGCCCTTGGCCTTTGTCCGGTGGTGTTTGTTTTTGACTGTTCGTGAAGTATCACAGAAAAAAGTCCTGCTTGTTTAAGAAGAGAGCACCTTGGGCAAGCCGGTGACATGGTGATTAAGGTGGCTGGATCACACATGAACAACTGCATGGTTCAAATCCCAGGCCCAGCGGTTTGAAAAACAAGCGGGGCACATGTGCATGGGTGCCTAACATCCTGAGAGGGAATGGAGGAGAAGCGACTGCAGTGCAGCCATCTCTCCTGGGGAGGTTGTCTCCTTTTCCCTGTCTCTGGCAAATGCATGTGCCCTGTAACAAATTTTAAAAGACAAAAAAGAAGATAGTAGTTCACCATTGGGACGTCTGGCTTTTTCCCAGCAAAATGTTCTACCTCCTTCAACTCTGCCATGTAAGCTAATTAGCCTCTTTATAGATTTTCCTTCTCCTTATTTTAATTCTCTGCTGGTATTTCTCTAGGCTCTGGGCCTTGGGAGTTGTAGAGTCATTTGTTGCATTTCTGGCAGTGTGAGAATTTCTAATAGTTTGCTTTCTGTTCTCATGCATAGTGAAGTAGGCCTCAGAAGCAGAAAAAATTATTGAGGGAAGAAAACAAGTCTTAGAAAAATCCTGAAACAGCAGCCGTACTCAAAGCAGGCAAGGGGTGAGGCAGTGGATAATTTTTCCATTTGCCTTGTTGGGAGTTTTGTTTTCTTTCTTCTCTGTTGGCAAAGCAGCAAATGCCTGTCTTCTTGGCCACTCAGAATACTTTCTTGCATAATTCTACTTTTTTCAGCAGTTGTATTGAACTACTTTCCCCCTGGGAAACTAGATTCCTTCCCTACAACCCCACCACCACCCCACACCCGCTGTGAATATGAACTCAAGGAGATGGGATGGTTTTCAAAGTCATGGAGAGTTTAGAAAGTACAGGGCAAACTCCTGTCATTTCTGTGGCTTTTCAGCGTCCTTCCAATGGAAGAACCTTCCTGAAACGTTGAGCAATAGCCACACCTGTGATCTAGAAAGGTACTCCGGCCTGTGAGCCACAACACCTGGAATCCAGCAAAATCCGCTCTGTTCCTTTGCGTCTGTGGCACAAAACATTCCTTTGCCCCTGTGTGGGCACCATGGCTTGAACTTATCTTCTGGCTAATCGTATTGATGCTCTTTTGTGTTTCAAGAGATGGTTTAGTGCATGAGTACTTAATCTACCGATGAATACTTCTTTGGGGAAATTTGTTTCTGTAAGATGTTTTAAAATCTGTTCATGAGTGGGTAACTAGAAAGATAGCTAAAGCTTATACCTGGACTTTGCAAAGCAGGGGACTTTCAGAATGATTTGTAGTTTGATTCTGAAACCATCTTCGCTCTAGCTAAGCCACAGAGCATCGCTCGTATCCAGACAGCATTTGTCACCCAGACAGCTTTAGAAAAATCTACTGTTTCCTCATGGGAACAGGGGAATAGATCTTGTGGAATCTTTCTGGTTTGTCTGAACTTGGGATTTTCCATAACCCAAAGTGGAGATTAATAGTTTCTCGTCCATAACAGTTTTTGTTGGCCAGTTTCTTTCAAGAATGTCATTCCTTTGTTTCCTAAATTGATCTCGGCATTAAAGGAAACACACTGCAATCTTGAAATCAGTTGCAGTGCAGCAGAGTAAGATGTGGCTAAGAACCAAAATTAGGAATCAAGGCTGGGGTGGGGACACTGAAATTCTAAATCATTTTCAGATACATTAAAAAAAACTTTCTCATTTTTGAGTCTTTAGAAAAGCCATGTGATTAATCTACATACTAAATCTCTTTATTTTGCTTCTTCGAACACAATTCCCAACGCCATTACCACACTCCAAATGAGAACATATTTATCTCACTTATTTGAAAACAGTGAAAAATCAGACCATACTTTCTGTAAGTACCTTGTCTGCACTTATATTTGCATATCACTTCTTTCTGATTATGAAATAGAATTAAAAGACCAAGTCTCTGTTGTTGTGTTATCTGCCCAAAAACATGATCACAAAATGATGAATAAGTCCCATAAAACCAGGATTTCCATTTACCCCTTAAATGTTAGTTGTAAAGGGATGGGCAGGTACAGGTGGCCGTATGACTCAGCAGTTGAGAGTTTTCATCCAGTAATGGAAATTGGATGAGTAATGGTATCATTGTTTATTACCAAAAAGAGAGACTTATGAGATTATCGAAGTCCCAAACTCCTGGCTGATGTTGTATCTAATGATTTATTTTGGTGATGTATACTCCAAAACTGGATTTACGGTTGCAGGTAGGGATATCTTGAGTGTGAGACTCTGCAGTTTATATGGGGGTTGGAGGAGCAAATATTAAAACCTTAAAAATTGATTTCTCGGGACCAGCAGTTAGCGTAATGGCCATGTCGCTGGACTCCCATGTAGTCAAGCACAGTTCGTGTCCCGGACCCGGTGGCTTAAAACTCATGCCGGGCGCGTGTGCGTGTGTGCCCAAGATCCCAAGAGGAAGATGGAGGAGAAGGGATTGCGGCGTGGCCATCCCCCCCGGGGAGTGATTTCTCGTTTTCTGTCTCTCTGTCTCTGTCTGTCTGGCGAGCGCACGCACCCTATGGCAAAAATCTCTCAAAAAAAAATTGATTTCTCTAGAAATCTAGGTGAAACCTGAAATTCTTTAGTTTGTCATCCCTTCCCGTTGTGATGGCCTGATAGGTGAGGCAAGCGATGAGGCTGAAGTGTAAGCACGGTTATACTTCAGCACGCGTGCTGCCTGTCCTGGACGATCAGAACACAGGTGTTTAATTCCGTGAATCAGATGGCTGTTCAGATACAGCCTTGTGCAGATGGTGCGGGTCTTCCAGTGACCTGTGTCTCCTCCTCCCGCCCCCCCATCTGTAATCACAGCTCCTCTGTATGAGTGAGCGTGTCAATCTGTCACCTGCTGGCCTGGTCCCTTCGCTTTCCTCGTGTTTATATTAAGGACATTTATTTAGATTCAGTTTTGAGGCCTAATCAGTCATTTATTCAGCACCTTCTGTATGCCCAACATGAGATCATACCATACCCCATGGCGGACACAGAGAAGGTGCAGACGCATACTGGTTCTCAGACGGCTCTCAGGGAAGACGCATTTCTGGGGGAGCAGGGCAAACTGCTGCGGTAACACAGATTTTTTTTTCTTTTTTGGGGCAGCACTATTAAATAAAGAAATCACACACACACACACACACACACACATGCACACACCCCAGATTTTTTTTTTATGTAAATGACTTTTTCCTGTAAGTTAGAGCATTCCACTTAGCTCATTGGAAAATGTTGAAATTGCCCTACCTAAGTGGGGGTAATATTTGCCTTCTTTTAGTGATTCGATGCACAAACCACAAAGTTTCTTTTTGGCCCCTTTTCATAAATTTTCTGTGGGTCTATTCAACCTAATTCCCCTTCTTCCTTACCAGTTTAGAATGATATTAAATGCAAATGATCAAAAATTCTCTCTAAGAAACAAAGATGAGCCAAGATTATCTTTTAATATTCAGTAAGATGTGATGAGTGCAATTTCCAAATGATTTGAACATCAATGTTATTTGTGCCTAGGGACCAAATCTATTAGGTCGTCTGGAACATATTTTTCTATGCAAAAATGTGTCATGACTTTCCTGACAACCCAATATTTGAGTGCAAGTCCTAGTAATCTCATTAAATAAAAGTGGAGGCGTTATTTATGTTTATGTTAAGTGTCAAACAGCATGTGTGTGTGTGTAATCGGGGCTATTGATAATTTAGGTGCCAATGAAGTGCATACTGTCTGTGGTCTGAGTTAGATGAAAAACCTCATAAGGAGCATCTTGCATTGGCCTTCGTCCTGGGTTCCTGTCCTGGTCCTGTATCTAGCCAGCCTGCCCAGGCCAGAGGACATTATCCCAAGACAACAGCAAGAAGGTTGATAAGTAATATGCATTACCTGCTTCTCATTTCTGGCCCTTGCTATTAGTTCCAAATTATTATCCACACAGATTCAGACCTCATCTCAGGCCTCCAGTAGTTGTAGGGACAAACCTCATTCTGAACTGGATCAAAGGAGTCCTAATGTCCTTGGAATTGCGATGGACGTACCCCTTCCTCCTCCTCTAGTAAGTTCTTCTGGCTGTGTGCTGGTCTCTGCTGTGCCCTCCTAGACTGTGTTCAGTTTCAGCGTGTGCTTTGGTTTAGTCCCTTCTCCAGTAAACTGCTGCACACCTCTAACCTGTCGAGCACTTGCTGTATATAAATGATACCTTTTTTGGAGTCGTACTGGTTTTTCTTCTGCTGTGTAGACAAACCCCAGCTGCCTTTGCTCACACACTTCCAGGCGCACCGTGGCGCAGGAGGCTTGTGACCACTCGTTATTTCTTCCCTGTGAACAACGTGCCCTGCATCTGACCATGGTCGGGGACTCCAGCTACTGGTGATTGCTTCACAGAGAACTGTAAAAAGGACAGATCTCTGCCATGAAATCAGACCTCCAAACCTAGAATAATCATGGAGCTCTGGAGTGTTTTTAGAGCATTGCACGTTTTACAAGACTTGTGTTGGTTAATTTTGTCCTTACAGCAGCCTTAGCTGCCACTGCTCTGGTTTTACTGATGGGAACTGAGGACCAGGGAGACTTGAGCCGTTTGCTCGTGGCTGTAAGGGAGTGCATGACAGCAGCTATTACAGAATCGAGGGCCTCTGCACACAAGGACAACGTTATCCCCTCCCAAGTTTTATCCTCTTGAGTCGGGTGTGTGACCTTGGAGGAGAAGGATAGAGGGGGTTATACCAGTGGGCACAGATGTCTTAATGGTTCAATTTTTTTCCCTCCTCATCTTTGACGTCTACTAGGTTTGGGGCACAAGAGAATTTGTAAAAGGCTTAATTCCAATTTCTAGGCGTATGTATCCTTGAATACTTTCGGGAACCAGAGTTTTGGTTCCATCTTGGAATTTTCAAGTGCTAATGCCATTGAACCCAGATCTCCCTTCTGTGAAGACGGTGTCTCATCCATCCTCCAGTTTCCCAGGCAAACAGGCCCAAGTGGTCTCGCCAAGGCCTGGCCCCGAGGGTGCTGACGCTGCCAGAAAGCAGAGTTCCCATCTCAGCATGGATGAGCAACCTTGAAGAGAGCGAGATCGGTGTGGATGGACGTAAACGGAAAGTCTCCCTGAACAGTAACATCCGGGCTATAGGGTGGACGTTGGGTGACAACTGAGTGGGGAGTAATAAAGGCAGAGACATGTGGGCATGCTAAGCATCTGTCCTCACCAGCTGTGTGGTTTCAGGACTGCAGTGCTGTGCCTCACTGTCCTCACCTGCAAAAGGGGGGTGATAATGTGTCTACTTCACATGGGTGGGGTGGGGATTCAGTTACAATCTGTGTAAAATCCTAGCCTGGCAAAAAAATCTTCAGTAGAAGCAGGTTATTAGATCAGTGAGAAACCACTAAGAACAGGTGGGAAGAGTCTTGGTAGGTGGGATTGGATTGGCTGGATGGGTCCTGACTGACAGACCCCAAGTACCTCACCAAGAGTGAGCTATAGTTGCAGGAGAGTTGTATGTGAAGTTATATGAAGAACATGCTTTCCTGCAGGCTCCTTGCTTAATTTATGGGGAAGGGCAGTGGTAGCTAATATCACAGACAGCAAATGAACATTTTTATCCATCTTTCTGCAGTAAATTATGCAGGGTGGAATTGCACTCATGTCTAAGACAATCGTTCCTTTTGAATATGCCTCTCAGTGTGTAGTGTCCTAAGGGCTCCTCAGATCTGGGTTAAGCAGTAAATCTAGTAGCCCTTTAATTTGCCGTTTTCATGCCACCACATCCCCTGAACCCCCTTAGACTGGAAACAGACATGCTGTCTCGTCTGGTGATGGCAATAAAGGACTTGAGTGATTCTTAATCAAAGAAAATGACAGCTCCATTTACATTCGAGCAAATCCGATACTCACATTTGGGCGTGGGCCTGAATGTACCCAGGTTGAAAACATGTAGTACAGTGCTGCTTTCATCTTCTTAAATCATCCTGACTCAGCCCTGGACTTGATAGGGACTGGGATCCCGGAGAATGAAATAATGGCAGAATGCCTCTTCAGGCTGGATTTATGGTGCATGAGGTTCAGTGGTTCTTAACTGTTTTTGTTGCCATGTTAGATTGCTAGTTACTTTGTATCTACAACAAGAAAACAGTATGCAAAGATACATTTTAACACATTTCGTAAGTTCCCTATTACAGGTAATGACCAGGATACTGAAAATAAAACTGTCACTCTCACTTGCATTTTAAGTCAGATTTATAGCTTTCTTTTATTTATAACTTGGTCCTAGACTGAAAGTCGAATTGCCATTTTATTATTTCTTATCCAACGGTTGAAAGAAAAAGGGACTAAATGAAACGATTGTGTATGAAGAGATCACAGAATTGGGCAGCAGAGACACGGGTGGAAACCCTGGCCTTGCCGTTAACTAGCTGTGACTCCGGATAAATCACTTATGCTTTGGCTCATCTGTAAAACGGTATCATACTGATGCAGCAGACATATTATTTTTACCCAGAATGACCCCCCACTCTGAGGCCTCACCCCCTGGACTGACTGTGACCAAGATCTGCTCTGCTTTGAAAACCTAAAAATTCCAGCCTCTGAGTCTCAGACCACAGCCTTTGATTCTCCCGGCGTTTCCTCCCCGTCCCCGCACACCTGCTCTTTGATGTTGAGTGAACCCTCTGGTCTCTTGTCCGTTTCTCAGTTACCATGAAACTTTAATAACGTGTGCCTCCTGCCTTGGGCCCCATGTTGCCTTAATTTAATCATTTTCAGCCAACACGTGTTATCTCCTCGGCCCTTAGTTCCTCCAGAATCATCGTCATGCAGACCCTGTACCTAGGAGCAGTCTGCCCATTGGTTTCCATCGCTGCACTGGGGCTGCTCCACTCAGATCCGCACTGCTTGGTAACCTGCTGTATGCACCTGCTCAGAGCCTGCTGCTCCACCCTGGCAGTGACTCTGAACGCCGCCTCCCCTCTCGCCCTTCCGCTGTCCCTGTCTTCCTGACTCTCCGTAACCTTCTGGCAGGCCTCTTAGAAAAGCCAGGTAATGGGTACAGCATCGGGCAGGCGTGTCTTCCCGTCTCTGCACACCTCACCTCCGCCTACCTGCCTTCTTACCTGCTCCCACCCCGAGACAAGACCTTTCCTTCCTAGTGTCAGGGCCCCACCTCCTCCTGTTTCGGGGACCTCCCACCTCTCTCCCGATACTGCGCTTTTCCTGTCCGCCTGCAGACGTCTTCAGTCAGGTCTCAGGGCCGGTGTTGGTTTCTCTCCAGTCTCTTTCCAGACAAAGCCGGCTTTTTCTACCCCGTCTTTACTCAGTACCTCTCATCTCCCCTTACTCTGTACAGTCTGGCTGCTGCCCCTGCATTTCTCTCTAAGGGCCCCAGGGCCTCATAGTAACCAGAGAGAATACGCCTCTCCATCTTCACGTCACTGGGCCTGCAGCACTGAGCGCTGATAGACCCTCCCGTCACGGAACTCCTCGCAGCCTCCTTTCTGAAACGTTCCCGTTCCTCGGGCCGGGGACAGCAGCACTTCCTCTTTCCCCATCTGGTTGGTGTTTCTGAGAGTCCTTTGTGATTCCTTCTGTCTCCACAAGGCCAGCCTGACCCCCTGCCTAGCTCTCCCCCCTGGGTGACTGCTGGGCAGATCTGTCTGGATGCCTGTCAGGCCCCAGAGACTTTCCGTGTCCTAAAGTGAAGGCACCTCCTCCCTCCTCATGCTTTCTGTCTCCGTGGACGGTACTCTTACCCGCCCAGGTTAACGCACCGGAGAGGCCCGTGTCCTCCCGCAATTCTCTCCCAGGTGGCCAGCATCTCCCACGCAATCTTGTTGATTCTCCCTGTTTATTCCTCGGATTCATGCTCTTCTCTCTCCCAGACTTTGCTTCAGATCCTGACTAGTTTAATCACCTCCAAGTCTCAATGGAAGCTGGTTAAATTTCAATCCTAGAGCTGGTAATGGGTGGAGAGGTGGGGAAGACGGTGGCAGGGTGACCCTTCTGGAACCCGGTCTGAGCCCGCGACCCTCATCCTGCACCTTCATGTCATCCGTCTCCACAACACAGGAGGCTCTTCCTGACCGGGACCCTGTCTATTTCTCCAGCCTTTTTCTCTCTGTTGTTTTCTACACACACATGATGTCACAGCCATGCCTGGAGGCAGGCCCTTCCTAATAGCTGACCGTGCTCTCATTTCCTGCCTTAAATGCCCTTCCTGCCTTCCCCTGCCTAGTCCTTCTGATCACACAGAACCGAATTAGAGACTAACCTTTGCAGCCACCCCTGTACAGCCCAGGCTGACCTGGTTGCTTCAGGTCTAATTCTGAAGAATTTGGGGGCTTCTATCATATCAGTGTCTCAAGGCAAGAATTCACTTCTGAAAACTCCATTTTGAGAAATCATGGCTGAAAACAAAACAAAACAGAACAATTTCTTGAAGGAGAAACTAGCACTAGGAAGACTAAGGTTGTAAGAGAACTCCTGAAGTATTTTCAAATCTAGTGAAGGCTCTGTGCAATATTTTCTGTTTAAAAAATGAAGCAATAAAAAAATGCAGTAAATTGAATGAACATAATACCTCTGTTAAATAATAGATATTTTGGACAAGTCACATGACCTCTTTGTGCTTTAGTCTCCTTACCTGCAAAATGAGGATAGCAATAATGCTTAAGTCATAGTTTGCTGTGAGTCAGTGTGTGAAATGCACATAACAGTGCCTGACCTAGGAAGTCTTAGCTAGTAACAGCAATTTTAATTTACCAGCTATGATTGCTATGCACTGTTTATCTCCAGCCTCCTGTTTTAACTGAGGTGATTAGATTCTGTCTTGTTTTAAATTAGAAGTATTTGGAGCAGGGCAGCAGATGGCATAGCAGTTACGTTGCTGGACTCCCAAATGACCGACCATGGTTTGAGTCCTGGATCCGGTGACTTGAAACTCACACTGGGTGTGTGTGTGCGAGCATGCCCAAGATCCCAGGAGGAGAATGGAGGAGAAGGGGTTGCAGTGTGGCCATCACCCCCAGTGGTGGTTTCTTGCTTTCTGTCTCTCTGTCTCTTTCTGTCTCTCTGGTGAGTGCATGCGCCCTATAGCAAAAATCTCTTCCCCCAAAAAAGAAGTCTTTCTTTCTTTCTTTTTTCTTTTTCTTTTTCTTTTCTTTTCTTTTCTTCCTTTTTTTTTTCCTTGTTCTATATGCAGTTGTTCAATGGGGTCTAATTCCTTACTCATAGTTATGGAACCATCTCAGTTTCCACTGTTGTCCCAAAGATGTACATTTTGATTTGACTTGGAAGAGTTTTGGGAGATGTTTATACAAGTTCAGCTCTGGGAATGTGGCAGAATAGTCTAACCTGGCTTCATCAACCTCTCCTGCAACATGCTTTCTTTCATGTTCTCTCTCTCATGTTCTCTCTCTCTCCCTCTCATTCTCTCTTGTTCATATACCTGGAATTGTTTCTGCCTCTGCTTCCTGCGCATGTGCTCGAAGCTGCACTCTACAAACATGTTTCTGTTCCCCTCTTACTCCACACCCCCCAGGGCTCGCTCTCTCTCACTGTTTCCAACAGTGATGTTCATTCACTTAAATTAAAATATTCACAACACTAAAAGCTTTTGTATAACAAAAGGAAGCCATGACTGTAAGTTCCACAAGGGCAAGCACATCATGTTTAATTCCTATCTGTGTTAACGTACACAGTCAGTAATGAGTGAATACCCCCCTTGTACAAAGGAAAGCTGTTAGAAGCAGGTGTGGTGATCAGCAGGAAAGAAATGCATAAACTGTAAAAAATCACTGCCCAGATTATTTTTTTCACTTCTCAGTGGATGCATTCGTCAAAGACAAAGAGAGGGGAAGGGCACCCCAGCGGAGTGTGCTCACGCCACAGTCCCTTCTCCTCCATTCTCTGTCCTGTTGGGATTTGACACATGCACACGCACATACCCAGCTTGCTCTTCAAACTGCCAGGGTTGGGATTCAGACCACAGTAACCATGTGGGATTCAGCTCCCTTAACCACCAGGCTACAACCTCAGTTCACTACATAGATTCGAAAACTTGATTGTTACCTTCTTTTTTCCATTATGGACCTGTATTACACCTTTCTCATGCCAAAATCTTGAAGATCTAATTGTATTTTATGAAAGTATCATAAAAA